>VYXB01008839.1:1470194-1851162 GCA_013397135.1 Pachyramphus minor
GCGGCAAGACGGAGCAAGGGGGGAAAAAACCTCCGGAGCTGCTGCCCCCGAACAGGAGGAGGAGTCTCGGGGCCAGGCCCAGGCGCGGCGGCAGCGGCGGCGGCGGCAGCAGCATGGAGAACTCGCAGCTGTGCAAGCTGTTCATCGGCGGGCTGAACGTGCAGACCACCGAGGCCGGGCTGCGGGAGCACTTTGCGGCCTATGGCACCCTCACCGACTGCGTGGTCGTGCTCAACCCGCAGACCAAGCGCTCCCGCTGCTTCGGCTTCGTCACCTACTCGGCGGTGGAGGAGGCGGACGCCGCCATGGCCGCGTCCCCCCACGCGGTGGACGGGAACGCGGTGGAGCTGAAGCGGGCCGTGTCCCGGGAGGACTCGGCCAAGCCCGGCGCGCACGCCAAGGTGAAGAAGCTGTTCGTGGGCGGCCTAAAGGGGGACGTGGGTGAAGGGGACCTGGTGCAACACTTCAGCCAGTTCGGCCCCGTGGAGAAGGCCGAGATCATCGCCGACAAGCAGAGCGGGAAAAAGCGCGGCTTCGGCTTCGTCTACTTCCAGAACCACGACGCCGCCGACAAGGCGGCCGTGGTCAAGTTCCACCCGATCCAGGGCCACCGCGTGGAAGTGAAGAAAGCTGTGCCCAAGGAGGACATCCAGGCGGGCGGGGGCGGCGGCGGCTCCTCCAGGCCCTCTCGGGGAGGCAGAGGAGGAGGAGGAAGGGGCCGGGGCGGCGGCGGCTCCGGCAACCGGGATCACAACGGGCTCTCCAAAGGGGGCGGCGGCTACAACAGCTACGGCGGCTACGGCGGGGGAGGAGGCGGCGGGTACGGCTCCTACGGCGGCGGGTCCTACGGAGGCGGCGGCGGAGGGGGCGGCGGCGACTACGGCAACGGGTACGGCGGGTTCGGCAGCTACAGCCAGCACCAGTCCTCCTACGGCCCCATGAAGAGCGGCGGAGGAGGTGGAGGAGGGGGCGGCAACTGGGGGGGCCGCAGTAACAGTGGACCGTACAGAGGAGGTTACGGTGGGGGAGGCTACGGGGGCGGCTCGTTCTGAGCTTGGAGTGCCCATACCCATTGAGGAGGGGGGCGTGGAGAGCCCTCCCTTCGATACGAGGCAGCTTCTCAATGGTTTCTCCCCTCACCCGCCGAACGGCAGCTCCTGTTAAATGCCTCCCTGCTGTGGGAGCGGCTCCTAAATGCCCCCTGAGGGTCGCCTCTGCTGCCTGTGCCACTTCGTTCTCTCTGAAGATGGACTGGGCCCCACATACACATACTTTGTGTTACAGTCATTGATGGACTCTATTTTTTTATTATTACTTGGACCTTCGTCGTTTTTATACTAGCAACGAAAAATGTCTTGTTTTCATTTGGTTTTTTTGGGGGGTGCGGGGTGGGAAGTGTCTTGCTGATCTGGAGTAAAAACTGGGGAGGGATTGGGGGGGAATTTCCTTTGTTGTAAGGACTCGATACCTGGCTACTACGTTTTTTTCTACAAAAGCTACTCGGATCCCATGACTGACTTTAACATTTCTGTAAAGGAGGAAAAAAAAATGGTTTTTACATTTTTTATTTTTTAAATAAATCATTGTGTTCATTGACCTTTACACGTCTAATTTTTTTTCCTAGGATCAATTCCGTACGGTTTTCAGGCTTTTCTAGGTTCGAAGCAAGTGTTCTTCTGCTTTAAAAATCTCTGTGTACTTAGAGTAAATATTTTGTTGCCGGTAAAGGTCCTAACTGACTTTTTTGCTAGTGGCTTTCAAACACTTGACAGAGAAATTTTTGAAGTACTAATCCGTGGATGTGGTCTGTTTTTTAAATACTCGTTCTCACTTAGTTTGTGTGCATCCACCATCTTGTACTAGGCAGTTTGACGTGCTGACATGGTTGGTCAGTTTTTTTCTATAGGACTTTTCCATCAACGTATGTGCTGTGTAGTTTTGAAGAAATAGTTTGTGTTAAGCATGTGCTTCATTCATATAAAATGTTCAGAATTTCCGATTGCTTAGTTTTCAAGTCCTCTTACGGGTTTGTCTGTGTGTGATTCCTTCCAGGAAAGGGTCGACATTTGTCCCTTCTATTTAACACCTACTTGTTTTCATAGTACCGGGTTAACAGACTTTTTCACTCGGAACTATTGTCCTTCCTTAAACTTCCCGGCGAATTCTCGCAGCTCCATCTGCTGTCGGGATGGCAGCTCCGTGCTGTAGGCTTCCTTAAAACGGGGGAGCAAAACTGGTCTGCTAACAACTGTACCAGACTTCTGAAAGTTATTTTATGCCACCAGATTGACTGGTGTAGAGTGCAATGATGTCTGCACTTGAATAAAGGTGGGCTCTGTGAGTACTGACTGGGAAAAAAAAAACCACCAAGAAAAGGAATGGATTTGCAATACCTGCCTCAGCACGTAATTTTTTTAATAATAATTGCAGTTGCCCATATTTCAGAAAGTGCAAATCTAAACTCCATGGGCAAAGTTCTCTGAGAACTGAGCCAGCAAGTGTACCAGCAACATAGGTGCCAGTTGTTAAGCAAAAATATCTGTGTAGTCTGCTTGATTAACAAATGTATATTTGTAGCCCTTTCACGCAATAGAATTAAAGTTTGTTGTTTATTAAAAAGCATAATGTTTTAGGGGAAAACTGCCTTCCTGCATAGAAATATAGAATAGCAACGTTTATGGGTTTATGGATATGAAATAAAAGATTTGAAATTCCTTATATGCTTGAGTGAGAGTATATATGATATGGGGCATGGTTTCAAAAGTACAAAGTTGCTTTGACTTCAGATTTCTAAGCACTTAGTCATTTATGCTGATGCTTCATGGGACTGCATCGTAAAACCTGCTTTTTGCTTTACTCCAGGTATGCAAGATATCAGGTATATAATTCCCACTGATCCCAGTGGGAAGTTAAGTGTCTAGGGCTTTGTGCTTCTGGGCTGAAGGATTTCACATGAAATTTCAAGGTACTGTTGCTGTTTGATGTCAATCTAACCTGATGCTGATTTTAATTGAAATGAGTATTTCTGTTGCTATTAGAAGTGAAACTGCATCACCTTAATTACCTGTGCTTAAAAAATATGGCAATCTTTTGGTATCATCATTTAAACCAAGAGCTGAGTTTCTTCTTGATTGTGGTTAATTTATGGCTTTTAGAGCAAGACTGGTTCCTTTGGAACCAGTTCCTTCCTTAGCTTAGCTTTTATAAATAGGTTCCAAATAACTTGCCATTTGCAACTATATTGTGATTTTTCTGTCTGAAAAGCTTGTTAGCCTCTGTTGTGAACCAGCATCACTGATATGTTGTTGTAAATCAAAGTAGTTTCAGAGAACTATTTGCAAAACTCTGCAAGTGCCAGCTCTTGTCAGGACACAGCTTCAGGGGGTTTTATTTCAGCTTGAAGTTCTTGCTGTACCTTCACACTTTACAACCCCGTTGGACAGTGAGCCTTGAACTTCACTTGAAGCACAGCTCTCCTGTTTGTAGCTGAAATGAGCTGCTGAGTTCTAGGTCATGTCTCAGGTTGGGTGTGTGACTGAGTCCCTCGCAGTGGTGAGTTGCCTTAACCTTATCAGGGAACAGCCTGGTTTGGAGAGAAATGGTTAAATTTGCTGTTGTGCTGTGGCTTTGTCATTTGACTGGGGAAGGTAAAGGTTTGTGCACCAACTGCAGCTTTATGGTATTTCCATGTGTTACGTGCCATGGCAGAATATGTTGATACTAGAAACAACTAAGTTTTTTATGAAAAAGTGACTTTGTGTGTGAAATCTGGCAGTTTGGGAGCCCTTGTACTGAAATGTGCTGTTTGGTTACCTCTGTGCAATAGTCCTTGTAGGACTCATGTCTGCTAGAATAGAGAGTTGATCCCAGAAATTGTGCCTGTACTGGGGATTGTGCTGCCTTGTCCCTCCCAGAAAAGATTGTCACCTGTTTAACAATGTTCTGTGGTGTCTGCAGTAAGTGGCATTTGCTCTGCTCTGACCTCTGGTCTCTCTGGAGCAAGAACAACTTGTGTCACTGCAGGTGATGTTGGAGAGGTTCACGTAAGCACTGGGGGCAGCAGTGCTGGGATGGACCATGGAATATAGAAGGATGCAAATCTGTATTGGGTAGCAGTAAAGACACAGTGACTTAAAGACTACCTTTGAATTTAGAGCTGTTTTTAGTACAGTTCCTAGTTACCAGATTTGTTAATTAAACCCTTGCTTATTTATTTAAAGGTATTTAATAATTTTCTACCCCCTGGGTGGATTTGTCTTCACAGAGGTGTGTGGGAAGAGCTGAGATGGAATGAGGTGTTATAGCTGGCATGTAAAAGTTTGTGATTTCACAGTTGCTTTAGGATGGTCACAGAGATAGAAATAAAGTAACTTTAGTTTGCTGTCCCTTAGTTTGTAGTTGAGTCCTGAAGTCCCTGTGTCTGAAGTTATCTCAGTAATTTAATGGCCTTCTGTTCAGAACCGAATACTGGATTGTGCTGGTGTCACCTGTGAGAAATAGAATAGTGAGAGCAGCTGGTTTACTTTTAGCATTTAATGAAGTAAAAGTGTAGTAGTTTTCTTAAAACACAGAAGTTCTTTTTATTTTTGTAATCTGCATGACCAAAAAGAAATTCCCCAAACCAAACTCCTCAGACTGTGTTGTGATGTACTTGTAGGTTTTTAATAGCAGTGAGTGTTCATGTTTACTCTAAAGCATAATTTGTTCTTGATTCTGCTTCTTGTATGACTTGTATGTTTTATTTGGCTAATAAAAATTAGCCTAATTCATACTTTTATAATACTGGCTTGTACTGCATTAAAAGGAAATGCTGAAACACCTGTACACATAATGTAATGACACTTGCACAAGTTGGTGGAAGTACCTCCCACGTGTTTGTTTTACAGCAGGTGATGAAAAGGTGGTTTAGAACAGTGGTAAGGAATGTCTGAAACAGCTTCAGTGGCAGCAAATCTGTGTCTGTGGGTCACTGAGGGTGTGACAGCTGTGACAGACTCGCAGAATAAAAGCTGTGTCTTGCCCTGCAGGCTCTGTAGTGTGCTCGGGGGGACAGTCCCTGCCCTGCAGAGCTGAGCAAGTTTTCAGGTTTGTGTTGGGTGTTGCAGTAGGTGTGAGTGGTGCAGCTGCAGTTGGGAGGCTCTGGGACTCGCAGCTCCACTGACAGGAGCCCAGACCTGTAGGAGATCGGGGTGTGCAGAGCTGGGCACTGACAGGAGCTGCCTCAACTCTGTCAGGTACTTCCTGCACGTGTACTTAATGACCTGTGAAGCAGAAGTACTTGTCTAAAAATGTTAATTCAAAGTTCTCAAATGCTTTATGGTGTGCTTCCCCCCCCAAACTTAGATCCCTTCTATAAAGCAAATTTTGCTATCATTTAGCTTTGAAAGACCTAATTGGATGGTGTAGATCAGAGCACTGGTTAATTATCCTGCCCTGTCAGCTGATACTCTTGTCCCAAAATAATGGCATTCCTACTGCTGCTGGAAAGGGTCTGAGCTGGAATGGTGCTGAGGACCCCAACCTCCCATTCAAGTCTGAAAATAGAGCAGCTGCTTTTTTCTATGTACCTCAGAATGTTCATTCTAAAATGCAAAAGCTTGGCTTAAATTGTTAATTAGTCTCTAAGAAATAACCTGAAGGACACCCCTGGGATGTGCACACAGTGAACAGAGCACTGTGTGTCTTGTGAGAACGGGGCTTTGCTCAGACAGTCTGGGAGAGGGTTGGTTTTCTGATAGAAGGCAGCTTAGCCAAGCCTTTAGATTAGGATTGCTTGTCCTGTTATGGATTAGTGTTTATCACATAATCAACAGTTCAGAGCCCATAGGAAGAAGGCATTTTCAATACATTTCTCAAACTGTGGTGCATAATACCTTGGATTAATATTAGGTGACTGGAACACCCAAAATTTGTCTCTCACCTTAGTGAGCTGTGGTTTACAAAACAATAGGTTATTTAACATGTTTTGCATAACTGATTCTGTGATCTGGTGTATGCATCCCTTAAGGATAAGTTTTCTGCTTGTTATTTTCGTATTTCTTAAATGAATAAAACACTTGTATCCCTGCTTCGCTTGAAAATGTATTTCACGATGGAAGCACACCACAGGGAGATCTGAGCCAGCCTGGACAAGCACTATTTGCTTTTGTTGATGGGCATTTTTTAGGTCCACTGAAGTGTTACTACTCTGTTATTTCTGGCATGTGTATGTGTACACACACACAGACATTACCTCTACTTCCACCTACTTTAATGAGTATTTCTTTGTGCTGTAATGGAAGTATAACTTGATGGGTGTCAGGTGTGTATTTCTCATAACAGGAAGAAAGTCTCTCTGCTATGTATTTTTCCCTTGGAATTTTCTATCACCTCTGTAACTAGGACTTGTAAAAGGGCTGATGGAGTTTGGCTGATTTCCTCCTTGATGTTCCTTTGACAAATCCTGGTCTTTTTACCTTCTCTGCTCGCAGAACTCTCATCAATTTCTGTTACATATAAATGGGAGGGAATAGTAGTTTTTGAACTGGTACCTCTTGTTTCTGTGGTTCTCAGGGTGTTTTAGTCATATCTATATTCCCCTTAAAAACATCTTACTGGGAAAATGGGTAGTGGGAACACTGAGAGAACAAGGGCTGTAAAGCTGTACTTCAATGCAGAAGAGACATTCTTCAGATTTTTCTGTTTCCTGTAGCTGTATCTACTGGATAGACTGAACAAAAAGATGGAACAGTTCAGGTCTAGGCTGTAGCAAAAGAAAAAGAAACCAACAGCCAGCATAAAAAATAAAATTCAAGTCCAATTCTCTGTCCATGGTTCAGGTTCATTTCAGTAGAAATCTTAAAGAGTATTTTTTAAAGTGTGTTCTCAGCGTGGTTGGTCTTGGTGTAACTTTATTTGCTCGAAGTCTGTAAGGCAGAGCTGCAGCATTGCCTGTTGCTGTTACAGTACATGTGGGGCTTAGAGCTTGGGCTGTTCTCAGATTGTCAGCCATCCAAGTAACCAAAGCTCCTTAACTTTGAAAACTAGATGTCAAGCCCAGGCAGACTAATAATGCCATCTGTCTGAGGCATCTGGATATTGACCCTCTTAGCGTGATGCATACAGTTTCATTCCCAAATGCTTTTGCAAATGGAAAATACACAGATCTGGAAAGAACAGCTCTTCAAAGAAAAAAAAGAAAAATTGGACTATGTTGAGCTATGTGCCATTTTGGTCCATATTATATTCATCAAACTACTAAAAATATCTCTTTTCATGAGTAATGCAGTGAGGAATCGATGCCAATTTAGAAAGGGATTACATTTCTGGCTGGAAATGTGTCAAGATGCACATTTGCTCACCACCATCAAAGTACAAATCACTGATTAACATTGCAGAAAAATTCCTTAGAAGCAGAACAAGCTGACAAATCTGCAAATACTTAATTTGTTCAAATGCTACTTTGTACCATGGAAGCCCCTCTCTCCTGGGAGTGCACGTTGAAGTGAAAGCCATGCAAAGCTACACAGCTGAAAACACGCTGTTAGGCTGTAATCTAGTCAATATAAAAGATGAATATTGTCTCAGGCTCCTCTGTCATTTCTGTAACTTTTGTTGCTTTCTATAGCTTTACAATGGAGTTTTTCTATCCTGCAAAACCCTGGGTGGAAGGAAGGATGAGTGTAGTCACTGTGGGCACTGGCTGGGAAGAAGAAAGATCAGGAGTCCTGTCCCTGTTTCCAGCACAGATTAAAGCAAGGCTGGATAAGATGCATGAGTAGTGTTTGGGACTGGAGGTTCCTGTGTTTTTTACTTGTTCTCTGTGGATCAATAATCTTGTTTTCTGTGCTGCACACTGACACAGCTCCGGTGGGAAGCCTCCTCTCCCTGCCACACACCCTGATGAACAAATTGCAGCATGGGCAGGGCATGGCCCTGGGGATAGGCTGTGCTTACCTGCTTGTTGTATACAAGCACAGCACTATCAGCTGTGTTTTGAAAGAGTTTACTCCTATTTCATCCTCCAGGTCCCCTCCCTCCTCAGTAGGGATGTCCTCTGGTTTCGGGCTCATTGGCTGTTCCTGCTGCAGAAAGATCTCTGAAGCTAAATTCCCAATTCTCTCCTTGTGGTGATCTAGTACCTCCTCAGGTTTTTGTAATCTGTTAAGTTTACTGGGTAACCAATTTGGCCAAAGTCCTTCACTGTGGGACTTCACTTGGGTTTAATTGTTTTCTTTCCACCACTGCTGGAATAATGATGCTCCCTTTACTGGAGAGAGCTCCTTTGGGTCCTGATGGCAAATTCAGGATTTCTCCCTGCAGGACTGCAGGGTGGTTGTAGTTGTAAGTGTTTATGCCTCTTGCACAGGGTGTTTAGCAAAGTGTGTTCTGCAAGACGAGTGCCAGCTTTCCACTGTTATTTTCATTTCTCAAAGTGCCAGAAAAGAGAGATCCCCGGGATCACAAGGAGTTCCAGCCCGTGCAGTCAATGACCTGGTGTGCATAGCTGTGCCTTTCCCTTTATCCCACCTGTCTGTTATTTCCTGCAGTCTTAAAACCAGGCAAATTATTTTTCTCTGATTATGTCACTTAGCTGCTGTTATGTGAGTTTGCTTTTCCTCACGCAGCACCAGCTCAAATCTGGGCTTCCACTCTGCAGTATCAATTTGACTTTTACAGCTTCTTTGAGGCACGAGCTTGGTGATGAATCAGCAGCACATGTGTTTTGGAAGTGTTACCACGGGTTTGTGTGTAGCTGGTGGCAACAGGGAGCTCTTGTTTTTGGTATATTGGGGAGTCAGATGAGAGGGAGTTGAGAAACAATCGCCTTGGGAAGGAGGAGCTGGGATTGTTTTATTGCTGGTGCTGCTCTATTCCAAAAGTGTTGCAATGAGCTGATGCCTTCTCAAAGTGTGTTTTCTTTCTCCCTCACAGGGTGCACTTCTGCCTGGATGAGAGGATGGGAAGGCTGAGCCCTGAAAAGCACACCAAAAAAGCCCAGTAAGCGAACAGAAACCTGAATTTAGCACTTTACGTGCAGTTCCCACTCTGAATATGCTGTGGAGATCGGGCAGAAAAAGGGGTTTGTTCAGAAAACACCAAGCAGGATAATGAAGGACAATCTGTTACCTGTGAGAAAGACATGCTGCCTGAGACAGCTTTTGCTGTTGAGGTAAAATAATGTGCCTGCAGAAACAATCTTGCCTAAATATTTGTGTGTGACAGCTGCATGACTCGCCCATTTGTGTGGGTATTGCAGCATGTTGTGTTACCATACAAGGGTGGTGGACTGTGTTTCTTGGCTTTTGCAAAGAACAAGAAATCAAATATTTTAAAATATTTCAAGAAGAGAGTGAGGCAATGAGTGTACAGGGACTAATAGTAAGGAGATTTGGGTTATGGTTGTGAGATCCTGAATGAGAATAGGTTTGTCTATGCTGGTCTCTCTGAGTTACAGTATACAAATGTTAATTAAGCCATACATCTTCATGAAACATATGGGCAATTTCCCCTTGTTACAAAAGGTATTAGTGGAAGCATTAAGGGTGGTATTTCAAAGACAAAGGATCACATTAAAATGATATCTTACAAAAATTTTTTTTGGGAAAAAAAATCCGACTTTTTCGACTATAGCCTAAATTTTTTCTCATGTCCATGTGTTCAGCCTGTGGTGAGAACTGTACACTTCAGTAGAGAGATGGACTCTGAGGAGAAGCAGAGAGACTTGCTGATATTTAGGCATCTGAATACCAGCCTTTGCCTTTCCTCCACTACCCACAACAGTTGTTTTTACAGCTTTCTTCCTGAATGTTATTTTTTTTTGTCCCTTTTGAGCGCTCCATTCTAACTGATAAAATCTATCTGCGAATCTTCCTGCAGGTTTCTGATAAATGCATAATTTGACTGCAGGGCAGGAAGTCTGTGCCCCTGACACAGGTGACTGAGGGTGACATCCGTGGCTTATGCTACAGGGAAGAAGAACAGCAGGAAGGATGTTCTCAGCTGCTGGGTTCCTGCTGTGTAGGGTGAGCAGTAGAACAGCTCAGGCCCCAGAAACCACAGCCCAGGGGGTGAAGATGACCTGGGGTTTTTACTCTAAGGGTGGTTGTTGTGACGCTGTTGGAATAAAACCGCTATTTTTGTAGGAGTGGTGGTTTATTTCAAAGACTAAAGGAAAATGTATGTCTAAAGGCTGGTTCTGCTGGCCCGTGGCAGGCAGGAGTGTGGGAAGGGGACGTGTACCAGCAGAGGGCAACAGTCCTGAGCTGTGCTGGAGATGCCGAGGGCTCCTGCAGCATCTCCTGGGGAGGGATCCCGGGGGGACGGTGCTGGGGAGGTGCTCCAGCCCTCTGATCTGTGAATTGCGTTTAGAAACCAGTGCTTTGGGAGTCTCCTGCTGCTGCAGCTGCCAGATCATCACTGATTCCAGCTCTCACAAGGTCCTTACCTAGAAGGTCTCCTAGAGCTTCCTTTTGAGCCTGGTGATAACCTGAATCCCAGTGAATTGCTGCAGTGGGTAAATTTTAGCTGCTGCTTTGGTTCTGTTATGTGAGAGCCTGCTCTGAATTCTGGCACTGGTTGGTCAGCAGATGCCTTCAGGACTTCTCTCCTGGTCCTTTGGGAGCACCTCTGAGTGACTTCAGTTCACCATGGAGTTACCAAAGCAGCTATTTCAAGACACCTTACATTGCTTTTCTTATATTAATCTCCTTAATGGACCTTTTCCCAGAAAACATATGGTCTAAATGCAGATCTCTCTAAATCAGTACTTACTTAATTAGAATGACAAAAAGAGTTTAGTTGGAAGGCACTTCTGGACATGATCTGGTTCATATACCCCTTAAAACAGGACCAGCTTCAGGGTCAGATCAGCTTGGTCACTCGAAGATAAATATATATACCTTAATAAAAATGTATGTATATATGTATACATATATTTAAGTATATAAATATCTATATATATATATGTCTTTAAAAAACCCCAACAGATTGAAGAATAATTAGGCTGAGAAGATGCAACCTTGGAAGCTTCCATGAATGCTGTGTTTTATGTACACCTTTCCCAGCTCTTCAATGCCAAAGTCACAGATTTTTTTTAAGAAAGCTGATTAATAATTTGGTGGAGGGGATTATGCAGCTAAACAGGAGAGGTGCTAAAGGTAGGAAATTGCTTATGGTATGGATCTGTGGAACCTATATATTGGTATATACCTGGAAGCAGGTATGTACAGTGAAGGGAGGGGTTTCCAAATCATTGTTTGTGTTGTATTTAATCTGAGTTGAGATGATCCTGTATGATCCTGTGATTCAGGGCTCTTGCAGTTTGCCTTGCAGAGCTGGGAAGGGTTTTTTCCCACCTTGATGAGGTTTGCTGTCTGCAGAAGCTGTGGAGATTGACAGGATGTTTTCCAAATGTATTGGGGTTCCTCACAGAATTAAATTCTTGTCAGCACTCAATGTCCTTTACTTACAACCTCAGGGCTAAACCAGCTGCTGGATTTAAGGCCAGTTGGTAGTTTTGGATCAGATTGGCAGGAATTGCTTTTATTCCCTCCCTTCCTGCCATTTCTATTGAAGAAATTCCTTGCTGCCATGGGGACACTGGCAATGCTTTGCTCTCCTCCCCCTGTGGCTCGTTGGAGTTTTGGGGTTTGGTCTTTCACTGTAGATCTGAAGATTGTTGCAGGAATCTGGAAAGGTTTTGGTGGGCCAAGGGATGGTGGGACTGACTGGAACAGAAGCTCTGTGGACCTTTCTACTCTGAGCATCAGTTATATGGATGTCAGTGATTGAAGGTAGATTAGATTCAGGAGGAATTTAGGACTACTTGGGACTAGGAATTTTTGAAAGAGGCTGGAAAAATTCCACCCATCAGGTGTTACTTATTCCTTTTAGCTGGATGCTTTTTCAAGAGACCAATCTTTGCACTTCAAAACAAGCAAGAAGTTTCTGTCTTGGGGTTGTTACCCAGTCATGATTATTTTGCAAGGCTGCTTTAAAGACAATCTCTGATTACTGGGACATGCTTTTGTCCCATTCCAGCAAGGACTATTTACTGGTTTGCTCTTGTCTGTCACTGGGATTTACCTTTCTGTGGTAGCTGTCAGGATTTGGAGAATCCAGTGGTACAAAAACCAGTGGGTCAATGCACATGAGAAAGTATTGCTGGTTTGGTTCAATTTAGGTGCTTAACTCCCACGTTGACTGGAGTGAGATGTACATTTTTATGGTAAAAACTTAATATTTTGTTATTGAAAAACTATGTGTTAATAAAAATACACAGGCACTTGGCTGCAATTTCAGGAGCTGCTCTTGTATCTGGACTTTTTATGATTACTGAGGGACTTCCTGAATGGAAACAAGTTTTAGCCCTCGTTTTTGAGGTAAGTTCCAGTATTTTTAGTATACTTCTTTCTCCTCTGGTTTGAGCTCATATCTTGCAGTTTTGCATGTTGTGCATCAAGTGTGTAAGGCTGGACACTGGGAAGTACTCGAGGATTTATGTGTGTTAAAATGATAGTTTAACAGGATTCTGAAGGGAAAATGAAGCAATTTTGCCTGAATCCTGTGTGTGAGGTTTGAGGTTTTCATGGCTTTATCTGTATTTCTTCTGTGTATGGGGAGGCTGCCAAACGGTGTTTAAACAATGGGACTCTGGTGTCTCCATCCCCACGTGACTTTGATAATGTCCTTAAAGTTTCAGGTGTGTCAGGTTTTCTTATCTGAAGAATGAGGGTGATGACTAGTTAAGATTCTCAACAAGCTTTTGAAACCCTCCTGTGGAAGCTGCAATTGGATCTATTCAATCATCATTGCTGATACATTTTAAAAGATGTATGAAATTTAGGCTGAGGACATGGCTTGAGGAGAAACATAGAAGAGCAAGGTAATTTTATTTACAAAAGAGATGAAACGGCATCTTGCAAGAGAAATCTCTTGATACTTCTCTTTCTTTTGAACGAGAACATTTTGTGCATGGAAGAGTAATGAAGAAAGCAACTGTTTCTTGTCTTTATTACAATTAACCTCTAGGGCCTCACTGTTACAGGATACAACTGAAAAATTCTGTTAATAAAATGAGGAAGGAAAAAAAGATTTCTGTAGAAGCCTCTGCATCTGTATCAATTGTAGTAAAAAGGGCAAATGTGATTTAGTCCAGTGCTTTAGGCTTAACCACACCTGCAGTTTAGAAGGACCCCTATTGCCTGTGCAGGGTGTATTTGGCCTGATGGATTGCACAAAGGACTGGAAGGTTGTGACAAATTGGGGAACTGGAAGCTGTGGGGACACTTAGGGGGGCTGGCACCCTCTCCTTCCTGGGGACGGCGGCCCTGCTCAGCGCTCCTCTCCTGCGCTCGGGCTTCTCCTCGGGGAGGGCGCTGGGGCTGCTCAGCCGCGGGAACTTTTCCTCCCGCCCGCAGATCGCGGGGACCGTGGCGACTTTCGGGCCGCTCTGCTCATCCCTCCGCCCGCGGTGCGCGGGGGGCGGTGCGGGGCGGTGCGGGGCGGTGCCGGCGTTGCCCGGAGACGCTCGCAAGCCCCGCCGGGGGAGGGAGGGGGCTGCGGGAGGAGGAGGCGGCGGGGCCGCAGTCGGTGCGGTGCGGGCGGCGNCGCATCTTCGGCTGCGCGGGACGCGGCCGGAGGGGATCCCCCCCCCCCTCTCCCTGCTTCCCGCTTGCAGGAATGCCGCCCGCGATGGGCGCCTGCCGAGCTGTCCCTGCGTGTTGCAATGTCATGGTGACAGGCGGTGTCGCCCCGTGTGCCCGCGGCGAGGCAGCGGAGGGGTTTCCGTGGGATGTGTTTGGGGTGTGAATTAAGGAGGTGAGGGAGGCAGGTCGCGGTGGAGGGGGGGTGGTGTTTGCTAAAATGGAGGTGCCGGGCAGAGGGTGGGATGCTGTGCAGAGGAGGTGGGATGCCGGGCAGGAGGGTGAGCGGCCGCTGTGCCTCGGGGAACGCCGGGGTTGTGTCTCTGCCCTGCTTGTCGCTGGAGCCTCCGGCAACCCGCTTCGGCATTCCGCCGAAGACAGACCCGCTGATATTTGCTGCTTCTTTTGAGTCATGAATGAAAATCTGTAGCGTCCGTGGAGCCTTTGGGGGGCGATTTTCTTGCCTGCGTGTGTGGAAGCCGTGCCCTGCCGGGTGTTAGGGCAGCGCAAGGGATCCTCCGTCTCCCTCGCGCGGTAGCGGGGCCATATAGACTTTATTTTCAGCAAGGCAGCTATTCTGCTCCAAAATCTGCAGAAGTGTTTACAGAGTCGACGTAATGCCCACTGAACCCATAAAAGATGTTATTGCTCTGCAGGGACCTCACGGATCCAGAGAGACGTTCAGTGTTTCAGCTCTGCCCTTGTTCTTCCCCTCTGTCAGGTGCCTTTCGCACACCAGAAGCCTCTTGTGCTGCTTCAAACTAAACATTAAGCTGGTTTGGGTTGGGGTGGTTTTTTTTGCAATATTTTTTTTAAAACAGGATATGCTGAGTGCTTCCTTTTGTGCTGGTGACCTTGCAGTGAGTGGGGGAACAGCAAGGGGGCTTGACCTGCTGGTGGGACCGATCGTCAGGGCTTGACAGAAGTTTTGTTTAAATATGATACATTGAAAAATTAAGCTGGAGTCAACCCCTAGATTCTGGAAATTTTCCTTCTGTTGAGGCAAAACATTCACAGCAGCCTGTGGGAGTTGTTTTCCAAGCTCCAAAGGGCAGCTTTCTACCCTTCTGTGACTCAAGTGATGCAATTGTTTGTGTATTTAATGTGCAAAGCAAAAACTTTCATCCTGCCACATTTCTCTCTAAATTACATCGTAGGGCTTCTGCTTCCTCTAGGGGTGTGAACAGCCACCTCTGGATATTAATCCAGATATCAATTACTTTAAGTGCCTTGAAATCTTAGTTTGTCATTCTAGATGCCAGCTCACAGAATGGGATTTCCTTCTTTTTTTTTTCTTTATTTATATGAGTGAGTTTTTGTTTGAGGAAGTGGAGCAGAGCTGTTTTGATACCCCAGACTGGGATCATCCTGGCACTGTTGCTTGTTACCTTTTTTTTTTTGATGGTTACCAGCAATGGTCTCATTTTGACTGGAGACCTTTTGCTGGGAATACAGCAGTGAAAAAGTCACCGGAAAAGTACCTGTATTATTTTGCCTTATCCTTTGTTTCCAGACCGTCTCTTTTTAGGGCATGAAGGGCTGTCCCCATCAGCACATTCCCTGCCTCTACAAGTGAGGAATGATTACCCAAATTGCTGCTTGTATTTCTAGTTTTCGGGAAGAGGGAGGCAGTTCAGAACTGGTTGCAGGCAGTATTGATGTGGGGTTTGACTCTTGGCAAGGAAAGCTGGAAATACTCACCTGCTTTGTGTGTGGAAAGGGCACGTTGTGTGGGACTGAGGCTGCTGTGCCTGCTCAGGGCAAGTCCTGGAAGGGGGATGTTCAAAAATGACCTTGGTGGGTGAGCACCCCGGGCTGGGTCTGTGCTCATTCTTGTGCTTTTGCCCCTCCTTTCGACTCAGATCTGTGTCAGGCAGATTAGTCCTCAGATTTTACACTCTGTGACTTTTGTGATGACAGAATTCCCCCTGGTTTTTAATATTACTGTGTTTTCCATGTTTGTAGTCAGTGAGGAACACCTTGATGGTGCTCATATCACCTCTGACTCTGGTCCCGGGCCTGCCAGGACTCAAATATCCTGTTAACTTGCACATCCAGGTTGTTCAGTGGTATCATGTGCCCATGTCATTGCACACAGGCAGGAGCAGCTGGGGGCAAAGGGGATTTAACCTGAAATATTCACATTTGGCAGTGAAATATTTCAGAATCCTGGTTTTCTTTTGCTGTGCTGATGGGGTTTTCATTTTGTAGAGAAATTGCTCAAGGCAATGGTCAGGCATGATGCTCTGGTTCTGAATTTTCAAGATCTGTTTGAGTTTGAGTAGAAAAAAACTTCCTGGAATGTTAAATTTTTTTTTTTTTTTTTGTTAAAGTATTAAAACACCTGTTTTTTTTTTTAATTTGAGTGGAGGTAGTGTGTTTGTGATATTTGTTTGAGAAATACAATATTTGCCTTTGAAAGCAAAAGATATTATCATATTTGAGTTATTTTGCATTGTTTGAATTACTGTCAGCAAAGGCTTTTCTTCTCAGTAGTTCCCGAACTCTGCTTTTCCCCTGAGGTCTCCTTTGATATGAAAATCCTTTTGGGGATCTGCTCTATGCCAATTGTGTGTTTTTCTGAGCTAATGTCTCCATGTTGATGTAGGCACTGAAAAAACTCGACAAAACAGGAAAATAATATTGCTATTAAAAGAAAAATAATCTTTTCCATTATGCTGCCTCCCACATGTTTTAATGATAATGCATTTCTCTGAAATCCTCTCAAAAGCCTGCTCAGTATGTGCATTCCTTCAGTCACAATTTTTTTACTGTCTTTGTATAGACCTAAAGACAGTTTCAGAAATTGAGGTTTTTATAACTCTGCTGTTACACTGACATATTTTTCTTACTGTGTCTGCCTGACTTGAGGAATAAAACTACTGGACATAATGTGTTTGGGCTGTGATTTTGGCCACTGATGCCAAACAGAGAGTAAAGCCAGTTAAGGTGAAATGATTTTTCCTTTTGCTAAGACTAATTAATGTTTTGGTCTCCATTTATCTCAGTAGAGGCATTTAAATTTTGAACAGTACTAACTGCTATTGGGCTTCTTTCACATTTTTGGATCAGAGTGATGTCAAACCTCTCAGAAACCGGAGATTAACATTTTATGGTGATGATTGTAACATATGCCACAAAGAAGCTCCATAGGCTTAGAAAATTTACAGTGAGCAACCATTTTTAAGTGAATATAAGGATATGAAAGCCCCTGTGGAGATGGTGGATTGCCTGTGCTGTGGGAGGGCAGGTTGCTGAGCCCTGTTGAGCCTTTGGCCAAACTTGTGGTGCTGAAGGGGACAACCAGGAGAGCAGAACTCAGCCTGTGCTGCTGTGGCAGGAGATCAGAGCAGCTCCCAGGGACCACCCTCAGTGTTGGACAGTGGGATGAGGCTGGGCTGGGCACGTCTGGAGTCCCATCACCTCTCCAGTGTGAGAGCCTGTGGAGAAGGACCTCCGTGGTGCCCACATTGGGTTGGGAGCTGAGCCCGGCGGCTGTTCTCCAGAAGCTCGTCCTTCTCTGCTCTGAAGGAGAGTGCACTTGAGATCTATTCTTCCTTCAGGGTGAACTCCTGGCTCCCATAAAGCCAGGGTTGGAATTGGATTTGGCAGAGCTGGGATTTTTGTTCCTGGGGTTTACCAGCTCTCTGCACGGCAATAATCTTGCCAGGGGACAGTTTATCTCTGAGGAAGGCTTTTATTCTTTTGCATAATCTACAAAGACATCTGTAATTACTGCTGGTAACTAAGGCAACCCAACTTTATAGTTGATACATGCAGGCAGCAGAATGGGGGGTTATGGGTTTTCAAAATACCTTTCTGTCCATTGGAATGTGGGAACACTCAGGCAGGAGCTGGGCTGTGAGCCCCGGGAAGCCTGAGCCCAATCCCGATAAGGGGTCCTGGAGAGGAGGAACATAGTGTTAATGGGGTCCTGATTAGCTTCCCTGGATTAATTGGGGACCCTCAAATCAGGGTTCTACTTGGGGGCATGGTTGAAAGGCCGTGCAGGAGGTGGCAGTGGGGTGGGCGCTGTCTGAAACCAAGAGCCTCTCTGCTTATTTTAGGAGAATCCTGCTGTGTCCATAAAGAGGATGCTTGTCTGGCCCAGGGAAATTAAATCATTTGTCCATTCACTCAGTGCACGGCCTTGGGTAGCCCAGGAATAGAACAAATTGCTGCTGGCAGCTGACTCCCGAGTCCTGCTGGTGCAGTAGGACATGAGCTTGGCAAATGTGAAGGTGCTGGGGGGGAGAAGTCCCCGTGGTCATGGGGTCCAGGGGCTCCAGCATGTCTGGGTGGTCTCATCTGATACCTTTGATCAGAGGACCCCGTTCCTCCTTTGGTTCGATCCATTAAAATTACAACAGTGTAATAAAGGTAATAATTCTTAGCCTTGTGTGTGTGGGGAAAATCTCAGAAAAGGGCATCTCAGTGTGCTGGTTTGTTCTTCTCAGGGGCAGCTTTTGCTTTGTGGCAGGTTGCCTTTGCTTGGAGCATTCAGGTTCTTGCATTTTTGCGTTTGAAAATGTGTCAGTGGTGTCTGAGAGTGTGTGCAGGGAGGTGTAAAATCTCTCTCCCAGATAAAACCATCCTCCGTTCATTACTGGAACACAGTTCTCTGGAAGTTAAGTTTGTCTCAAAGCTGAGTTAAAGGCTCCTGGCCATTAATTTTTCAAATCTGGGTTTTTTTGTATGAGTCATTTGGAAAAAACTTTAAGTAGCATATCTTGATCTTTTTTGAAGCAAGTTTTTAACCAGACAATCTGCAGTATTTTTTTTTTTTATGGTAAGCCTTTTGGCAAATTGTGAAATATACCACTGTTAATAAAGCTCAAGATGTCTCTTTGGATGCTTTTAAAAAAAATTACCTTTCCTGCTTTTTGGGAAGAACTGATTGATCTTTTCCCCAAATTCTGAAGCAAGTTTTTTTGCTTTTAAAACACACAGCCAAATGTTGGTGGAGTTGAGGCTTTATGAAGCCTTGTTGATCTGATATTTAATTTGGTGTTCAGTGAAACTTGCTGTGCCCTTTCAACTGTGTCTTTTGCCAGCGGAAAAGTTTGAACATAAAGAATCTTTGGTCTCCAGCACTGGAGTGCTAATAAATAAATCTCAGTGGTGTGCTTGTTCTTATTAAAGAACCCCCTGTGACTTTTGTGTGCATCACTTGATTTGGGATCCATGAGGTGTGTCTGTGGTGATGCCCAGAGCAGTGTCCTGCAGTGTCCAGCTGTCCTGCCCTGGAGCAATGTCCCTGACACCACCTTTTGGTTTCACTTTCTTTTTTTGTTTTGTTTTCCTTTCTTTTTTGTTTGCTTCCTGTACGTGCTTCAGCTTTGGAAACTGAAAGCTCAGTGAAGTCACTTGCACTTCCAGAGCCTCATTTTCCCCTCCTTGGCTCTGTCCTGATGCAGGAGCAGGTTTAGCTGTTTAAAAACCAAGGGTTTCTGCTGGGGTGGTTGAAGCTGTGGTCAAACTTCACTTGGCCTAAGATTCCAACCAGGGCTTTTGATAGATGCAGCAGCAAGGCTTAGCTGAATTAGGCTGTGTCCCTGGAGCCAGGAGGCTTCCTCACTGGAGTGCCCGTGGACACCTCTGGCAGTACGTGCAGCACAGAATGAGTTCAGCTTTCTCCAGGGATAGAAAAGCTGGTTGTGTCATTGCCTGGCACCAGTCCCCTGAGTCCTGAACACTTAACATGAGATATTCTCCTTCCTGATTTTTTTTTTTTCTTTTAATCCAGCCATACTGAGCTAATTGGATGACAAGTGTAACGGAGTCTGGGAAGTTGTCTCCCTCCCTGGGACATGTGCTGAGTGATGTTGTGCTCAGCCTTGCGGCTTCACTTATGACTGAAAATATTTCACTTGCTCAGCAAAGTGAAAGAATGGGACTTGGCTGTTTTTTGGCATTAACCTTTGTCTCAGGCACAAAGCTGGAGGCTGCTCAGTATGCAGGGGTGTATTTGAGCTGTGTGCAGCTTGGCTGCTGTTCAGCCTCTTGCTTTGAGAAGAAGGACAGTGCAGCCCACCAAAGACAGCTTGGGGGGGTGACAGCTTCTGGAGAGCCGGGATGATGGGCTGCCCAGACTGTTGGTTTATCATGATACAAGCCCAACTAAGAAAGCTGACAGGGAGGAGGGGACAGAGGTGGAGCTGAGGGAGGCTGTCCTTTGGAAGGAAAGCTCTGAGAAGGTCTCGTGCCCAGCACATGGTGTTGATGGAATTGCCTCCCAAAGTCTGCCATTCGCTTGGAGTTGGCTTTGACGTGGACAACCCTCCTTGACCTGTTTTATTTGCCTTTGCCTGCTGAGGGTTTGAGGGGTGAACCATGGGTGTGAGCAGAGCAGGGACCTGCCTCAAAGTGCTGCTTCTGTCCCAGGTGGAAACCTTCAGCTGTGAGTGATTTCACGCGCTCACGGAGCGGGGAGGTGCAGATATTGACCCGATGTCAGTTCTGTGCAAAGAGCCAATGCTCCCAACAAAGTCAGGAGGACACATATGTGCCTTAGGCACCTGTTGGCCTGGTTAGACATGGCACAGCACAGGGTGCTCCTGGTTTGACATTGACTGCAGAGCTGGTGGTTCTGGTAGGAAGGTTTAATAATTCATTCCATATGTTTCAGTGGCAATAAACAGACCTATTTCTAAAATGGAAATGGGATGTGTCCTCAGTAAAGCTAATGCTTTGGAAGTTGGGCAGGGAGTTTTCATAGTCCATTTTTACTTGCCTCTATAGAAGATACAAGTCATGTATTGTGTGCTTGCCTTTTTCAGATGGGACATTGAAGGCTAAACTTCTCTTTCTCTATATGAGAATCCATGGTACTCCTGTAGTTCCCAGTGCTGAAATCTATTTCTATTCAGTGAGGCAATTATATTTTGGCTTGAATTTCAACTTATACTGCTTTCCTGGCCTGAAGCCTGTTAGACTGGGCTTTGTCCTCAAGTGTTTGGCACTTTTTTGTTTTCTTCCCTGCTAACTGAAATGTAGGCTGAGTTGGCTTTCAACATCCATGCAGAAGTAGCTGCATTTTATGATGCTCTTCATGTGGTGAACCTGAGCTGACTAACAAACATGTGAATAACTCCATGCTTAATGCCCTGTGCTGCAGGTTTAGGATACTCATTTTAAAAAAAACTGCCATTGAATCAAACTTTCTACTCCTTGGTTTTTTTTTTTTTGTCCCTGTTTTTAGCATTAAGCAGAGCCCTCGGTCCTCTGAGGCAGCTGAAGATGAGAAGGACCAGCGCCCAGTGACAGTCAACCCCTCTCACATGAGGAAGGCGTTCAAGGTCATGAATGAATTGCGGAGGTACACTTTCAATTCACTGGGCTCCCTCTCTGGTTTAGCAGAATTGTGCTGATTGGGACACTCAGAAAATAGTCTGTACCATCTTTGTTACAGCTGATGGTTGCATGTAGAGATTTGATCAACAAGTGGGAAGCTAAAATACAGCCCTTTTGTGGTGGGTTGCTCTCCCAAGCCTCAGACCTCTGTCTTGCCAGCAGAAGGAGCCAGCTGTGGCTCAGAAATGTTATCTGAGCAATAGCCTTCATTTATAGATGAGAATTCATTTAGTCTTTTCCATTACTTACAGCAAATTCAGCTGTAAACTACGTTCTTAACGGAGATAATGGTCTGAAACCCAATAATAGAACATTATAGACATTAAGTCACCTACGCATAATTACAGACCAAAGATTATTAATGTACTGTTCTTAGTGTCTTTAACTAGCAGCATCACTCTGTCTGGGCTTAGCACTCCAAAGTAAGGGGTGGGGGGAAAAAAAAGTGCTCAGGAAGAATGTCAGCTCTCTACTTGCAAATTGAAAAAAAAATTAAAAGAGAACACCTTGGTCTCTCCACAGCTGTGTGGGTACAGAGAGAATGGAGGCCAAAAAAATATCTGTGAACAGTCTTCAAGAACTGCTGTCATCACATCTGCAATGTGGTGGCAGTGGCTCAACACAACTTGTTTCTTCACTGCTGTTATCCCACAAACCAAAGAGAAGTTCTCTGACTGGTTCATTGGAGTTCTTTACCATTCAGATGGGCTTAGAAACCAGATTTTTCAAAGAATTCCTATGGAATTAGGTTGTGCTATACTCATGAATGTACGTGCTCCCTCACTATTGAGATGGTGTGATGAGACAAGTAACACCCTTTACTCTTCATGCACATTCCAAGTATTCAAAGATGCTTTAATAGCTACCTCTCCTCAGTGGGTTAAGCAGTTTTCCTAATATACACCTTCTCTGGTGTGGAGAAGGATTGAAAATGTTTCCTTTCACAGATATCTGACAGTGATTCTCTGTTGCATAGGAACAGAAAATGGAAATATTGTAACAGTTACATGAAGCGGAGTATGCTGTAATTTTTTTCCTTTTTCCTTTTAACTGGCATCCCTCTGGTCCTTTCTTTGTACTGAAAGCAAAGGATCTGAAAATAAAGGTTTGTGCAGCTATATTCAGAAATCTATTGTGCTCCTATTATTCCTTGTTAATTGAAGCATAGTGGGAATAACTGGAGATGGACAATGTTTCTTAGTGCCTGTGGTTGGCTCGATCTTGTGCAATACTGAAGCAGCAACACACAGAAGACTGAAAGCTGCCCTTAAGCACCTGTCTCATGTTTTCATCTTCTGGGTACTCGTTTTTTTGTCACCTCCTGCTGCTGTTTTGGAATATACAGTTTTCACATCTATTGTATGTGCATTGAGCTTGTGATCTGCTAAGCTGTCAACAATCAGTGTTAATAGGTACCTTGAATAATAGTGCCTCCCTTCACCTGCACCCAGAAATGCCATACAGAGGGTCTAGAAAAATCTTGCTAAGCCTTTAACCTATTTACTATATAGAACCATAGAATTGTTTAGGTTGGAAAAGACCTGTAAGACCACTGAGTCCAACTGTTAACCCAGCACTGCCACGTTCACCATGAAACCACGTCCCTAAGTGTCACTTAGGGTTTTAGCTTTCATGTGTAGATGAAATTAATTTTATGAGTGGTACTTTAGATGGCTGTAGATGACTCCAAAGAGGAACTGAACAGAGCACCTTTCACATAAGCTGAAGGATATGAAGAAGCTTCCACTAAGAGGCTCCTAAAGAGCTCCCGTCATTGCCCTTACCCCTTCCAAACTGGGGTGAACATAAAGTAGACTACCAGTTCCTACTTTCTTCCTGTTTTCCCACTTCAACCCTCTGTCTCACAGCTGTTTTGTTCACATATTTCAATAAATGGATAAGAAGAGACATACCTAGTCCATTAGAAACTCTGTGTATGTTTATTTGATAAAGCAGTTTCCTAAAGACAAAGTTCAGTGTGGAGATAAGCATTTCTGAAGAGAAGGCAACATCTAGATTTACAGACACTGATCCTTTTTCAGGCTTGGCATTTGAAAAGAACACCCCTAGTTTGCATTTGTATGCTTAAGCATCTTAAACCAACTTATTGGGAGGCTGAGCACTTCTTGCTGTCGGCATCTGGGAAGCTCTGTGCAAACATTAACTAATGAATCCTCAAAGGACAGACGTGGGGCGAGTAGAAAAGGTCACTTGTTAATGAAGTGACTTTTCCAAAGCTGTACAATGAGTCAGTGGGGGAGCTTAGAAGGTTTTTTTTTTTGGTCTGGAACCCGGTTCTTTATCCCAGTAACTCTTAATCCCAGACTAATTCATGAGGTAAAGAAAGTCCTCAGGCCCATGGATCAACTCCAGTGATTGACACCTCCTCTCTGGCAGATGGCTGAGGCAGCCTCTGTACTCACCAGTGCCAGGGCATGTTTTGGTGGTCATGTTCTTCAGGGCCAAGCATGGGAGGAAGTACAGAAATCCCTACATTTTCCACTCTACCCTTCCCCTGTGGAAAGACTGAAGTGCTGCTGGTGTTCCCTTGTCTTACAGATCTACTAGAGCCTGGCTCCAGGTAGTGCCCAAACTCTTAAGCTCTTCTGTGCCTTCTCCAAGCCCTACATGTCTGAGAGGTGGAAGGAACCCCTTGTCCTTTGTTCTTTGGACAGTGTGTATGCCTAGTTTGGCTTCCATTTTTTTTTTCCTGGGAAAAACAGAGCCACAGGCAGGGCTGCAGCATCAGTAGGATTCAGGCTTTCCTCTGTAGGCAAACAGTGATAGGAGCTGGTAGCTGAAGGATTAGAGGACCTTGCACTGGGATTTGGCAGAAGCTCAGGTGCCATGTCTGTAGTGCTGGGTCTTGCACTTTTTCAGGCTATACCGATGTAGCTTCTTGCTTGACCAGGAATTCTGAAATGACCTTTGTCTTTTCTGGTGTTTTTTCCCAGCAAGAGGCTGCTCTGTGATGTGGTGATTGTGGCTGAGACCGTGGAGATGGAAGCCCACCGCGTGGTCCTGGCGGCCTGCAGCCCCTATTTCTGTGCCATGTTTACAGGTACTCTCCTTGACACCACACACTGTCCTGGGGCTGAACAGGCCACTGCAATCCCGAGGCCTCAGGCTGGGTCTCTGCCAGGAGCTGCAGCACAGGCAGAGGGTTTCCTTAAGGGAGAAATGATACAGATAGATCTGCAGTTTGCTAAACTTCATGGATGGTGCTGGTCATCCTTGACTAATTCCTTGGGGCATCCGTGTGGGTGTGGGGTGGTTGTGGGGTGAGTGGGTAGCATGTGGGCCACAGTAAGGTTGCTATGGGGTTTGACTCACTTGCCTTTTGGGTTATTTTTATTCCCCCTAACCAGACCTTGGATAATGAAAACATTATTAACATCGAGCACGTGTGCAGTGCCCTAAATGTTCATGGTGCACATCAAAGGAGTAGCTGGCACAGGAGTTGTAGTTTCAAGGCTCAGCCCTGCTGATACTGATTTGGCAGTCACAGATGTTTAATCTCCCATGGCACTTTTTTTCTGCTGCCTGAAATAACACCGTTGTTCTCTCGCTCCCAACGTGTTTTAGCAGCCCTGATTTTTGGCAGGGTGTGTTGCTGCAGTCTGGTATGTTTTGGTAAGGGCAGAAGGGAAGAGGAGGACAAAATTCTTGCTCTGATGGCCTGATCACTGTAGCAGGTGCCCTTTGAAGGCTGTGCCCAGGCAGGGCAGCAAAGAAAGCCAAAGAAAGCCATGCCAATACTGAGGCAGGGGAGTGCCCAGCTTATTTAAGTCACTCTAGTAAAATTAGTCTGGTCAGAAACTCCTTAGCTTCCTTCCTTTTCCTTGCCCTCCTTTCCAGGATAGGAAGTGACTTAACCAAATACAAAGAAAATGATTTTACACCCCAGGGATGGGTGTTACTGTCCCTGAGCTCCAACATAAATGAGCTTCAGGGGTTTTGCCCCTGTTTCATGTTCACTTGCTTGTAGTCTGGGGTTTGCTTCTTCGTTTTAAAAGCCTCAAGATTAGAGCTAGTTTAATTTGCTTTGCTGGAAGCAGAACACAGCATTTCTCAGGAAAGAGCTTGTCATTTGGGAAGCTTTTTTCCCTTCTGTAACGGAGGTGGGGGGAAAACCTCAGATGTAAACAGATGTCTGAATGTGAGATGAGATGTGACACTGTGGTGGCTTTATCAGTGTGGTGAGCTCAGGTGGGGAGCATCTGTATTTAACATCTGACTAGTGGTGCACCCTGAAGTTGGTGTTGGCTGTGGTGGTGAGGCAGAGGAGCCAAATGCTGCTCAGGAGCAACTGTTTGTCAGGGCACCTCGAGCAGGACTTGCAAGGGCTTGTGATGTTCCTGGTGAGAAAGGAAAACTCTTGGAAAAACCCTCTGATCCTTAGAGGTCATCAGAGTGGGAAGGTGGTGGTACAGAGCTGCTCGTGTTTCCATGCAGGAATTCTCTGGGCCGTGTAATCCCTCATGCTGTGAGTTAAACAGTAATCAGCTAACCACGGTCATGTGGCTGCTCAGCAGCTCCCCTGGGCTGGGTGACAGCCTGGGCAGCCGCCTGTCCCCTCCCCCTGACATGTCCCCGGGGGCAGAGGGTCAGGCAGAGACCAATTCTCCCTTTGCTTTCAGCCTAGCTAGTCCCAAATTCCTAAGGTCTCTCTCTTTCGAAGACAGAGTGCATGATCTCCTTCCAGCTGTGTGGGGGTTCCCTCCCTGGAAAGGGGCAGTTTAAAATCACAGCTCCAACGTGAGTTGGTTGTCGTGACTTGATTTTTTTTTGCATTGCATTTTTGCATCAGTGGTGTAGCCAGTGGCTCAGGGACAGGCAGCCCATGGGGTATTTGCAGGAGCTGCCTGTGCACGCTGAGTTCCCGCTGGAGGAGCAGCTTTCTGGGGGTGTGGTGGGGCTGGAGGGGTCCCCCAGCAGTGCCAGCAGCCACACTGGGAGTGAGTGATCAGCATGAAGCTGTGAACAGTGGAAACCAAACTGAGACCTGCTGCTCATCCACCTTCTCCTGCTGCTCTCTCTGCAGGCCCTGTCCCTGTCAGCTGAGCCTGACTTTGGTGTCATGGTGGCCTTGTGATGGCCTCAGAGTCTTTCCTAAGCTGTCTTCTGTCCTCTGGTTAGGCATTACTCTTTGAAACAGCCTTGGGAAGTCTGAAAATGGGCAGGCACATCTTGCATTCCTATCTTCCACTGCTGAAGGGGAGATGGGACCCATCACTTCCCAACTGAGTGTCCGTGTTTTTACTGGCTTTCTACAGCATTTTAGATGGTGCATTGGCACCATTCTGTGGGGATAATTTGGGTCAGTAATTTCTGTC
The DNA here is from genome assembly GCA_013397135.1 of Pachyramphus minor. Taxonomy (NCBI): domain Eukaryota; kingdom Metazoa; phylum Chordata; class Aves; order Passeriformes; family Tyrannidae; genus Pachyramphus; species Pachyramphus minor. Next base: position 1,496,509 of record VYXB01008839.1, read on the forward strand.
CATTTAAAAGAAAACAATCATTTCAGAAAGGGTAGCAAACACTTCAGTGATGCTGCTGGGACTGCCCCTGTGAGATACCTTTGGAACTTTGGAAATGCTGAAGGAGGAAGCAGGTCTCGTACTCTCCCTTGCGGATCTCATGTGCTGCTTCAAGGCACTCACCCCGTGTGTGAGAGGCTGTGGTTATGTTATCTGATGCACTTGTGTTCTCCTTCAGCACATCTGGGCCTTAGGAAGCAGCCAAAGCTGTCGCTGTGAAAGCACTGGGAAGCTTCTCTGGAGTGCAGTGTGTAGGAGGCAGGACAGGCTGCAGTGCTGGGTGAACATGGCACTGTGAGCTGCTGCAGTTTTGAGTGTAATCTCTCTTGTGACAAAGCAGAGCTCTGCTCTCTCCCTGCCCTCATGAACAGAGGGGAACAGGGAAAGCACTGCTGGGTGTTGAGCATGATGCAGAAAAGGTGTGCCCTCACGAGGGGCCGTTGTCTGCAAAGTCTGTCCTCTAAAGAGGGTCTGCTTGGAGCCACTCTGCCTGTTTTACCTGCCTTTGCTCCCCCATACCTTGCCCCTTGTCCCTGCCTGACTCTGCCCAACCACAGAGGTGCAGGGCTGGGTCTGTGCAGCACCTGATGCAAGGCAGCCATTTCTCACCACAGCCCTTATGTATGAGAGGTGATGGTAGGGCTCTGAGTTATTCTGTAACTGAGGTATCAGGTAAGGCTCAGGCCTGACCTATGAGAGACATTTTAGGAGCTGGGGTTTGTGGGATTTGTTTTCCTGAAGGGATGTGGGGTGAGATGCCTTCATTGACCCGTTGGCTGCCCACAGCTGTGCCCCACAGGCTGCATTTGCCCTGGATCTGTACTTGCCTGCTCTTGGTCTGCACCAACCCCTGCCTTGGTTCACTCGTGGTGTCTCCAGGTTCTTCCTCACTCCCCAGCACTAGAGACATGTCCACCCTCTGACAAGTGGGAGGAACTCCACTGCTCCGAGTTGGATCCCACCCGACCGCAGGGCCCGGCACGCGGGATCCCCCCTCACGGTGCCGGGGCTGGGAGCAGAGGCAGTGGTGGCTGCTGGTATGCAGGGCTGGCAGCTTGCTGGTGGGTGTGGGAGCCCACACAGCTTTTATTTTTGTTGCCTGTGTCACATGTACACTGCAAGGACAGATGATGTTATCAGATTGGTCCCTCCAAGCTATTTCTGCATCGATCCCTGGGTGTGCAGGGCTGAGCCTGCTCCCTGCACCACGGGTCCCACAGGGTGCTCTACTCCTCCTCTCTGTGCAGGGTGGGTTTGGTGGGTGCTCCTTGCAGGAACCTCCAGCACCACAAGGCTGAGGGGGACTGGCCTGTTCTCAGAAGGCTCCTCTCATCTCTGGAGATGTTTGGGATGTTTTAGAGGGAGGAAGTGTGTGAAGATGACATTTTGTCAATGAAAAAGTCCTGCCTGCTTTGAAGGCCTCCCAAATGTAGGTCACTCATCCCTTTATACTTTCACATTTATATTCATGGACTTCTCTGAATAACACTTTATTATTTAGTTTTAAAAATTGAATTTGGGGCAAATATTATTTCAGTTCTTGGGGCCTTTGACTCTTCTTACACTTATGGTCTCACCCCACTCCTGCTATTTGTCTGCTTATTGGCATGAGTGAATTCAGCAAAGTTCAATTTGCGTGATCCAGGTTTTGCTCAAGCTTGGACCCCCCTTTAACATCTGACTCTGTGCACTTGACGTGTCCAGCCACCTCTTGTCAAACACTGCTCAGAGGTGGAGGCTGTAATTACTTCTCCTATAGGCTGCAGGAAATATTTTCCCACTTAATCCCACAGCAGTACTGAGTCACCGGATTTCTGAGAGTGGTGATTATTCATGCCCAGGTTTAAGAATTGACATTTCTTCATGCTCTCCTTTGTTTAGCTCTGTTTTTCCACACGTTGTTTTCTTTCCGCTTGGGATTTTGCTCGTTCTTTTCTGTGGCTTCTCAAGATCTTGGTGATTAAATCCTGGGTGAGGTCACGGTGTGCGTGGATGCTGGAAGGGCCCTGGGGAGTCCTTTCTCCTCCCCCCAGCATGATTTTGTTCCTCTGTCGTGCTCCTGTCACACAGGGGATGTGGAGGTGGATCATGAATAGGCTCTTACAGGAATACATGGTTTTACTTGTATATCCAGAGGGGAAATTACTCCCCTAGTTCTGCCTGGTTTTAGGTTACGGATTTGGGGGAAGGATGAAGTTTGGATCCAAAGGTGTGAGGCTGGGAAAGGGAGAGATGAGGAATACATGTTCCTGCATGGATGCTTTGCACAAGCTGTACCTGATGGATGGGTTACAGCAGGGTAATTTAGGAGAGCAGCTGGATGTAACTGCTGGTCTGGGTGCTTGTTTTCCTGAGCAGGTTTCAGCTTCTTCCTAAAGAAAGAGGGGGTAACACTGCATTGCTTTTACTGTCGGGTACACCACAAAACACCCTAATGCAGCTGTTGCAACATATCATCTACCCATATGTATGTATGTATTTAAAAAAATTAAAAATACTTACAATAAATATATAACAAGATCTTCCTAAGACTTGTCCACAGTCTCTTTGAGTCTTTCTCTGTACTGTTGAGGGACACACTGGTTGTTTTTTTTTTTAACCTCTATATTTGTTTGAATGCAGAAGACCCATGGCAGTTCTTTTCTGTCAAGAAATTGAGCTTGTTGCATTGATTGACTTATTTTGTTTTGCATTAGTGTCCTCAATGTTGAGTTGTTTTTTAGCTGGCAAGACAGGGCTTCTGGGAATCTCCCTGGTTGTTCTTGGGAAGGAAGTGCCAGGCAGTCTTGTAGTCAGATGGCAGGAGAACGTGCTGGATGTGTGGGGAGCGAGGTTGTGCAGAGCAAACTGTAACTGTCCTTTTGAAATGAATTTCAGGAGACATGTCTGAAAGTAAGGCCAAGAAGATTGAGATAAAAGACGTTGATGGCCAGACCCTGAGGAAGCTGATTGATTACATCTACACCGCTGAGATCGAGGTCACGGAGGAGAACGTGCAGGTAGGTCTGGTCCAGCACTTCCCGTGGAGAGCCAAGGGAAAAGCTTGACACTCAAAGGCACAGGTCCTTCCAGGGGTGAGGGATCTCCTCAGGCCGAAGAAAGTAAAAGGCTGAACTTGAAAAGAGCTGCTCCCAGCCTCTGTTTATTCTTGAGGCACTTTAGTGTTTTCCCTGCACTTAAGTCATGTTGCATTTAGCTTTTGTGTTGGGCTCTTATAACAAGAGCAGGCATTTGCCTTCCAAGAAGCTGTGCTGACTTGTGGGTCAGTCTGTCGAAGGTCAGAATAGACTCAAACAAGCAGTGAGTTTTAAGGCCAGGGCAGGGGAATCTGGCTGTTAGTTTTTAAATTCTTCTGGTTAGTTTGAGTTGTTTGGCAGAGCTCTGAGGGGAATATATTGTTCAAATGAGGGCATTCTTCCTTTTTATTTCTGTGTGTGCACTCTGTGTTGAATTTCTGTGAGGTAAATATTTGTCCAGGAGTGGAAAGAGTAATTGCCTAGAGATAAAGCAGGGTGCTCAGGAAGAGAGTTTTTCACCGTGTCACGTGGCTGTGGCTGCTGGTCAAGCTCTTTCTTTGACTCTGCTTGTATTTGTTGTAAGAAAAAGGCTCTGCACTTAAGCACTGATTTCTGGAAGGGATGCTGGGAGCTCGTGTGCAGACAGGCTTTTTGGTTGGTCTGTGTTTTTGTTTGCAAGGGGCAGTTTGAGGCTCTTTGTCTTCCTCTCTGTCACCTGGACAAAGGTCAGGGTAACAAGTCTGTGTCCATGATGCTGGAGAGAGAGAGGCAGGGCTGCTGGGTGCATTCTGTTGACCTAATTAACATGGCAAAATCAGACTGGTTCTGCTTGAAATGAGGTTCTTGCTGTGAGCTCTTCTGCTCTGATCCCTCGGGGGCAGTGCAGGTTCTGGCTGTCCAGTTGCTCCTGACAAAACCCTGAGCTGTGTCCACTGTGCAGTCTAAGCCTTTGCCATCCTTCGTGACCCAAGTCTGTGGGGGCCTTTCCTTGCCCCTTCTGCCCTCCACTTTTACAAACTTGACTTTCTGCTGTGCTCTCAATCTGGCAGTTGTCACATTTGCAGGAGTGTGGAGCCTGGTTGTCCTACAGGACCATCAGTGAGGAGACCTTCAAGGTGCCACTACAGCAGAGGAGCTGAGACTCAGACCCAGCTGTGGGTGGCTTGGGCTGTCTGTCTGCTGTCCCTAAGTCTCCACACTTAGGGACTCTGTATAGTCAGGGTCATCAAGAGCTGACATACAACATAACTCAGTGGGGAACTGGGGTGGAGCTCTTGGACCTCTGGGATGTGCTGTTGTGGGAGGAAACATTTACACAATCTCAGGCTGGTCCCTTCTTCTGTGGGAAATGTGGAGGCCAAATCCATGTGCTTTCTGAAACGTGTGCTTTCCTTCCATGCTGCTGGTTGTTGGGTGGCTCAGGAGCACCCACTCGGCACGTGGGATGTGTGGAGCTTGGGATACCATCTGGGCCCAGTCAGCCTGCCTTGAATGGAGCCTGGGAAGTGCCTGTGCCTGCTCTGGCTGCATTCCCAGGGGAGCATTTTGGTGCTCCAGCTGCACCTGTGTGTAAGCAGGGCTGTGGGAGCTGGAGCATCCATCCGAGCTGGCTCTGTCTTTGAAAAGTCCAGGTGTTCCCTTTTTCAAGCAACTGGAAAACTGTCTTTCTCAGTAAAACCTAACCAAAGCCTTCCTTCTGCGGCCCAGGGATTACAAGGAGTTAAAGTAAGATCCCTGTCTGTATTTTTGGCTTTCATCTCTCAGACAGCAAGATAAAAAAATGTAAATTTTGAACCCTAAGGTTTGAGGATAGTGTTTTTCCCAGTCTATTATACCAAGTCCTTTTACTGCAGGATTTCAGTAACCACTCTGTGAATAACTCTTTGGGCTAGAGATAAATTAATTCATGGGAGCTAAAAAATCAAGCTGCAAGATTAACTGGCTGTTTAAATTTTATTATGTTTAAAATGTTCACGCTGAAAATGTTTTATGGAATTTAATATAATTTTGTGATGAAACCAACAGAAAGAGATTCTGTCTCTGGGTGTTTTACTCTGAACAAAGGCCCATAAACAGGTTAATATTCACCTGCAGCCAAAAGAAGAAAAGTTTACAGAAATGAATATTCTGTGATTTGTTGGAAAGTTTCACCTCAGTGAAGGCAAAAAACATCAACAACAAAAATTAAGCTCTTTGCAGTCTCTGGTTTGGGTTAGCAGTGTCAAGCTTAGGAAGAAGGTTTGGTCCCTTGCATCACCACATCGTCCTGATGCACAGCTTTGGGTCATCCATCCATCCATCCATCCATCCATCCATCCATCCATCCATCCATCCATCCATCCACCCACCCAAGGACACCTCAGAAGTGCCTGTCTGTGCTGTTTCAGCAATGTTCCTTCACAGCCTTCCTTGAGCAGTGAGACTTTCTCTTTTCCCAGCAGGAATTTCCTGAGGTCTGTTATTGCCATCCCATGCACTCTGATTCTCTAGCAGGGCAAAGGTGCTTTTTTAAAGGAGTTTTTCAGATTTCCTCAGTAGGTGGAAGGAGCAATTTCTGGGTATAGGTACCAGGTATTTCATTGTAGAAACTACAAAAAAAAAATAAAAAATTGCTCAATGGCTTTAACTGAGGAGATGCAGCCAAGCTGCCAAAACTTGTGAATAAATGAAAAGACACTCTTTTCAGTGAGCAAAATAAGATGAGAGTAGAATAGAAATGAGAAGAAGATGAGCAGCAAAGGTGCCATGCAGTGCAGGAATGAATGTTCCCAAGCGTGCTCGAATGCTGAGCAGTGCCCAGCACTCCACAACAAGAAGCCTTTTCACAATATTTGTGTTATTTCTTTTCTAATAGAAACCTGGGGGTTTTTTTGGTGTTTTTTTTTGTTTTGATTTGTTTCTTTTTCTGCTTTTATAGTCCTGGTATGAGTTCAGGAGGTGAGACTCCCTTTTTTCTAAGCTTGTATTTCTGTAGCTGATTTTACAATGAAATGACACAGTGCTTTTTGTTTTGTTTTTCATGTGAGGAAGGATGTGTGTACAAGGGGCCAAACCTTTAGAGTCAGTTCCAGTCATCATCTATGTAGTGAGTTCCTGGGGGGGGGTGGTGTGTTCATCCAATTTCTCTCTGGGATTATGTCCCAAATGTGCAGGCAAAGGGGATTTTCAGCCCACCTTGGCTCTGTGAAGGAGAGCACTGAGCCCATGTGGAGGGAATACTCTGTTCTAACCCTGCTGAGGGCATGTAGGTGAGAACTGCCCCAGCAAATGCAATCCTGCTTTATCTACTGGAACTTCATTCTTAGAGGGAGATGGCAAGGCAGTGTAGATGAAGCAGTAGGAGGGCTCAGGAATGAGGGATGACAAAGAGCCTTCTGTGCTGAGCAGCATTTTACCTGTGAACACGCATTTGGGATTTAACCTCCCACTTGTTTGGAAGGCACAGAGCAAAGAGAGAATTCCTCTCTTCACTGCAGTCATGTTGTAGTTTCAGCAAAATCCACCCTGGGATTTCTGTCCCTGCTGCCTTCTGTTGTTCCTCTTCTGTTGCACCCCACATCAGGGTTGGTTGTAAAGATTCATATGCATGACACACAGATCTCATTCATTTGAAGGTGGAGCTTGATACATTTATTTAGAAGGAAGTTGTGTCCTGCAGTATCTGTAAAAGGAAGGAAAACTGAAGTGAGTGTCGTGGGGAAGTTCGTGGATGCTCACGTGCAGCCCTGGTTGACTTCACTGGAAGATGTGTCAGAGCACAGGGCCTGCTGCTCCCTACCTGTGTGGAGCAGCTGCTGGTTTTAACACATCAATTACTTTAATTTTTCAGTTAGGTCTTGATTTTGCAGCTGAAGTGGCTGAATTGGTGCTTTCCAACCCTCATATCAAACCTGCCAGCTCCCAGTGATGGGAGCAAAGTCCAGTGATGGGGAAGCTGAACGTGGTGTCCCCAAACAGAGCTGAATGATGGGGAGATTTGGGAGGAGGCTCCTCATTATCTAAGGTGGTCTTGTGAACATACCTGGACCTCTGGTTCTAGATAGGGAATACAGTCCCTCCTCAGTGTGTCCCAGCCATCCTTAATGAAGATGACACTTCATTACTTTCCGCAACCTGAGAATTGCCCTCCCAATTAAGAAAGTCATTATCATTCAGGTTGTAATGATTCCCTGGAAAAAGTCCTGATTAACCTGACTTCCCAATTAAATTCTTACAGATGCTGTGCAGTGTTACCACGTGTGAGAGGTGTCCTTGAGCACAGCCACAGTTTGAGATATGGATCGTGAAGAAAGAACGAAATCTCAAATTAGCTGTCTGGAGGAAGGAGATATTGAAACTGCCAGCTTTGCAGGCACAGTAATTGTCATACAAAATGACTTGAGAAAAGAGGAAAAAAAAGCTTTGCCAGGAGCTGTGCTATATCTGTTTCAGAAGTGTGCTCCTGCACCTCAGCTCTCCCTACAGATTTAGGACTTCACAGCAAGGAAGGAGAGTTGTGTGGCAGATGCAGTTTTGATGATAAAGGGGTGATAAGTGGGTCAGTTCATCACCCTTCCCCCTGTTCATTCCCAAATCTGGAATTATAGTAGGTGCAAGCCCAGGGTGAGGCAGAACACCTTTCAGCAATAAATCAGGGCTGTCTTCCTTCCTGCAGCCAAAGCTCCTTGCCATGGGTTGCCCTGGAGTGCTGGGGCTGCTGGTCCAGGGCAGGGCTGACTCCTCTGGGTTGGGGGACCTTCCTTAGAGTTTTATTCCACTGTTTAACCAAGGAATGGTGTGTCTGAATTTGGAGAATGTAGATCAGGAGGGAAGTTGCCAACAGTTCCCCTGTTTTCTCTCTCACCTCTGTATTCCATGTCCTTCTCATGGCTGCTTCTGGCATTCCTGCTCCTGGTGAGGCTTTGTGGCTCCCTGATCCTGTCACACATGTCTCTGCCTGGGCCATTTCACCCCAGGTGGAGCATTTAAGTGGAAGCACCGTTGTTCCCTGCATGTGCTGCCTGGGAGCAGCTGGGGAGCAATAAAGCCTAATTGCCATCCTTGCACTCAAAAGCCACATTACACTAATGTAGTTTTATCTCCACTACTCGTGCAGTTTAGAGCAGTTCATTTAAAACTGTGTACTTTACCTGCCTTGCAAATACAAAGTCCATTAATTTCCCTGGTCATGGGTTCCTCTGGGAGGGTGCTTGGGAGCTGTCTCCCTGTTGGGGCAGATGTGCAGTCCCAGCTGTGTCTCTGGATGTGCAGCTGAGGATTACAGCCAATGCTCTCGTTTGGCTTCTAATTCAACTGAATTGTCAAAGCTGCTTATAAGCTTTAGTGTATCCCTTGCCCTGGGGAAATGCTCCTTTTCCAGTTTTGCAGAGCAGGAATGGTGTAAGTTAACTTTTGGCCAAGGATACCTGGAAGGCTGTGTCATGGTAGGGAATTAACCCCAGTCTCTACACTCCAGCATTAATGAATAAACCTTGGAGTGACACAGAGCACTTTTGGCTGAAAGATGTTTCTAGTTTAGAGACATCAAAGGTCTGTGGAAGTAATTGCACAGCCAGTGTTGTGTAAAACTTGAAATTGGTACAAGTCTGCAGAGCACAACTGGTGATCTAGATGGTTATGGTTATATGTATATATATACACACACTCCCTATAGATGAGATAAATTATTTAGCAAAGCAGTCAGTCTCGGTAGTAATAGCAGATAATTTTGACATAGTTTCAAGAAATGAGTGGGTTTTGATATGGAGGCAGATCTGGTACAGGAGCCAACTCTCTGTAAATCGTTCCCGGCTGTTGGAGTTCAAATACTGAGAGCCAAATCCAGACCCAAGTGAGTAACTTGCCTGGATGTTAATGGGGTTGCAGTTTGGTCCTGCTGCATGTTTAGGCAGGGCATTTCCTCTTGTTATTTCTAAAGGAAACAGACTTTGTTCTTGCGGAAATCCTTTGCTTGCTTTTCGCCTTCCCTGGTAAAAACAAGATGAGTGTCCAGACGCTCAACTGGGAAATGGGAAAGAGAAAATCCTCTCATCTCTTGATAGACTTTTTATATCCTACTTCTGAGAAGTATTGGATGGTAATGCCCCTTTCCCAAAGGCTGCAGTGGTGTAAGGCTCCTTCTGCACTGCCCCCTGAAGCCAGCACAGGGCTGTAATGGTAGCACTGGTATGTCCAGGGGCTGTCATGTGTTAGTGATGGCACTGAGCACCTTCTGGTTTAGAGGCAATACACCAAACACTGCAGGTAGGCAGCCCCCCTGGATTGGCAGGTGTACATGCTGGGTGGATGGGGGTGCACAGAGGAAGCTCTGTATGGTCTGTGCCCAGAGATTTTTTGCAGGGAGTCTGACTCCTCTACCCAAAACCCCTATGCAGCTCAGGTCTCACCTCTCTGCTGGTTCAGCTAGTCAGAAGGTGGTCCACAGCTAGGTTTCAAAAACCTAGAATATTGCTATCTTGATTTAATCAAACACCCAAACTAATCTCCTCCTGGCATCAGGAGGCTTGGGCCAAAACAGGCTCCTGGGTTAATTGATTTCTCTTTTTATTGTTGCCTGTTGGGGTGGCTGCTTGGCTGCTGTTCAGCTGGGATGGAGCTGGAATGCATCTGTGGCTTAGAAAGACCCGGGGCAGGTTGTGAGCATCCTGCCTGCCCTGATGTGGAATGGGACTGCAGTGGCAGGGACAGGGAGGGGACATCTTTATCCCTTCTCTGCCATCAGGATCCAGGGAGGTGAATGCTCTTAACCTACTTGTTTTGTTTAACAGCTGCTTGGGTTTTTTTGAGTTGGAAGTAATTTTCCGGAAATGTGTGCTCAGATGGTGAGCACAGATGCCCAGTTGGAAGGACATGTGTGAAGCAGCCAGAGCTGTGGAGGATCTGGGATAAGACACGTCTGCAGTTGCTGTTTGACATAAGAAAGGAAGTAGCTGATGTCACGGGCTGTAAGGTCCTGATTGACTTTGTTTTCTACTTCCTGTCCTTCTTACTGGCCTCAAAGGTGTTTTTTTCCAGCAGATGTCACATTCCTGATCCAATTCTGTCTCCATTTTCTGCACTTAGTTTTGGAGGTACAAAGCAGTACCTTATTTTCAGAATGAACCACAAGTGTCCACAGCATTTTGTGTGAGTGGAAATGAGGGCTGTTAATTTGAATAGTTGGCCCCATTTTTCCTGGGAGTCTTGCTGTCACTAAAACCTGCTTGAGCTTCTGGAAACTTCCTCTCTTCAGCCATTCGGGCACCCTGCTCACAGGCCAATATGGTTTTGTTAAAAATAAGAAAGTTCAAGGTTTTGAGGAGAGCTGGGCTGTTACGGGCTTTGAATCTGATGGCAATGCTTATAAATAGTATAAAGCTCTTCAGGGGGAAAGACGGTAAATCTGTGGTGCAGGACCTACCTGCAGCAAAGCCAGAAATTCAGGTGGACCCATGGTTGCTTGTGTCTTGTCCTCCCTTTACCTGCCTCGAGGTCTTGTGGGGAGAAGATGTGAGGAGAAGAGCTCCACTTTCAGCCCAGCATGGGATAGCTATTTCCATTTCTCAGAGTGTCAATGGGGATCTTCTGCATATGGATAGAGCTAAGCCTTTAACCTTCCTTCTCATACCCCACGGGGATCCTGAAGGGGAACTGCATCCAATTTGCACAAGCTGTGAATCAAACGCTCTTTGTCGCTCGCTCTAATTCCCCTTTCTTGCCTTTGCAGGTTTTGTTGCCAGCTGCTAGTTTATTGCAGTTGATGGATGTCAGGAAAAACTGCTGTGACTTCCTTCAATCCCAGCTGCATCCCACAAACTGCCTGGGCATCCGAGCTTTTGCCGACGTGCACGCCTGCTCCGAGCTGCTGCAGCAGGCCAACGCCTACGCAGGTGAGGGAGGGGAGCCCTTCCCTGGGGTCAGACCTGCTCCCAGGTGCAGCAACTTGTAGTCCCAGTGAGATCTGCACGTCCTGGTTGGTCACTTCATACTGCTGGCATTAGAACAGGGAAGGGAATACTTTTACGGGGTTCTAGACCTGTAGCGTTCTGTGGCGCTGCAAGTTGTGAAATGCGGTTTGGTCACAGGGGAGCTCCTTCTGAGGTGGAAGAAGCTGATCCTGTGAGTCTCAGCCCACAGAGTAGCTCCTGAGTATGATCCTAGCAAGCTCTGTACCTGTTCAACAGCTTAGCATTGGCACACTGGTGTCCTCCCCATGGACCCTACCCTGTAGGAGCAGGAGACAATTTCCATTCTAGGAATAAATGGCACTGGGCAAAGTTAAATCTTGTGGGTGGGAGTGGGAACACTCAGCTAAATCTGGCAGGCAGTCTGAGGCTCCGATCTGTGCAGCAATGGGCACTTACCCCAGGGGTGGATAGGCTTGTGTTTCCTTCAGAGTGGATGTGTTTGGTTGCAAAGAGTAGGGGCAGGCAATGGCTCCCAGCATTTCTCCTCTACATTGTAAATATAAAGCTGTTTCAGGCAGCCCCAAGCTCTGAACTCCCCAGTACTTTCCAGTCTCCTCCGGCAGAGCTGCCCTTGACCTCTTTGGGAGAAGCTGATGCTTTTCTCTACTTAGTTTGTTTTTCTGCTTGTGTGATAATTTGTATGGGGATAAATACACCTGCTGTCTCCCAGGACACCTGCTCTGTCCTGCAAAATTATCCTTGGTTTTGTCCTTAATTGGACCATAAGTAGGCTCAGTGGAATAAAAATGTGCCCACCAAGTCCTCCCCTATTCTCCTGCAAATAAAAGTAAAACCTTTTCAGCTGCTCTGGCTGTATTATCCCCTGGAGGAAAAGGTACCCTGGAAGGAATGGTTAATTGTATAAAAGCTTGCTTGTAATATCTCATTATCCTTGCTTCCAGGCCCTGTTTAATCTTTAACCCAACAAGCAGTGCATTCACTGTATATTTATTTGGTTGTTTGGCAATTAGAAAGTCTGCTTTGTTGTTTTATTGGCCTTCATGAGTCCCAGTTAGTACAGCAGTCCATGTAATGTTAATGGAACTCCATTAATAAAAATGCCATTAAAATTCTTTTCACTATGTTGTTTATGTAAGAGCCTTAAACCAAGACAGAAGGTCCCCAAGCTCAAGAGTCCATGTCTGCATGAGCTCAGTTACTTGAGAAATGCTTAGTTCTGGCCAGTGGATCACTTCACAAGGTGGAGGAGCCTTCTTGATGCAGGCATCAGTTACTTTATTAAAATCAGTAAATATTCTTACTTGCTTGCAACTAATAACAAGAGATCAAACATATTTCTACTGCCAGATGCAAGTCCAGAATGAATGACTATGAGGTTTTTGTCCAGAAGTCAGAGTGCGTCCAGCTGACTGTGTGAGGAGTGTTTCCTGCCTTTAAAGTGTTTAAGGCCAGAAGAGTTCATTAGATCTTATATATACTTCCAGCATAACAGAGTATTAAACTTTATCCACATACTGCTATTTTTAGTCAGAGCCTTTGGCTCAGCTGTGGGGTTTTGGTCCCTGTTACACCAAGTAGGGTCTGTGATTGGGGAAGTCCAAGTGCAGAGCCCAGCTCTGCAGGACCAGCTCTGGTGAGGGGTCGTTCAGGTGCCATCTCCAAAGAGCTCCTCTCTAGAACATACACCAGCTCATGTCCCTGTGGTGCTGCTTTTTGTCAGGCAAAGCACTTTGCAGATGTGAAAACTCGAGGGAGATCTTGCTGCAGAGGGAGATTTTTGGATGCGTGAGTCTGAACTTCTCAAAGATGCAGGATTAGAGCTCGAAAAAAGCTGCTGCAGATAAAGTGCCCGAGCTTTGTGTTTCTGTATTTCAGCCAAAGATAAATGGGATTTAGCAAGTGGCAGGTGAGATTAAATTGGAAGTCTATGTAAGAAATGCTTGCAAAACTAAAATTGCCTGCAACTGGCTAATGACACATTTGACCTAGAAATTATTTTTTAGAATGTAATTCTTTCCTGTGCCTTTTGGCTTGATGTAAAGCATGGCAGATTTGATGATCCTCAGTCATAATTCTTCCATTTGGGGATTATCAGTGACATGCATTTTGTTTTCAAGTGGCTCCCAGAGGTACAGCGTGGAGGGATCTGGAGGCAGAAAAGGGAGAAAGAGGAACTTGTAGAGTTGCAGGTTGAAGTGGAAAGGGAAAAGCTGCTGGGGAAGGTGGGTGCTGGGGGGTTGGAGCAACAGAAAGGTTAAATTTACACGTTTGGGGGAAAGAAGTAAAAGGTGGAAGGAGAGGAGAGCTGATCCCACAGGAGTGCATGGGATGAAGATCCCCCTTGCCCATGTCTCCGTGTAGCCCTGGCACACACAGATTCAGTTCCATGCCCTGGGATTCCTCAGTTTTGGCTGCTGACCACATGCACCAAACTGATTCATGTTAAAGATGGGCTTCTTTGGAATATGTGCAAATACCCAAGACCCTTGTATAGTCTCTCATCCAGGTGCTGAGCAGATCTCATGCTGTCTGACTTATTGAAGTGGGCAAGAACTGAATCTCGAGGTGCCCAGATAATTTACTACTTTAGAAAGGCACTGGCACTTGTCTCAATTGCCACTTCTAATCTTATTTGCCACATAAGACTCTTATTGGCTTTTCAGAAACTTCAGTGTCATTTATGAAATTGTCTCTTGGGGCTCATGCTACTTGAACTAACGTCAGATTTCTCTCTGCAGCTCTCTCTGGGTTTGTCTTGGGTGCTCAGAGCTGTAATAGGAGCAGTTCTCTGAATGCTGTAGTCCTTCCATTGACTGAAAACGTGGATTTCATTATAATTTTCTGTTCCCCCTTTTCGTTTGTTGAACAGAGCAGCACTTCCCTGAGGTGATGCTAGGAGAAGAATTTCTTAGCCTTAGTCTGGACCAGGTTTGCAGTTTAATATCAAGTGACAAGCTCACAGTCTCCTCTGAAGAAAAGGTACAGTAAATTGCATAGCAAGAGTGAATGTAAGAATGCTGGAATGTGTCTAGATCTTACACCAGGAATGTTCTCATTATATGCTCTTTAGGGGCCGTTCTGCAACAGAGATCATGTGAAAAGGAAAATTAAAATAATGTGAATCCTAAAAACACATAAAAATGACCTTCACTTGGTTGTTCTTTGAAGGAAGTAATGATTCTCAGATCTATATCACTTCCAAAAGCCCTGGAGGTCAGAACCAAATACCTTCTCTCCCTGGAAAACTAGGAAACTCCAGTATGCTGTTGTGTAAAGCACTCATTACCTGCTGCAAAACCTCAGAAAAGGTGAATTTCATTAAGCCAGAGAGGAGTATTGGCTTCTCTTGCATGTTGGGTGGAACAACAGAAGGAGACCTGCGACTAAAGGGAAGGAAGGAAACGTTTTTCTAACATCATCAGTGTTTTTAATGGAAGAGGGGGGAAAAAAGGCTCTGGTTGATACTGTTTTGTGGTTGAAATGTTCAGCACATCTTGTACAGTCTGGAGTCCTGGGGAGGAGGGTGACTATTGGTTTTAGTGCTTGGTGAACTCCAGATCCAACCTTTCTCTGGTGTGAGCTTCTTGTATGACCTGCTGCAGGTTTCTGGGGACAGGTACATGCCTTGAGTCCCTCAGCTCACCTCCTTAATGTCCTGTGGGGAGACTGTAGGACCACGGAGTCATTAAGGTTGGAAAAGGCCTTTAAGACCACTGAGTCCAACCACTAACCCAGCACTGCCAGGGCCACCCCTGAACCATGTCCTCAGATGTAAATGGTCACTTGTGGGAGGCTACGGGAGAGCTTGAGGTGGCTCCATGGGGTGCTCAGAGGTGACACACAGGCAGGGCCAGAGAGGGCAAAACAGCACCAACTCACAGCAGAATCACTTTCCATGAGCCCAGCAGCCTGAAAAGGGAAGTGCAAGTTTAGTAACCGATTTTTTCCAGTCCTGTGCAGCATTGTTAAAAAAAGCTTTTATTGGCCTTGTGCCCAGGGGAATCAAAGTGCTCCCTCCCTCATCTGAGCTTTATACAATCAAACCCAGTATTTCTTTAGCTGATTGTAAAAGTTGAGGACGCAGGGCAGTGGAAGGAAATGTAAGCATAAGCTGTGTGTTCAGAACAACAGATCTGAATAACAGGAGGGAGGCAGAAAGTGGGAATGGAACATAAACATGAAATGTTCTGGAGTCCAAAGAAGTGCTGGAAATTGAGGACAGGCTTGTAGGCTGCTGTTCCATGTTAACTTTATGACAGACAAGCCATTTTCCTCATCTATATTCTTCCTATTTGCTAATGCTTGAGATAGATATTATAAAAAATAGATATATAAAAGTATATACAAGTGTGTGTGTCTGCCAGTCTGTACACACAAATGTGTATCCATGTGCACAGGTGATGGAGAGGGAAGTGTTTGGAAGCAACAAGATGTTTTTTAAGTGGGCAAATAATTCAAACATCTGAGAGCTGAATTGTCACAGCCAGATATCACAAGAGGTTTTCCTGTTCCTGTTCTTACTGTGTCTCATACATGTACTGTACCCTGGCATCCAGAGAGTTGCCATCACTGGGAAGTGTTAGAGCCAAGTCCTGCCAGGACCAGGGAGGGAACATTGCCCTTGGAATGCCCCAGGGCACATGTGCTGTGCCCAGAACCTTGTGTGCTCTCCCCTTCCACTGCCACCCCACAGCTAATACCAATTGGCCTAATAAAATATATTTTTATCTGCACAAATCTGGCTTACTTTTACCCCTAGGCAGTCAGGACTACAAAAGTTGTCTGCTAGCACAGAAATCTATTTTAATTGTAAAATGATGACAGAATTTCCCCATCATTCAAAGATTCTCCTCCTTTCTTTCCTCTCCCCCTTGTTGTACCAGCCTCTGCACTTGTTCAGGCCTTTTCAGCACACGGCAAAGGTTTGTTTTGGTCCCTGCCTGCTCTTTTTGATATAGCTAAGTACTTGGAAGACAGTTTTATTAATGTTTTCTAATTGGCTCTTTAATTATGACACTGTTTGCAAGCTAAAAAATCCCTATAAAAATGATGTTTATTTGCATTTACTAAAGATGTGTGAAATGGAGGGGCTTTCAGGCCTTGAGAATGGGCTCCTGCCAGCTCACAACAGTGGCTAAAGAAATTTTTAAAAGGGTTGGGATTTTTGGATTGTGGATTCTACAGAGTCCAGTAATTGACTCTTTATCTCATGTTGCTGGCATGCAGCAGAAGCTGATGCAAGGTTTGACTCCTGGGAGTCTCTCATAACTGGATTTTTGGCTGAAGAGACTGGGAAAACATCTGGGCTGGCTCTTTCCGTAGGTAGTGTGCAGAGAGGGCATATTCCAGGCTTTTACCCTTCTGCTCCATGGAGTTGGAAATTTACTTCTCCCAAGTTTGTGACAGCTCCTACAGCCAGGCAGGTGCCAGCTGCTACCTCAGCTCCAAATCAAGCTGTGTGGGTAAAACTGCTTTGGTCCATCCCACCTGGCTCCTGGGGGAGCAGCAGCAGCCCGTGGGCACTGCACATGGAGGGAGGGCACAGCAGTAGTGGAAACAGATGTGGCCTTTAAACAGAGATATTGCTGTCTTGGATTAAGTTTTTTTCCCCTTTCTCATAAATCAGGAGCCAGAGCCAATGAAAGGTGCCAGAATCTGATTTTTTTTTTTTGAAATGCTGATATTTTTAGAGTAGGCACAGCAGGGAAGCATCAGTGTTTGCCTACCTCAGGAGTGGTCTCCAGTTTATTCCTAGTGCACATTTGCCTCACCTTCCTTTAGATTGTTCACTGTCATCTTGTCCAGATGGGCTGTCCCAGGCCTGTGACCTGTTCTGTAGCTCAGCCTTAGTGCAGAAGAGGTTAATGAAAAGCCTGTTTGTCGGCTAAACATTTGCTTTATCCTCCTTCCACAGTCATTTGCAATTAAAAAGATCTCACAACAACCTAGTTTCTACTTTAAAGGCCCCATAGCCGAAGTTAAATTGTTTGTTTGCTTATTTATTTTAATTTTGAAATGCTTAAAGGCTCTGCAGTAGTTATTCTCCTCAGCATTTGCTGGGGTTTGATTACAGGGCTCCCTGTTGTGTTGCTTAAATCCTCATCGAAGTGTCCTGAATTCCAAACAGTTCAGCAGGAGCTTTGTTGGCACAGGAAATGAGGCTGGTGCTTTACTGCTCTTTAAAAGTATATAGTTTAGGCCAAGAGGAAGAAACCCTTTCCTGCTCTGCCCCTTCTTGGTGGGGAGGATGTGTCTGCTGGGACCTCCTGCAAACAGGTTTGCCAGCAGCAACAGGGTGATGGTGCCCTCAGTTCTGGTTGATGTAGTCAAATTAGTGACCTTGGACCAAACAAAATGGTTTCTTGTGGCGGGAGGGATGGAAAGAAAGAAAAAATTATCTGTGCAAATTGGCCTGACCAGTTGGTGACCCCAGAGGGAAGCTGAGACCAAGGGCACTTGCCCAGTGTGCTGGGACGAAGGGCCAGTGAGGCTTTTTTGGGGGAAAAAAGATAGGGCCTGTGGGAAAGGGCTCTGCTCAGCCCCCTTGGACAGTGCTTGGGGAATGTTGTCTGTAGATCTGAGTTATGGATCAGAATTTAATTCTGCCTCTGTGGGGAAACTCCACTGCAGTGATCCAGATCCTGCTGTGCGGCGTCTGAGACTGCACCAGCTCCTCTCCCTGCCTTGCTGGGTGTTCAGAGAGCCTTTCCCACTCCTGATGACATTTTTAGGCCTTTCTTCTGCGAGTGAGGCTCACAGTTACATAAGGGTATGCATATTCATACCCGAGCCCACACAGGACACTTGTGCCTGTGCATCGCGGGGCTCTGCTGGCGCCTGCCCATGGGCTGTTTGTGAGCACTTCGTCACGGAGCCCAGGTCTGGATGCTTATCTGAACCAGTTGGATCTGGAAGTACAGTAAGAATTTGGTTCAGACCAGAAGCCCAGTGTGCTCTTGTTTCCCAGCTGGAGTATCCGAGTATTTTTAGCAGCAAAGTGCATGCAGTGCAGAGCCTCCATGGCTGCAGGCAGGGCTTGTCCTGGGTGTGTGGGGAACTTGTCCTCAAGACTTCTTGGTTTCTGGGGTGGAACTGGTGCAGTGATTAAATATGAGTGCAGTGACTTACTGTGTGGCCAGGCTCCTTGGGGAGGGAGATCTCTCTTATCAGGAGTAATTGTTGTGGCTGATTTCATGTATAATGTCCAGTGCAAATGTCAGCAGGCTCATTAAGTTTCCTGGCTGCCTTCCAGTCCTAATGTCCAAGAGGTACATGATTGTCCTGGACATGCACTTAGCTTTGGGAGTGATACAGCACATCTAGATGGGAAGTTCCTTGTTAACATGCATGGTCAGCTCAGCTCTTTGCTACGGTGGTGCTTGTGCTCTGTGCATAGTCACGACTCTTTCATCTGTTTGATGGAGAACTTGCACCTCCTTCCTTCCGTACTGTAAAATCACAATGCTTCTGATTTTGGGTAGGTGACTGTGCAAGCCAGTTCTCTCTCCCCCATTTAATTGTACTCTGTCTGTGTAGGTGTTTGAAGCAGTTATCTCTTGGATAAATTATGAGAAGGAATCTCGCTTGGAGCACATGGCTAAACTGATGGAGCATGTTCGCCTGCCCCTTTTGCCCAGAGATTACCTGGTACAGGTTAGTCTGTACTTAAGCTGCTGGTAGCTCCTTAATCAATGGCTTGGCTGTTTGTGTCTGAGATGGGTAATTTGGTGTGTTGCTGAGTCTGTAAATAGAGGAATAAAAGCAAAAACTGAGTGGACTCTGAAATCAGTGCACTCATTCAGAAACTTTATTGTAAAAGCTTCTACAGAAAGCATTGAGAAGTTACTATCTTGTGGTTTTTCACCCCAAAAATACCCAGATGGTGGTATTACAGGCTTGTACAGGTTTTTTTTTTTTCCTCATGCACAGGTAAATTTAGCTTTGTGAGCAATAAGTTTGGCTAAAGATGAGTTCTGCACATAGACATGGGTCTGTGTGACTGGCAGGTCAGATGATCTCTG
The DNA here is from genome assembly GCA_013397135.1 of Pachyramphus minor. NCBI lineage: Eukaryota > Metazoa > Chordata > Aves > Passeriformes > Tyrannidae > Pachyramphus > Pachyramphus minor. The sequence continues at coordinate 1,515,493 of VYXB01008839.1, forward strand.
ACTTAGTCTGACTTGGAGATTGTTCTTCCTAAGTTAATTCCTGGGATCTGGGCCTTGATAGTGAGCTGAGAATCCCCAAAGAAGGGGTTGACATGTGGGCTCTTTGACTCCTATGCTTTTATCACGTGTCTAAAAAAATCAATACAGTTGGCATAAAATTGGCATTCACAAGATGAACCCATCATGTGCCTTTTTTTTTTTCTCTCAGCTGTATCTTCTGATGGAATAAAAAATGCTGCCTCTCCTTAAAAATTCTGACTCATATAAAAGAAATTAGTTATTTTGTGCCCAGACTCCTGGTGAATTCTCCTCTGCTGAGTTAAGTGTCTGGCAGAGGGTGATAAAATGCTCTCTCTTTGTGAGTAGTCTTGGAAAAAAGTGAGAAGCTTCAATGTTTTTCTTTGGGAAGAGCTGTCTTTGTCTCCTGCTTTTTTTTTTTTTTGAAATGTTGGTGCTTTGGAAGGGAAATTCCAGGTTTCATGTTCATTCCACAAAGCTCCTTGTGACCTGTGCCACCAAGTACTGGAGTTCAAATGATCTCTTGTGTGTGTGTGTGTTCTCAGACAGTCGAAGAAGAAGCTTTAATCAAGAATAACAACACCTGTAAAGACTTCCTTATCGAGGCCATGAAATATCATTTGCTTCCTCTGGATCAAAGGCAACTGATAAAGAATCCCAGAACAAAGCCCAGGACTCCTGTTAGCTTGCCAAAGGTAAGCAGAGCTTGTCACTTCGTGTCACCTCACTCAGCCTTACAGGTGGCATTTTCTGTCTTCGACAGGAGCTCGAGTGCTTGCTGTGCTACTTCTTACTAACTCCATGATCATGCTCTGAAGTGTTTTACTCCCTCTTCTGGCATTGCCTGTGCCCAGCAAGGACACATAATTAAGCTGGCTAAACTTAGTTGGATCGTTAGGGGAAGCAGTATCTCTGCTGTTGAAGCATTTCATCAGCCACAAGCGGTTTTGTGACTCGCTGACCCGTGGAGAGGCTGCAGTGCTGGGAGGGCTACCTGAGGTGTGGTGGAGCCCTGCTGAGGAGGGTCACAGTAGGTGTCTTTTTGTTTCCTGTATCCATAGTCAGAAGCCAGGAAATCAGGAAACAACAGCACCCAGCGCCGTGGGCAGGAAGTCTGAAGAGAATTTCAATAGACTCAAAGCAGCAACTGAATAAATAATCCTTGTTGCTCCCCTGTTTATCCTGCAGGCGTGTGATGCTCTGGCCACCACTTTATTAGTGAAGAAAAAAAAAACAACCACAGAAACTATTTTCCCTGAGCCTCAGAGATAAACACAGTTTGGCACAATGTCTCTCGACAGACTGTCACTGGAGTTGTTCATAAGCATTTTGGAGATTCTGAGACATCAGAACCACAGTGTGTAATTTTTCGAAGCACAAATGGTGTGGAAGCTGGTTTGTGGGATGGTGTGTAAGATCTGTGCTGTTTGTGATGTTTAGATATTGGAGTGTCCATTGAGAAATTGTGGTTCTGCTGTATGTGTCAGCGTGTTGTGTCCTTTCTGCTATCACTGAGGTGGAGTTGGTAGAACGTAGCTTTGGGGGTATCATGAGAGGCTGACATGTGCCTTGATGAAGGATTAAAGTAGTGAGGGATAAAAGGAACAGCAAACCAGCGAGTTCAGAGGTTCTCAACAGCCTCTGTAGTGTGACCCGTGAGCACAAACCCAAATCTTCTGCTGGTCTCTCCTCACTTCTTTTGAACTGTGGAGAAAGGGAAGAAGGTGATGATCTTTCAGCAATCCTTTTACTGAGAAACTTTCATCTGGCCTGTCGGTCCTGCTGCTGAGGGATTATCGTCTGCCGCGAAATCTCTTAATTCTGTAATCGTGTGAAGCTCTGCAGCTTTCCATGGGAGACTGTTACACAACTGGTAGTCAGGCTGTTAATTTAGACTCAATTTGCTCTCTAATGCCACGTTCCCATCTTTGTAGATCAAACAGGCTACTATTTTCATACTCTTCAAATTCTTTAAATTGCTGTCCAGCTCTCTGCTTTTAAAGGAACCATGCTTGGAGTTGAGCTTGTTACCCAAGTGATGATCTTACCCCCTCAGCTACTCCCTGCTGCCTTGCAGAGGCTAAACCCAGTTTCCATCCACTCTTTGTCTACATCTGAAGCCCTGTTATCTTGATTCTAGCTCCTTGGCCTTGTAAAAATCAGATTGTCTTGGGTGGTGTTTGCTCCTGGTGACTTCCTGTGATAAGGGAGCAAACCCTCCCTCGATAGCTGTGAAGGAAATGTGTGCTGAGCAAAGTGCAGGTCCAGCTGTTTGTAGGTGCAGGTGTTTTGGGGGCTGCCTGTGCAGCAGATGCTGGTTTGCAGTGCCCAGCTGGGGCTTGGCAGCAATGGAGGGATGAGCTGCAGGCTCCTGGTCCTGAATCCATGGGAGGTTTGTCTTCTGGCAGCAGACATGGCAGATTTGGGAAGAACCACACTGCATGCTGTCCAGGGTCTTCTGGCCTTCTCACCTTTTCACCACTTGCTGTTGCTGGGGGTGGAGTCTGGGGCTGGATGAACCCTTAGCCTGACTCAGCAGAGCAGTTCTTGTGCTCCTGAGATTGCCCTTGATCACCTTCACAAAGCCTTTCCCTATCTATAAGGAATTTAGGGTTTAATTCCTGAATTTGCACCAGTACCTGTGGCAGACAAAACCCTTAATGAAGCTGACAAATCAGTTCCTGCAGCAGCTGAGCACCCGAGGTGGAACAGTCCTGGTGATTTCCCTGAGTGTTGCCTTCCCCACAGGTGGCAACACAGCTGTCAGGTTTTATTTGCTAAGTGGCAGTGATTATTTTTAGCACCACCATGGAGATAATGACTAAACACTGCGCTGGCAGTGGAAATTCTATTGGAATCTTCTTCACTTAAAAATGCTTTTGCAGTGAGTCTTTCATATGCTGTGGTGCCAAAAGGGTTTTGTATTTCAAGGGGAAATTAGGCAGGTTGCCCACCTTGGACATGGTGAGGAAGGGTAAAGGGGCAGCCATATTTAGCATGCATTAAATTGGAGATAAATTTTTCCCCCTTGAAATAGAATTGACTGAAATAAGTGTTGCTGCAGAGGCTTCTAGTTGGCCTGCCCCATATATTTTGGCAGCTGCTCTTGACCAGGTTGCGGTGATGGTTTCTCTGCAGGGAGCAGCTGCTCAGGGTTGTGTCTGAGGTTTTCTGGCTCTTGTCTTCCCTCCCCAGGTGATGATCGTGGTGGGTGGACAAGCCCCCAAAGCCATTCGCAGTGTGGAGTGCTATGATTTTGAGGAGGAGCGTTGGGATCAGGTTGCTGAGCTTCCCTCACGGAGATGCAGAGCAGGTAATGGGAACTTTTGCTGCCACCTTCTTCGTTTTCCTAATGATGAGTGCAGCTCTTCAGCACTGGATGGATGGCCTCAGTCACCCCCTTAGCCTTCCTTTGTGCCCCTGGCCTCAAAGAGCTCTTTGGTTTTGCCATTTCTTTCCCTATAGATGTTTTTCCCTTCTTGTTCAGGTGAATGAACCCCTCTCTAGAGGGGTTGATCCTGCCTGCCCACCTTCCATAGCCACTCTTTCCTGGCTGCTCCTCCATCAGTGTTTCCTCTCCTCCTCCTCCCATACCACTGGCTGCCCATGGGGATCCAGTTTGCCTTGCTGGTATCCCAGAGAAAATCCAAGGAGCTGAGTCAGTCCCTTTGGTGCCGAGGAGTGAGTGACAGAGAGCAGATCTTTAAGTTGGGAGCGTTCCTCTGGAAACATCTGCCAGAGTGTGGATCACCATTTGGTGTTCCCTCTGGCTCACAGAATTACTCACTCAGGTGTGAAATCCATCTGTGCCTGATGCTGCCGTGGTTTTCTGTGCGTTTCACCTCCCGTATGACACGTGTGGTTTATCACACTTGGCTTCAACGCTCTTAACCCGCAGAAAACGCCAAAACCGTGCAGAACAAAACTGTGCTCCACGCCCTGGCAGGCGTCTGACCCCAAAACTCTTTGTGAAACCTCTGTAAAACCTGTCTCCTCTCTTATCAGGGGTGGTGTTCATGGCTGGCAACGTTTATGCCGTCGGGGGCTTTAACGGGTCGCTGCGGGTGCGGACGGTGGACGTGTACGATGGAGTGAAGGACCAGTGGACATCCATAGCCAGCATGCAGGAGAGACGGAGCACTCTGGGGGCAGCAGTGCTCAATGACCTCCTGTACGCAGTGGGCGGCTTCGATGGCAGCACTGGTAGGTGACTGAGAGAAAACCAGGCAGTGCCTGACCTGAAAAAAACATTTGCAGAGGCCCCGCAAACGTTGAGGCTCCTGTCCCTGAAACGGGGTTTACATGCATGTTCTGGGCCATCAGCAATTGCAGAGAATCTCTCCCTAGTTGTTTTCTTTAGTGATACAGTTCTTGCAGTCTGGTTCTCTGCATGAATACGCTTTTTCTGGACTGAAAAGGGATTTCTTTTTCCTTGTTTCAGTTAAATTTTTCATAGCGACATGAATAAAATACCAGCAAGGCATGTAACAGGGTGTGTGCTCCTGGGATTTGTCTTGGCATAACTGCATGTTTAGATTCACACCTCTGCCTCTGCTGTAAAGCTTTGCCACTTGGTTAAGCCCTGAACTATTTCAGCTGGTGATGAGTACAGTGCAGCAGGGTCTGGGGGAATTTTTAAACCTTTACATGGATGTTTTGTAATGCTCGAAAGGACGTGGGGCTTTTGGGCTTGGAATCTGGACTCTGCTCCACCTCAGTGTCTCCAGCACGTTGGAGAGACAGTAGTCCCAGGGCAGGGGTGATGGGGTAACATTTTTCCAGCTGCTGAAAAGCTGAAGAAGTGGCATTGACATGCTGGTCCCAGCCTGAAAGGCAAGGGATTAGGAAATGGGATGGCAGGAGCATGGCGGGAATTACGGGCTTGGGAGGAGGTGGAAGGCAGATGAAAGTGCAACACCAATCTTTTTTTCTTCTCTTTTTTTTTAATTAGAAAACCTGTATATCCCCTTTTTAACTAGGTCTGGCATCAGTTGAGGCCTATAGCTATAAAACCAATGAGTGGTTTTTTGTGGCTCCCATGAACACAAGAAGAAGCAGTGTTGGAGTTGGAGTTGTGGAGGGTAAGAAAATCAGCAGCCATTTCCATCAAGCAAATGTTCCTGTGTCAAACAGAAGCCTGAATGGTTAAGTGCAGTAGGAGGGAACTGCAAGAACTGTTCCCTCGACTAGTTGGGAAAGATTGATTTTATATGATGTAATTGCTGCAGCTTTTTCCATTCTCCTCTTTATCTTAGTGAAAAATCATTTGTAGCTTTCCAAGAGCCTCAGACCAGCCCATGCCTCCTGTGAATGCCATTAGGTGTGTGCAGGTTTCTTGGAACCTTATTCTTCCTGGGCTGCCTCTGGCTGGTGAGAGCCGGTGCTGCTGTGCAGTGGCTGCCGTTGCTCCCGGCAGACGCCGCGTGGATGGAATTCCCATCACGGAAAATCTGCTCAGAAACGGGAACACAGTTTGTCCCACAGCTGGTGGGTTGGCAGGAATGCTGAAACCTGTATTTATTGACACCAGGCAGGGCATGCTCTGCTCTGGTTCTTGGATGAGCAGGGACTGGTGCTGCGGCGGCTCGGAGCGAGGTGGGAGCGGAGGGTGGCAGCTGCTGGAACCTCTGTGTCAGCACCACACTCGAGGGAGCTGCAACTGAGCACCTTGGTTTGGATCCAGCAGAATGAGCAGTTTAAGTAGCAACCATTTCTCCCTTTACAAGATCTGTTCTGAAGCAAGTGTAAGGTTTTATCTCACCTTGTCTTTTAGCAGGTTGTAGCAGCTTCCAATCAGTGCAGTGCAGAGCAGGCACTGGCACAAGCACTGTTACAAACCATGCTTTGCTGTGGCTTGGTTTGACCTGTTTGTGTCATATAATACGTGGGAATGTTTTTATGAACATGGGAAATACATGGAGTGTTTTAATGAACATGTGTTTAAGTGAGAAGAGAGAAGAAGTCAGAATAAATAGTGGCATTAATGTAAATTTGCATATTTAAGAACCATCTCCTTGAAAATTGGCCCATGTTTGGGAAGCGCTGGGCTGCTGGGATTTGCTAAAGGGGTTTGAATGCAGAACAAATATTAAGTATGGACCTGAGAGATTAATTTCTATGGGCAGATTTTCTGCTGGAGACTTGGGAAATCCTTTTCCTTTGCTTTGTTTGAAAGTGCAAATAAGTGTTGCACGTGTTGGAGTCCATAATTAAAAAAAAAAAGAGGGCATGTGATTGGGACAAGAGCTGATCATACTGGTGTAGGGAACAAGCTGCAGCCTTTAGTTAATCCCCAGGGCTTGTCTGAATGTGACAAAAATTAACCTGATTTCTGTGGATACTGAAAATACTCAAGAATTGATACCAGCCAGGGAACTTTATCTTGCCTTTCTTGGTCTGGCACTCTTGCCTGATTCATTGACTAACACCAGGTGGGTCAGATCAACAGCACAAATATGTTTACAGTGACAGGAAGATGCAGAAGGAGGCCATGAGTTAACCTGAGGGAGAAAAAAAGAGCCAGCCTGTTCTTGGAGCCTTGCAAACATCCAGATACAGGACAATGCAAAAGCTGTTGGAGGGAGCCTTGTGCATGCAAAGAGTTGCACAGCTCATTTGTAGCCAGGCTCTGCTGTTATGGATTGAAAATTGGTCTTATTTCTGGGTTTTGTTCAAAAATTTAGGTTAGAATTTTTCTACGTATCTGTTGAGCTTTATTAATGGTTGTTTGTTGTAGCATCTGAGAGACCTGGACTTGAACCAGAATGCCTTTGTGCTACCTGCTTCAGGAAGGAGAATCCCTCTCTGCCCAGAGAGTTTGCTGCCTAAATGCAACAGAGGCTGAAAGATGATACAGGGAGACAAGGAGAGAGTATCAGTCAGGCCCGGGAACGGAGGACGTGGTGGAGCATCAACTTTGTTTCATGTGTGATGCAGTCCCAGGATATCTGATTGTGCTCCTCTGGTCTCAGAAAGTCTCTGTTATTCAGCTTTCCCTGAGGTGAGGTAGGGAGGGTTGGACACACTGTGCTGTGAGGGTGTCCTGGGGTATCTCCTGTGTTGTCATCACTTGGCATGAGTCACCAGGCTGGTCTCAGCTGTGCTGGCAGCATTGCTGGGTTTTGATTTGGCCCAAGTTCTCCAAAATCAGGTCTAGGTTTCCTTGCAGGTATTATATTATTATAAGAGGCTATTGCATGTTTATTGCTCATGTGATACTGTAATTAATGTGCAGTGCTGGCTGTTGACAGCACACCTTGCCTTGTGGCACCTGAACGGGAGGAAACGCTCCATCAGCAGAACATGCTTTGGTGTTACCTCTTCTCCTGGGCCAACAAGTAATTTGGAAAACCCTCTGGCCTGTTGGCTTCTAATTAAGCTGCTATGTTGTGCCCTTGTCTTGGCTGACAATGCCCCTGTGTGTGTGTGTGTTCCAGGGAAGCACTACGCCGTGGGGGGCTACGATGGAGCGTCCCGTCAGTGCCTTAGTACTGTGGAGCAGTACAACCCCGCCACCAACGAGTGGACCTACGTTGCTGACATGAGCACTCGGCGCAGCGGGGCAGGTACTGGCTCCCAGATGTGTCCTAAAGAGCAGCTGAGCTCTCAGTTCTCCTCTGCTCGTGGAAGGGAAGGAAACAATGTGGCTGTGCTGGCAAGTGCAGCCTGTTATTTGCCACCCTTCCCACAGGGGGTATAACCATAATTGCTTGGAAGCCCTCAGCAGCTCTCCTGATTTCGACAACATCAGCCAAATTGTGATTAATTTCTGCATTAATGAAATAATGTTGAGTGTCTCTAAGTAGCCCTGCTGACAGATGTGTCTCACTTGTAAGCACAGAGTTCTCTCCCCAAATCACCAGCTGCAGGGTCAGCTGAGCCTGGGAAAGCCAAGCTACACCTCCCTCTCTCTTATCACTGGAGAGTTGTCAGGTGGATTTTCATTTTGGATCTTCCTGCAGACATCCAGTGGGTGCTTTGCAGACCTTTGCATCACCAGGTGATGTGCAGACCAAAATTCATCTCAGATTGCCCCTGCTAAGCTAATTTTTTGTGTATTTTTTGTTGGTTGATATGGAGGATTAGAGGAAGGGATATTATAAAAGGATTATATTCTAGTCCTGATGGTTTCTAACTTACTATGTGATGTTAGGCTAGGCAGGGACTTTTCTTTGTGATTGTTCCTCTCTGAAAGGGGTGAGAGCTCTCATCCATTGCATTTAAAATCGACCTCAGGGGAAAGGGAATTTGTCACTGTTGGTGCTATTGCTCAGTGTGTGCCGTGGGTCCTCCCTGTTGTTAAGCTGTGCAGTTACCCTGAGGCAGCCAAGCCTGGACACTGCCCTTGGGGGTTGAAATTAAGTTAAGCTGAGGTGGGAGGTTCTCTTTTGAGCTGAGCAGTTTGAGAGGCTCCTCTCTACACCTTGTCTTCCTTTCCTCACTCCAGTACCTTTTTTGTAACTCCAAGTGAGGCAAATCTGGACACACACTATTGGTTCAGTTGAAAGAAGTTTGTAGCATCTGCTTGATGCTTAGACCTAGCCCAGCACCTTACAGGAGAACAGAATGAGCATCTCATATTGTTTACAGCATGTTGTGATAGCAGAACAGTTTGTGCCTGGAGTGAGATGGATTTTAATGAATTTTCTCACTCACTGCTCTGAGTGCTGCTTTGCAAGTATATCTCCATCCCCAAGTCCATTGTTAGGAATGCTCCCTGCCAAATTGCTCTGTAGTTTTCTGTTCCCCACCTGAAGGCTGAGCTCCTTGAGCTCTGGGTATCACCCAGGGGTCCCTCCAGCAGGCACTGGGAGGGGACTGCCCAGTGCCACTCGTCCCCAGCGGTGCTGCAGCACGATGTGCTGCACAGCTCCGTAAGTGACACCGAGCTCGGTGCTGCTGGCACTGCTGTCCCCGTGCTGACATCTAGTGGGGACGAGGACAAGTGTCCCCAACTCCCTGGGGTGGCCCCAATCCGGGCAGTGGGGCTGTGGGGGTGTGCAGGCACTGTCTGGGTTTGATAGAATCACAGAATCATTTAAGTTGGAAAAGACCTGTAAGATCATCGAGTCCAACCATGAACCTGGCACTGCTGTGCTCACTGCTAAACCATGTCCCCAGGTGCCACATCTGCTCATTTTTTGAACACTTCCAGGGTTTGCTGGACCAGCTTGGGGTTCTCTTTCCCCTTCCTGGCAGGAACATCCTGTCTGTGTGTGCCCTGCCTGTCTCACTGCACAGGGAGGCAGTTTTAGGTGGAAAAGCCTTTAGAGTGTTTCTGACTCTTTTACTCTCTTACTTGCTTAAATTAGTTTACTAATTAAATTATTTCTTAAAAGTATAAAATAAAAAGAGCTGAATATAGTCAAATGCCAAGGTGCTGCTGGGCTCAGATGCAGTAAGCTTTACTCACCATTTAAGTGACTTCCCATTTTCCAGTGAATTGGGAGACACCTCATACAGCTCAGGAGCCAGGATGTGTGCTGGGGCTTGTTCTGTCCTTCCCAAGTGGTGCATGTTGGAGTATCTCAAGCAAATCAAGGATTTGGCCCAGTAAGGTGGTTATTTATGGCAATTAGAGATTAATTATGTGTTTGCCAGAGGTGAACCATGAATCCCAATGCCATGCTGGGATTTCAGCACGTCTTGGTACAGAGCAAGATGTCTGCAGAGGGACCAAGCTGAAAACCTGTCAATGTTAGGCTGGCAGGGACTCTCTCCTCCCTGAACATCAGTTCTGTGCCCTTCCCTCCACTGTCAGGGTCCAGGGGCCATCCTGGTAGTTAGTTGCAATGATGTGATTCAGATCTGTTTCTGCTTTACTAACATCACACCTTGTTAATTTTAATAGAGGCCCTTGAACCTATTAATGAAGATATGTTGCTGGAAGTTTTAACTCTCACGGATTGGTGAACATTTTAATTAATTAATTTACTTAATATTAGGCAGAAGTACCCTTGAGATCCCTGTCATTCCCAGAGATTCAGGCAGGAGCCTGCAAAAGGGGCTGGGAAGGTGGCATTGGAGGCACCTTCTCTGTGTCAAGCGCTGCCAGGTTTGGGGGTGGGAGTGGGAGGAGAGGAACCCATTGGTAGCCTCCAGAACTGGAGTCACTTCATCCAAAGGATGAAGTCATGTGGCACAAAAGCATCCAGAAAAAACAAAAATAAAGCTCTTGGCATTGGAAATCCAGCTAAAAGCAAAGGGCCCCATGGCAGAAAAGATCAGGCAGACAGAAACAAGGTGGGGTGGGAGGCAGAGAACAAGTCCAAAGAGATGGAATAAGGGCAGAGGAATGCTGTGGGACTAGACTATTGATCTTGCATAGCCCAGCAGCTTCCTGAGAAGGGGCACAGCCCTGCAAGAGGGGACATCTGCCAGGCATTACTGCCCAGGCTGCTGTGCTGTCAGTGGGTGGGTGGAGAGTTGACTGTGGTGATCTCGAGGCGCGTGTGGCCCAGGTTTTGGAATTGCTTTGGAGAGGCCGAGACAAGCACCCAGGAGGAGAAGCAGGGGATGTGCAGCCCTCTCCCCTGCAGGTTTGGCTGACTCTGGGCTCTCTTGGCAGGTGTGGGTGTTCTCAGCGGGCTCCTCTATGCCACTGGTGGCCACGACGGCCCCCTGGTCAGGAAGAGTGTGGAAGTTTATGACCCAGGGACAAACACCTGGAAGCAAGTAGCAGACATGAACATGTGTAGAAGAAATGCAGGTAACCATGATATGCCTTTCTGTGGTGTTTGGTTCAGTTGTCTGGGAGGTTTTTAACGCAGTTAATGTGCTGGTGGTGTGAGTGAGTGGTGGTGTGAGGGATACAAGTGGAAGATGAAGCATCTGCTTGGGAATGGATCAGAATGTGGCAGGAGATGTGTTGTGGGGGTTGAGTTAGCCCACTTCTGACTGTCTGTGCTCTGCTTTGAGGTGTGTGTGCAGTGAATGGTCTCCTCTACGTGGTGGGAGGCGACGATGGTTCCTGCAATTTGGCCTCAGTGGAATATTACAACCCCAGCACGGACAAGTGGACGTTGCTGCCCACCAGCATGAGCACAGGGAGGAGTTACGCAGGTAAGCAGCCAGTGGGAGAGCTGCCAACAGCTGGGCTCGTGCATAAACTTGAGGGCTGTGCCTCCTGAAGCTTTAATCTCACTCTTTTGTATGTTTTATGTTGGTTTTAGTAGAAACAGTAGACACCTCTGTCTGCTGGCCCATTGCTGGTCTTTGTCTTTGCAGGGTGATCTGAGCTACCCGGCAGCCCAGGAGCTGCTCCTGCCATAACTGTGTCTGTCTGTCTGTCCTTACAACAGGTGTGGCTGTGATTCACAAACCGTTGTGACACACAATCAAGCCAATGTGAGGAGCAGAAGTGAAGTGGATCCAGCTAGGTGGTGTTGGGAAGACGACTGACCTCTGACTTGACCCATCTCATTGCTGTTAACGTCTTAGCATGACAAGTGATACGTTCCAAGCATCATCCACTCCGTGGTGGATTGCATAGCCAAGTGAAAAGCCCTCTGGGGACATGTTCCATGCTAGACACGAGGTGTTGCTTGTTTTCTGTGGTGCAATCAACTGTTCTTCTCAATGGCGTGTCCTGAGATAAACACTGTGCTTGGACTGCAGGCACAGAATTACCTGTGTGAGACACAACTGCTACGTTTGGGCATGTGAGTAAAAATGAACACTCCTGGATTTCTTCACTACTGATGCTCCGTGCACATTGTTGGTTGAACTGCTTACTCACTGTGCCTGGAGGGTGGACTTCATTCCTGGCAGTGGAAACCTCTGAGTTCCAGCTGAGAAAAACAGTCAGCAGAAATGGACTGGACCAGGGTGCTCTGGCTCGAGTGTGACGCTGTCTCAGTCATACATTTGTACATGCCACTGGACTGCTGTATGTACCCCTGAAATGCTTGTCCTACGGTGGAAATAAATACCATGTGATTTTTCTACTTGCCATGGATGCTGTGTGCTGTACCTGACAGGACCTGCTGGGCAGTGCCTTCCCTGGGGCTGAAGTCTCAGCACCTGAGCCACACAAAACTTCACAGCCCCGCAAAACACGTGCTGCTCCCACGGGGTTTGTTGCTCCTGTGAAACAAATGTTGCTTGAATAGAAAATATTCCCAACCCACACATTTCAGCTGTGCTGAAATCCCCAGTTCTAGCTCTGTCCAGCACCTCGATGCCATTTCATAATAGAGCATTTAGATGTTAAAAAATACCTTATGGTGCCATTAATGTAGAGACGTTCCATACAGAGAGAACCCTCTGTCACCCAAGCAGGGATTAATGAGCCAAGTAAAATACCTGCAGTGTTTTAATGCTTCCAGAAGCTGGAGATTAACTAATCACTGTCACTGTAATTGCTATTTTAATCTTGCCCTTACTGAAGGCATTCCTCTATTAGTATGAAGAACTCATAAGATTATTCAAAATGGACAAATGTAGCTCCAGCTGCAGGAGAGCTGTCTTGCTTACATACCAAATTCTTAAAAGTTTTCTGTTTAAGAAGATGTTTGACTTTAAAATACTTTGTTGTGTCTCCTTGTGAGCTCTGGCATGCTTCTGCATACAAGGGTGGGCTCCCAGAAGCTTCCCAGCTAAAGGGAACTAGTGAAGAAAAATATTTTCTCTTTTTCTTGTTATTTGTTGTTTGTGGTTTTTTGTTTGTTTGTTTCTCTCCCATGGATCAGCTGAGGCTTTTTGTTGTGGGCAGCTGGCCAGTGTTTTTCTGCTGGTTTCTGTCTCCATAGATCTGTTATCAAAAAAACTCCCTGTGACCTTTGACAGTAGAAAAGAAAAGTACTTGGAAGTTAAAGTCAGAGGGATCCACGCTACATCCTCCTGTGCAGCTTTTGTAGAGGAGTGGGTTGCTTCTGTAAATATGTAGATCTTTGGTCTTTGAGTTGACACAGTCCTTGTAAGACAGATTCACTGTGGGGGGAACAGCACCTACCTTTGCTGTGTCACCTCCCACCCCAGAGGGACTGGCCTTCATGGGGAATGTTAGGTAGCTCCCACTCCTCTTTGGATGTTCTTGTTTCCACAAACAAAGGCAAACTGTCCAAAGAAAAAAAGCAGTATTATTCTTAATGTCTACCCTTCCATTGTATGTGAGCTCAGAAGTCTTGAAAATAATAATTAAAAAAAAAAAGTCATTTCTATAATACCCTTTAAACCTTTTGCTTTGGTTTTTACGATCTGCAGTGAAACGTGCCAAAATAATAGTATGACATGCTGCTCTTCTCTGAGGTTTTGCTTACTGTGAAAGCCATTGAGGCTGGCAGGAATGTATCCTGGCAGGAATGTATCCCTGACTGCAACTGCCTGTGGATCAGAGTCCTGAGACTCATCTTTACGGTGACCTAAGGGAGGTGATGAGGCCCCAGTTTGGACAGACTCCAATTCACTGGCCCGAAAAGTGGTTCCCTTTGATGCAGCCCGTGGGAATAAAGGATAAAATGGGACAGGTTTTGGTCAGAGGGAGCACCTCTTGTTAGGCTGAGGTGACTGGACAAGGGTGGACAAGTGTTTGGACACACATGGCCCTTGTTAGCTCTGTACAGACATAAATAAACTAAATAAACTACTGTAGAAGCTGCTACAGAGCCCACCACAGCTCAGCAGTTGGGAACAGTCCCCAGGCAACCTTCTCACACCTATGGCAAAGGCAAATATTATTCAGAGACTCTGAGTTTCTGTGGGCTGGAAATAAAAACTAGTAGGTACTGCTGGAGAGGAGCAAGGTTGAGATCTGCTGTGGTTGTCAGATGTGGAAAGTGGATATGCCTGAGGGTGGGATAATTTTATCCCTTGCTATCCATCTATTCATAAGATATTTTCCTTATGAGGAAAACAGGTTTTGGTGTTTTTCTGCTATTGTAAAATGGCATTTCTGCCCACTGCTGGCCTAGACCTGTGGCTTGCTGGACAGGGCTAGGACTCCCAGCCCTTGCCAGGGATGAGTGATGCTGTTCTCAGCTGCAGCCAGTTCTCCTCGAGGGCAAAAGACACGTTTCTTTCTCTCCTTCTCAAACAGTTGCAGTGTTATGTAAGTCAAGTGACCTCGTTTTCCAGCTATGCAATACCAGCAACCCTAACACGTGATGAACCAGCTGTAAACCCCCCCACCCCACCCGAGAAATGCTTTTGGAATTTGTCTTTGGCGTGTGGTTTCGTGTTTGTATTGTTCATCCTGAGCACCTGAGCCAGCTCCTGTACAGATTGCCTTTTTCTAGGACTGAAAACGTAGCATTAGCGCTAACAAATTTTACTGTAAATATTTTTATAAGACAGATTTTAAATAATTTTTTGGATTGCTTTTTATGGTCGTCAGTGACACTCCTGTTAAATTCTGGATCTAATTCGTGCACTCCAGTGAGGTTTTTGCTGGCTGTGGTGTGGGTGTGACTCCGTACGTTGCCTGCACAAGAAATGCCATGTGGGAACTGAGATCTGGGATAGCTCTTGTGTTGATTCTAACCTATGAGAAGGACAGCATTGGGCTCCACATGATGAGATAAATTCAAATCCATTACCTCAGTCACCAGTACGCTCTTAGATTATTATTTTACAATGATTTCAATACTCTGATTTAATTTGTGCCACATGTTTGGTTCCCAGTCAGTTTGGGGGACAAGCTGTCACTCAGCCATTCTCTGTCTTGGCTCCTGTGTGAGCTGCTTGAAGATGGAGATGCTCTGCCCAAAACAGTGTGGGCACAACCCCCTCAGGCTGCCAAAACAAGCCAGATTATTGCAGCAGGCTTAGTAAAAACTTCAGACACCAAACTTGGGCCACTTCCTCGCATCAGTCCTTTGTGAATATGAAGGATTTCCTCAGCTCCTGTTATCACTTCTTTTTAGGATCACCCTGTGCTTGACCCCTGTGGGATTTTCTGGCCTTGGGTTTTCCCAAAGGTGGCTCTGCTGTTGCAGGGGATGCACCCTGGGGATGTGCCCCCCAAACCCCAGGAGCATCCCGTGTGGGTGCACACACCGCCGGGCTTGCGAAGCAGGGTAGATTTGCCTCAAGCAATCTGTTGTTTGAAAAAGTTTGAATCAAGTCCATCTTTTCCATTTGTGCCTAATAGATAAATTAGGGGTGATTAAAACCAATTTTCAGTTCATTCAGTCTATCCAAACACTTTCTTTGTACAGATGTGTGCAGCATGTAATTGCCATAAATACACTTGGCAGCATTTGCGTGACACCACCGTGAAAGCTCAGTACTGTTCTCTGGATTGCAGTGTTTGGAGACCAAAATCCTTAGTACCCAGTGAGGTGCAATGCCTGTTCATGATGGTTCAACAGCTAGATTAACCTTTGGGATTGTTACTAATATATTATCAAAGCAGTTGCCCCCTGGGTTTAACATCGTGCCCACAAATCACATTCACAAGAGCATAACCCATTGCTCAAAGCTGCAGTGTTGGGAGTGTGTTAGGCATTACAGTCTGAATATGGGCTAATTCAGTTTTTTTTTCATCTATTCTTGTTTATGGGTTTATAAATTATTTTCCTCTACAGTGACAATAAATAAATATTGAGAATTTTAATTTGTATATTTTATGTATAAGAAGACCTTTAAGAGTAATGAATGATTGTGAAATAATTTACCTGGGTGTGAAATTTTTTGGTTTTGTAAAACAGGCTTTGTTGGTTCAGTAGCTGGCAGTGTACCATAATGAGTTGGTAGACTGTTTAAGCTTGTTTTTTAAATTAAACATTTTTTTTTTTTTGCATGAGTGTGGAGGACCAAGGACTTTGCAAAGTAATTCTCTTGACAGCTGTCTTGTCCAGTGCAACGAATGACTCAAGAAACATTCATATTTATATTATGAAAGAAAATCACACTGTAGTTCCCCATCATTTAATTTGAATAAAACCTGAACTAATGAAACTTTTCAGGGTCTGTTTTGATTTCATTGGCTTCTGACAGCGAGGAACAATCTCATCACTCCAAGTGGCTTTATTTTCCCTCTCTTTAATTACAGCAGATACAAACCCATGGTTTACTTTGTGCCCTTTGGCCTGGGGTAGTGGTACCCACATGTGCTGGTGCTGAGAGGAGATGCTGCCCTGAGCCTGTCCCAGACTCTGCCCTGCTCCTTTTCCAAGGGAAGTTAAAAGCTGTTTTCCTGCTGGGGTGCAGGAGAAGAACATTTCTTTTTGGGGTGGGAAAACCCCTTGGTTCAGGGCACAGATGGCAGAAGACAGAACCTTTTAGTGAATGCAACTGGGAAGAGAGAAAACATGAAAAAGCAGAGTTTACCCTCATGGGCTCAATATTTCTTAATAACACTGTAAAGTAACACATTAAACAAGTTGCCTAACTCATTTTGCCTTATGCTTACAATACATCTCACTGAGCTCTCTGGTTTCCCAGAAATGTTCCTTGTGCCTCATCTGTCAATACCAATAGATGACATCAAATTTACCATGTGGGATCCTGAAATTTAATTACCTGATGAGTAGATAATGACATATTGTGGGCTGCTCTATGCAGCTGGAGGACTTTGCAATTACTCATTATTTTATTTCAAAATGACTTTTCTCCCGCACAGTTGGCTCATTTTTATTCATGCTTAAACTGATAAACCTATAAATCTGTGAAGAAGAAGCTACAAGCTTCTGCAGCTGAAGAAAAGCCTTTGCAATACAAGAAAAAAATCTCACTGCCTTGATTTTGCTGCCTGATTTCCCCCCCCCCCCCCCGCTATTATTGTGGTTTTTTTTTTTACCCTACATTTTAGCCTTTTGGCATGTGTTCCACCCCAGATTTCACCCTTGGCAGGACAGGGACCTTGTAGCAGCAGCTGCCTCTTTTCCTCATTCACCTCAGGAAGGTAAGTAGTTTTGCAGTGAGGAAAGAAAATGGGACAGGAGAGAGGAAAGAAAAGGAAATATGAGGAAAACTCACCCAGTGGGGTTACAAGCTCAGAAAAGTAGCTCCCTTCTTTGTTGCTGGGTATGACACATTTTGGAATAACCTGAGGGTGCTGTGGGATGGCAAAGAATAATTGCAATTAAAAAAAAATAAAATCCATTGGATGCTTCTGAAAAAGGGTGTGGGAGGCAAAGGACCACTGCTGACACATTGCCATGAACCACCCAGGGTTCCCAAAGCATCCCACAGTTGCTCAGTGACTGATGATATTGCCTCACAGAATGTTATTCTGCACTGTAAACAAGCACAAAATCACTTAACTACTTAGTGACACGAAATATTCTAAGAAATTTGCCAAAGTGATTAATGTTAACGTTCTTGTTCAGCAAATTGAATGAGATTTAATTGGCACAGCTGCTGAAGCTCAATGCATCTGATTTGGCCTCAATTTACAGAATATGAACCTTCTCCTTCTTTCCCTGCAAACTTCCACAGCCTCTGCTCAGCATATTGCTCAGTGAATTACACGTCTTAAATGTTAGAGCATCCTTTTTTTTTTCAATCAGCAAATCTTCTAAAAGGACCCTTTCAAGCAAGTACAACACCTGTTCCAAAGGATCTGTTCTTCATTTCTAACCATAAAATTGTTTAAATATTGCTTTTCTATGTGTTTCTTATACTTCTTTACATTATACTGTTTTCACAATGTTATCTCACCCAGTGTTGAGTTTGTGCCACTGGACAAATGCAGAACTAAAATTTAGTGGTCACAGCACCAAGGCTGGCNGCCCTTTCAAGCAAGTACAACACCCGTTCCAAAGGATCTGTTCTTCACTTCTAACCATAAAATGGTTTAAATATTGCTTTTCTATGTATTTCTTATACTTCTTTACATTATACTCTTTTCACAATATTATCTCACCCCATGGTGAGTTTGTGCCACGGGACAAATGCAGAACTAAAATTTAGTGGTCACAGCACCAAGGCTGGCAGAGCTCAAGAAGCATTTGGATGATACTCTCAGGCACAGGGTGTCAGTTTGAAATGCATTAATATATACAAAGTGCGTGATCACATAGGGTTTAATGAATTGCTGTGGCATCCCAGGGCACATGTCATGTGCCAGAGTGTTGGAGCCTTGGCCCCATGCAAAGAAATCCCTGAGGTTGCTCCATGGACCTTTCCTTGAAAGCGTATGCGACATTGGGAATAACTTGGCTTATCTAACACAAACTGAAACCATTATTTGTTAAAGAATAAAATAGTGGTAAACCCTCTGGAAGTAAATTACTTAAAGCAGGAGCACCTGCTTGACAATTTAACCTTAATTGGGATCAGTTGGTTCAAGCACAGGTGTTGCTGCCTCACTTGGATCCACCCCTCCCCTCCTTCCCCAGCCATCCTGTGCAGGGGAGCTTTGGTCACTGTTCTGGATTGTCTCCTGCTTTTTCTTGGCAAGAAATGCTTTATACCCCTTGTTGGTCCCAAACAACTTGTCCCACCAGCTGAAAACAGGGAACATTTTCTGTGGAAGTTGTGGAAAGCGGTGCTGACTGTGAGGGGGATGTGCCACAGCAGCTTCCAGAGGACACCAAACCCCCGAAGGCTGAGGAGAGTGAGGACAGAGCTGCAGGAGAAATGGTAGGTACAAAGGGGTGGGAGCTTTCAGATCTGTGTCACAGGGCTGGCTTGTTGTTTGGATAAAGGTGGATGCAGCCCCTCCTGCTGGGAAGGACCCTTTTGTGAGGCATTTTGCAGGTGGTGGTACCTGTGCAAGGTCCCAGTGAAGCTGTGTGTTTTCTCCCTTGTGCTTTCTCTCTGCATCCCTAATGTTTATGCTGGAAGAACAAGAAATTCTGGGCCCCCTCCCTTAAGTGTAGGGGATGTTTTCCTACAGGGAGATGATGCATTGAGGATGCATCACCTTGGCTTAGCCTGTCCTTGGAGCTGGATATTTTCCTCAATAGCTCTTCTATATTTAACTAGTTCCAGCACTGAACATACTTGTTTATGGCAAAATCTTGCAGCCTCAGGTGCTGACTGAAGGAATGTGGGGCTCCCTGCTGCTATCCTGTTGATGCACTGAGGTCTGGCTGCAGCCCAGGTGCCACTGCTGAGGGATGCAGCTCAGTTCAGGTGGGAGTCCTGGTTTGGCTCCCAGGGGGCTGTCCCAGCATGGATAATTGTCAGTGCCATCAGTCTGTTTGGTCATGCAGGGTTTCTCACTAGTCCATGGTCCTGGATGATATATTAAGCAACACCACACTCTGGTTCTTTTCCAGGATGCCATTTATTAGGACTCTTTTTTTCTTTCTGCTTCTTTTTTTTTTTCATGCTTCAGCACTTTCCCTTTGTCCCCTGTGTGTGCACAGTGTTGGTGTCCCCCCATGCTGGTGACAAAAGGGGGGTCAGGGATGATGTCCCTGCCCACAAATGTCCCCTGAGCTAAGTCAGTCTAAAGGGTGGAGCAGAGAAAGGCAGAGGGTGGGGAGCACACAGCCAAGAATAAAGATCCCACCTTCACAGGAGGGTATATAGAGATTATAAGAGATTTATCAGGTTGTCATTTGTGAAGGGGTGAGAGGGAGGACAATTCCCATCTGGGTTGTGAAAAATGCTTCTTACCTGAAGACAATTTTTTTTTTTCCTGGGCTGAAGGTGTCATTGAGCTTTAAAAGTTAAAAAAGTATGTAGGTATATTAAATTTGCATAGAAAACGAGCCATAAACCCTCATCCACCAGGAGACCTGAATTTGGGTAAAGGAAGATATGTGGGTTTTTTAGTGTATGTGCAAGAGAAAGACACTTCACTTATTGAAGTGAGGTTTTTTTTGATAAAAAGTGTGTCCTACTGTGCTAGAGAAGTTTTGGTCTCCATTACAGTGATTCTAATGTTGTAGCTGTAGTCTGAACAATTTCTCTTATGCAGCAACCACCTAAGAATAATTAACCCAAATTAATCCACCTCTGTTTTCTGTGTGTTTAATAGTGTCTGACTGGTAGGTTTGATAGTTAATGTGACAGTTCAGAAAAATGTCATTTGAAAGTTCTGTAATGTATAATATAAAATACAGTCTCAGCTTCCCCTGGACTCAAGTAGCAGAAATAAAGGATCCTTTCTGCCCCAGTGGGTGCTTATCTAGTGATAATTTGGTTTTTGCCAGGTGTGTGGCTGGAGATATCAGATATAATCAGGTAGCTTCCCCATGAGTTTCCCTATGTGCTGCATTGTAATGACTATGTAATTTCCCCCCCTTATCCAGTTAGTTCTGCAGCTTCTCACACATGCTGCAATTTGAGTCAACGTGGGGTAAATGTGTGTTTTCTCTGGTGCTGGCAGGGTGCAATCATCCCCAGCCTGTGGGAGCAATCACTCCAGCAAAGTGTCCTTGAATTAGTGTCAGTGGGTGGAAAGCAGGTGAGTGTCCCGGTGGGATCTGGGCTGGGATGTGCCGTGCAGAGCACTGGACTCTGGGGGTCAGCACAGCCAAATAAATGAGCACAAGCCTGGCTAGCAAGAGACATTCTCAATGCAGGGTGACTTTCTGAGCACAGCATTTTTTGGGGGAAAATTAGTATTTTCTTTTCAAGCAGTCCAACTTCACAATTCCAGCACTTGTGCTGCATTTTGCAGATAAATCCAAATCAAATGTACTGTGACACAAAAACTTCCTGATCTGTTCTTCAGCTTCATCATATCTGAGCCCCTCATTTGTTGACATGCATTAAAAACAAGCTGCAGACAAGGGACATTTTTTTAAAGCTATATAGTTTTTCATCTCTTTTCTGCCATGAGGTGTCTGAAGCAGCAGTGAGCTGAGCCCCAACTGCTGGGAGGGGGAAGCCTTTAAGTTGATCTTAGGGGCAAAAGCTGAGCTGTGCACTGTGGAGTTGTAGCCTTAGTTAAGCTGATATTGATTGCCTGTGACCTCTTAGGGCTGTCCTGAACTGTGTTGTGGACTGAATTGTGTTCTGTTTTGGAAACCTCATGACAAGAAAGATGCTGAGGTGCTGGAGCATGTCCAGAGAGGGACAACGGAGCTGGGGAAGGGTCTGGAGCACAAATCTGATGAGGAGCAGCTGGGGGAGCTGGGGGGGCTCAGCCTGGAGAAAAGGAGGCTCAGGGGGGATCTTCTCACTCTGCAACTCCCTCACAACAGGGGGGAGCCAGGGGGGAATCAGGCTTTGCTCCCAGGTAACAAGGGACAGGACAAGAGGAAGCAGCCTCAGGTTTTTCCATGGAAGGTTTAGATGGGATATTAGGGAAAATTTCTTGATGGAAAAAGACTGCCAAACACTAGCACAGGCTGCCCAGGACAGTTGGAGTCATCCTCCCTGGGGGGATTTAACAGACTTGTAGATGTGGTGCTTTGGGATGTTGGGTTAGTGGTGGCCTTGGCAGTGTTGGGGGAACAGTTGGACTTGATGAACTCAGAGGGCTTTTCCAGCCTAAACAACTCTCTGATTTACCCCCCTTCACAGTCTGATTCTCTGCTAATTCTAATCCCCTCCAGAAACTCAAAGCAAAAGTCATCCCTTACTCATGGAGAAAAGAAAAAGGAGGTTTAGACTGTCTCTCCATCAGGGATGTGCCAGGAGAAATGTAATCTTTTGCCTCCTGAATATACAGGATTGAATCCTGGCAAAGGTTGTGCTCATCCTTGGTTGCAGGTGACAAGGAAGGGTGAGTGGATGCTGCCCTCCAGCTGCTGAGTTCTGGGCTTCAAATCTAATGGAAGCAACATTTAAATTTCCAGTCTCAATGACATTACCTACAAACTACTCAGCTCTGTAAAGCAGCACTCAGTAATTTCTGGAGGTCAGGGAGTGTGATTTTGTTGAGCATGTACAGGTGGTTGCAGGGCAAATAATTAGTCTTGGTAGAAACCAGAGCCCCCTTATTTGTTTCACTCTGCATCCTGCCTTGAGGGCTTTTTGATTTGAAACTCAAGAAATAAGGCCCAAGGGGTTGTTGGCATCTCCCTTTTCTATCACAACCCACAGTGAGCATTGCCCAGGAAGGGACTGATTGCCTGTGCTGTCTCTGCCTTGTTGATGAACCAGAAAAGCTTCTATTAGTTTATGGAAATGAGATTTAGACTTACACAAAAGCTTGACACCGTGCCATGTTTTTAATTAGTTTTTTTTGAAAAGATGTGTGAGATGAGACACGCATATGCCACCGGTTCTTAATGTGGCTGTTAAGGAGCAGGTCTTTGCTTCTGAAATCCGTGTCTTTTTGCAGTTATCTCATTTTATAATTGTCATTTAAACAAATCAGGAGCAGATTCCTCTAATTCTGCTCTCCCCAGAAAATACCTTTCCTCTTCAGTTTCCGTGTTGCATTTAATGAGAGATTGTCTGGTTTTGATCCCAAGGAAATGTAAAAGCAACAGGTAAAATCAAGATCAGTTACTTTATGTGCTGTACATTAGACAGTTTTAGTACTAATTGAGCCCTTTCAATTAAATATTTTTCCTTGACATTTGTTATCTTATGAAGCTACAACTGATTCCCCAAATCTTGTGATTTATGGATGGCATAATTAGAGGAACCTCTAATTATGGTCTCATCGTGGCTTCTTGAGGCAATCACTAACTTTCTAAAGCCCTTTTTTGTGTGTGTGTGTCAGGAAGCAGCTTTACAGGAACTTGGAAATAAAAATATAACCTTCTCCACCGTCTGATCACCTTAAAATATCCCCTCAATTATCCAGGAAACTTCAGATTCAGATTTTGACAGATTAAGAGACAACAGTTTGCTTTATCACCTTTGGTAAATCCAGCTTTAATTAATTGACACTATAACGTTTCCTAAGTGGTCACAGGCTTCAGTATAACTTAATTTAATTTAATTTGCTGGGCATGATTCTGGGCAGTCATGAAGTCCAGAGCCAAATCCTTTTCTCATCTCTGTTGCAGCAGTGCCAGCCCACCACCAGTCACTCACAAGTGTCATTAAAAGCTGGTCCAAAGCCCAGATCAAAGCAGTATAAGGGTAGCAGGAGGCTTCACAAGCTCTCCATGTGACGGCAAAATTGTAAATAGCTGAGAAATCAGTAATATTTATTTATTTATTTTTAAAGAAAAGACAGATTCCTTGTAGGAGTCATGCCTGGAGCAGGATGCCACCTTGCTGAGGAGCTGAGGGTTTGTACATGTCAGCACAGCTCACTCTTCCCTATCTCAGTTAAATGCTGGCCCCAACCAGCCATGAGAAACATCCAAAAGACCCTGAGAAAGTGCTGGTTTGTACCATGGCAAGTGTCTGAGGTTGGCTTTCTAAAGGGATAGAGAGGAAAACAACCATAACCAAGTACTGGGACACCTTTGAATTGCCAGATTCTATGTGGAGGGGATGTGTCTTTTTCAGAATTCAGTATTTTTTGAATTATCTTTCTTCTCTAAAACAGGCATTATAAACTTAAAATGATACCTATAAATCTCTCTGTCACCAAATATATTTTCAGTTCCACTTCCCCTCCTGTATCTGGGCTCCAGTGTCCAGAGAGACACTTCTCCTGCTCTTCTAATGCAGCTTCTATTTGTCCTGTTGAATGAAGCTGTAGCTTAAAAGTACACAGAGATGTGCCAAGCATAAGCTGTACAAATGTTAGCACTTGAGTTTGAAGGCCAATATTAAATTGGCCTGCCTATATTTGCATGTGTATTTACTTAATTCCTTTCTTTACCAAATATATTCAGTATGGCAGGGGAAATGTTTCTCTGCTTTACTTGCTGGCAGGGCAGCTGTATCACTTCTCACCTACAAGTGGTGTTGCATTAATCTCTACCTGTTGCCAAAGATGTTGATTTACTAAGAAACTAAAATGTTGTGTTTATAGCACAAAAATTAATCAGGTAATCTAACAAAAAAAATCCCTGTGCTCGATACCTGAGCTGTTCTGGTCACTGTGCCTCCAGCTGGAACATGTACAGCTGTTTTTATAAACTATGTGCTCATTCTTGATGGCCACAGAGCACAGAAATGTTCTGTGTGGCAGTGAAATGGTTTGATAATATGTTCTGTTCATACAGTACCTTTTTGTTCTGATGGTGCTGTATGGGAGTTTTTATAAGCTGGTACAGGAGTAGGTTGAGACTCTTCATTTTTATGTCATAGTTCTTGAAGGGCATCTGGGAGGGTGGGGAATCTCATCAAAACCATGCTCTGCAAGAAGGTGCTATTCAGTGTTTTAAAGATAAATGGTGTGACACCCCATTTTGCTAATCATAGCCATAATGAATGATAATTTGATGAGCTTACCCTGGAAGGACTATGGCAGCCTTGATGTGATGACTTTGCTGAGTCTGGATTCATCACCTGTGTCACCTGGACAGGGAGCTCATCCCCTTGATGGTTTCCATCCTCCACTTCCCTCTGTCTGTCTGACTGATCTCCTGGACACCTTCCAAAGGGGTTTATTTAAAACAGCAACAGTGGGATTGGAATATGGAGGAATCATGTGCAGCCTGGCAATGTGAGGCACTGCCAAGAACAACTGTGGGATCAGAAAAGACAGGTTGCTTACAACAGCCTGACTATCAGGAGGATTAGCCAACTCAGCTGCTGACAGCAGTGTTTTAGCAAGCAAAACTCTCACCCCAGGGGCCAAGCAGCCCCTACAGCAGCAGATCCCAGCTTTTCCAGCCGTGCAGGAAGGATGCTCACCCAGCCATGCCCTGGCACAGCTCCTTCAGGGTCCATCTCAAGGCAGTTCACTATGCTCAGCATGTACTGAAATTGCAATTAAATAATGAAGTACTAACATCAGTTTAATTTAACTATTACCTGAATATTTCAAGGATTCAAAGGAAAAATTAATTTCTTGATCCTCGTGGATTGCTCCTACAAACTCTTCAGCAGAGAGTGGGAAACCTCCCCAAGATTGTAAATACTGCTAAATGCTGCCTTTAACCATGCAATGTTTTAGCACACAGAGGATGAAATTAATGAATCTGATGATAATGAAGGTATAACTGAACAAGATGAGTGTTATGCCTAGAGGTTAATTATCAAGTAATTCAAGGGAGGCTGCTGTTATAAGATCAAGATTTGTGTGATAGTATTTTTCACCTTTATATGAACCAAAATCCAATACTTAATAAAGGAACAACAAATTAAATAAGAGGAAAAGAGAACACAAAGGAATTCCCCCCTGCTCCATATCTTTTGCAGAGCAGGTAGATTTGGTTAGCTGTATTTGTTGCTCAGAAAAAACTTGGTGTTTCTGCAACCTGAAACACAAGAGAATTTGGTGGGGACCCTTGGGGAGGGTGGGATCTTGCCAAGGCAGATGAATGGATGGTGTTTGTTGGTATAATCCCTGGTACAGGGCACAGCAGCAGTGATGGGGAGAGCCTGGGTGGGAGCTGCAGCTCTTGGGCAGGTGAATTTTAGTGCAGCCAGAAAGGTTCCCCCTGGTCTTAACTCAACCTCGGTGCTCTGGAGTGAAGCACTGCAAGTACTTCCCATTCCCTGTGTTCTCCACCTGTATCCCTTGAAAGGAGCCAAAAGTAGGGCAGCAGTGGAGATGTCTGAAAGTGATGAGTTTGTGAGAGAAAGACTGAGGAAAAGAGAAGAAATGGAGTTATTTACTGTAAAAGGTGGTTGTTCTGGAAGCTGCAGCCTTGGTTTGGGCTGTGGATGCAGCTCTGGTACCCCAGCTATGAATGAGGCAGAAATCTGCATTCACTTCCAATTTCTAAAAGCTCACACTCGAGCTAATTTCACAGTGCTGGAATAACCATTTAGAGTTTAATAGAAATACAGTTTGAAGGCTGGGAGGGGAGACGTCAGTTTGGAGTAAAGTCACTGTTCCCGTAACACTGAGTTAGTCAAGGATTATCTTGGCCACTAAAAGAGATGGAATCCATCAGGGGACCGAGGGTTTTTTCCACCACAAGATGGCACCAGTTTTGCAGAGATAAGCTTGCAAACGGCCCTTAGACTGGGGGCGAGAGTGGCTTTAAAATTAAAACATTTTAAAATGAGTAGCAGACCAGTACGAACCAAGCATTTGTCACCCAGGTGTCTCTTGGAAAATTGTGTTACCTAAAAGCTTATTTTGGATGCATAAAATGAAGCCACCCCTGATCAGATTAGCCAGTGCAGCTGTTGGTTGTGATACTAAGGCATGAACAAAATTTTGCTTGCAGATGCTTTTTTTGCTGTTTGTACACACCAGATCCAAATGAGTTTATATTTCCCTCATAGGCCTCCTAAAGCCTATCAGTTGTTTGCTGTAAGCTAGCAACAATATTTACCCTCGTCTAATACTTGTCTAATGTGTTCTAAAGGTCTTTATTGCTGTTTGCTTTATGGAATTCCTCATTTAGATGCTCGAGGCTTCACGTATATATTTTCCCAGTCCTTTTTCAGGGCTCTAATTTGACTCTGTGTGGCCTCATAAAGTTTGCTTAAAGTAAAATCCTCTGAATTCTCATGCTGCCTCATAAATATCTGAACAATCATCAGCTGGCCTGGGATTTATATTAATTCAGATAATTTTGTAGTTGCTATTATAAATCCAGTAGTAATCTACTGGTAAACTTGGGATACCTTGGTATTTCTTGGACTTCTCTTTTTGGAGGTGTCAGAGAGGTTTGGTTTTGTCCATTTTTGTTTGGTTGTTTTTTTGTTTTGGCTTGGGTTTTGGTTGTTTAATTGGGTTTTAATTTTTGTTTGTTTTTGTTTGTTTTTGTGCTGATTTTATTTTATTTTTTCTTTTTGGTTAAGAAAGATTTCCAAAATCCAGCTTTGTACCATAGGTCTGTGGTATTTCCTAAGCAGAGGCTCTTTCCAACATTCTAGTACAACCACATTCCCATACAAAGAGCTGAAAAAAAATCTCATCCCTTTTTCTCCTAATGATTTATATCTCTCTTTTTTTTTTGCTGATTTTTGTTTTAAAAACAACAGTACTCAAAATGTCACACCAGAGACTGTAACTCACGGTGTCACAAGACTATGACAAGGCACTTGGAGATTTATCAAGTGCCACCATAGGTTCTGCTGTGTCGTGTTTTACAGCTTAGAGCTGCCCAAGGCTTAATTCTTTCAACTGGTCTGTGTGTTGCTTTGGCTTTCACAGGACTCTCAGATTTTTTTTTGGAAGAAGTCACAGGCTTTCATGTCTTTACTCTGTGCTTCTGGTAGACAGTGGATAGTCTTGGTAGCTCTTCCACTCCAAGCAATGTGTGAAGCAACACTGAGCCTCTCTTCAATCCCACAATAAAGTGCATGTTCTTCTGTTCCTCTTGCAGCTCTCAAGTTATTTCTGAAGCATGAAGTGCCTTTGTAAGTGCTGTTGTAACAGTGATGGTTGTGCTTGATCTTGCATTTACTTCACACCTGAAGTTCCACTGCAGTCAGTGGGTATTTGAGCCAGCAGGCTTCCAAGCCTGGGCTGTGATTGCTGTTTATGACAGTGTCCAGTTCCTTAAAAAACAAACCCAAAAGATATTGCTGGACTTGATGTGTCTCACCATGGCTGATAGTGGAGGGTTGAATAAGAATAGACTGAGAGAGAGGTGAGGAAGGGCTTTATCAAAACACAGCCACAGTGTAAGTGGAACACTTACACCCTGACTCCACAATTAATTTTATCTAGATGGTCCCTGACAAAATTGCTGGATTAGCAGTTCAAAATGGCTGTTGTATCCACAGAGCAGCCTGATGGCTGCTAACGGAAGAGTTATCACTGAGGAGTTGGCACTGAGAAGCACTCCAGAGCTGGGGGAGGATTTCAGGCTGTTCTCGAAATGTTCTATCTCCTCACCATTTTGCACCAAAAATCAAGGGAGCATCAAAGCAGTGACCATGTCTGTGCTTTGAAAAGTGCCTTCAGTGACCCTTGTCCTTTTCCAAGAAGGATTTGCCCAGCTGGTCCCCAAGAGACATCACAGAGCAAAGGTGGCACCTGCATTTCCCTGCACTGACCTGTGGGCATCACTTATTCCTGGTGATCCCAGGTCATTCCCAGATAGTGATGGTTTTGCCTCTCAAACAGGCAGAGCAGGACTGTGCCATGCTGAGGAAAACCAGGTTTTTCTAGCCCAGAGTTGCCTGTCTCAGCACAATGTGGTTGGGATGTTGTGTATTTTCCCCTCTTTCTGCAGAACACAAGAGGGGATTAAGCTGTGGTGGCTTTCACAACTGTAGTTATGAATCCCCCATGGTCTGTTCTGGGTCTAACTCTGCTGGCCCAGGAGCATTTGCTTGAGAGAAGAAAATGTTCATTTCTGGTGTCTGTTACCCTCCTTCTTGCAAGCAGAAATGTTTCTTTTCACTTCTTTTAAACACCCCAGGAGGTAGGTTTTTGTCTTTTGATCTCAGAAATGTTTGACAACTCATGTTACCAGACTTTTGTTTGAAATGTGCTGGAAATAGTTCTATTATTTTGCCTTCAATACTACCTTCCTTTCATAGCTTATTTTAACTTCTTAATCATACAGATGTAGCATATCATTATAACATTTTTGCTCTACATGTCCACTTAATGGTTTTTTACTCTTTTTAGTTCAAGGCACTTCTTAATTAATCCTTCATCAATTTATTTTAAACATTTTTTTCCTCTACCTCTTTAGAAAAGTAAATAAGCAAATAAAAAGGCAAATGATATAACTGCAGACCTGGTATTTTTGGCATCAAAGTTCTTTAGCAGAAAACCTGCAGGACTGCAGAGCCTGGTGTACAAAGACAATGTCTCCGACAACTTTGCCCATGTTTCAGACACAGTTTGGGAGAGATTTTGCTTTATTTCTGTGGGAGTACTTCCCCTTGGACGGCCTTTGCACGGCTTTGTGTTTCATGGCATGACACCTCACTTTGGCTCTGCTGTAGTTCTTTACTGGTGGCTGTAGCAAAGACAGAGTGCAAAGGCTGGTGCTCCTGCCCCTGTCTGTGGCTGTACATGTCCCTCTCCTGATCAGGAAGCACCTGCTGGATAATTATGTATCACTCATTTTCTGACAGTGCAGAGTATACATTGCCACCTGCCAATCTCTTATGGGGGGGATGTTTATATTCACTTCATAAAATTCTTGTATTGAAGCTATGTATGAGGCAGGGCAGGTAATTTCACTCTTGCCCCTCTAAACATTCAGCTTTTTTTTCTTTCTTCTCCCCCCACTCCATTTGGATAGCTATACTCTCATACATAATGTATTCCTAAAATTGTATTAAAGTTTGAGCTGGCTGAACATGGTCCCCTGAGTTGGAATCAATGCTGCTTACAACCAAATAATCTAATGGGTTACCCCCTGTGTGGGAGATGCTGGGGGTATGGGAACAAATTTCCTCCAGACCTGGAGGAGTGAGGCAGCACTTTGAAAATAGTGAAAGGATAATGAAAGGAAGTGTTTCTGGGCTTCAGAGAAGGAAAAGAGAAGCATGATCAAGCTTGAGCAATGCATTTGCAGCATGGAAATGTGCAGAGAAAGGAAAGAGGCACTGTGCTGAGGGAGAGGATCCAGGTGCAGAGTCCTGACAGGTTGGAGTTCAGGCTTGAAATCAGAGGAACTGATGGAGTTACTTACCTAGAAATTAAAGTAATACTGAATTAGGTGGAATTCAAAGGATTTGTACCCAAATCTACTTAGAAGTCCAGTCCTCCTTCAAAGACTCCACAGCCAGAAGAGGCTCGTGAAGTTTTGAGCTGTGTTGTGCAGTTTTTGGGGAGATGCCCTGATGGGTGTGATAATGGTTGCACACATGGTGCTGGCACCACTGTCTCCAAGAAGCTCACCCAGAGTCTCCTCCTGAAAGTGGAGGGGAAGGACTAACAGACCCCTCTCTGCAAACCCTCCAGTAGTTTACTGAAGATGCTGTTGCTCTGGTGGAATTGTTGTGATGTTTTTCTCTGCTGTGGATGAGGAGGAAAAGCTTTTTCATCCAACAAGAGGATGTTTCCTTGCTAATTAGCAAGGGGCTTGGCCAGTCTGTAAGTTCTTGGAACTGACTTTAAAGTGAGAGATAGGCATATGTTTGTGATTATTTTATGCCAGCATTATTTTGTAATGGGATTGTTGGCAGAAGCTCTTATTGGGAGTTTTCCCTGTGTTAATTTAAACTGAGGCTCATCAAATTAAATTGAACTAAGGGATGAGGCACTCTGAGGTCAATACCCTTCCTCTGCTCCCAGTCCCAAGTATAACGTGGGTCTCTGAAGCCCTTGGCCAGGAGCCCTGCTCCAGGCTTGGCAAAGTTTTCTCTCTTTGTCAGAACAAAAGCTGTAGTGAGCCCAGAGCAGTCCCCTCAGACTGGCAGCATACACAGAGCAGGCAACAGATGCTGCTATTTTTTGTAAACCCAAAACCTAATTATGCTTGCAGCAGTCCCATAAGTCGGGGGGGGAAAAAAAATCCTCCAACCTGATTTATGGATTCCAGTCATCACTACTGGGTTTTAAAGCAGTAGAATATATTTTTCAGTGATGCTCCCCTTCCTCAACCTCAGGGAAGCAGGCAGGGGCATTACCTGAGTGGGGATGATGGTGAGTTTGGTGCCTTCCCACAGCAGGAATGTGTGTTGGGGCTCTCAACATCACCAGTGGGGAGCTGAATTCTCACTGGGGCAGGAAACAGGGAACCTGGCATTTAGCAGACATGCAGGTGTGGACCCAACAGCTTCATTTAGTAAGTGTTCAGGCCTGATAAAGTTGCTTCTGAAGCGCTTTTAGGGGTATTTGTCATATTAGAATGTCAAAATCCACTGTGAATTTGCACAGCTTATTCTTTTTGCTGTTTCTTACTGGGTATTTCTTGTTTTCATTTATATTGAACAGACACTTTATTCTTATCACAGTACCTGCCCTGCAAGCCTGGAGTACCTTGACCCGTTTCTGATCCAGGCTTCCAGGGACTCAGAGCCAAAAATATGAAAACTGCCTCTTAGAAAAACAGAAATTACAAAGTGAAGAGCAGTTTTTTCTGCATCAGGATACAATTTGTGTGTGCCTGAAGCAGGAGAAAAACTACACAGAGGAGAGACGAGGCATTTCCCCCTCTCTTGAAAAGGGTTTTTGCCTCTGATATGCTTCCAGTCCAGCTGGACCAACAGCCCATGGCAGCTTTTGGACATTTTTGTGTCTCTGCAGATCTCATTTTAGGTGCAAAAGAATGCTAATAGATTTTTTTTTTTCTGCTTGTCAAGACTAAAGAATTTATATTCTGTGTGCTCTGCTTGCGGATGATGGAGAGATGTTACAGCCTGTAGACAAGTTCATTTGAATTGTACTTGCAAAAGGGATTAGCAACAAGTAGAAAGCAAAACAGTCCCTTTGGGTGTGGATGAGGTGAAGGGGTGTGGAAACAGGGCTGTGAGGGGGAGCTGGGAGGTGCTTCTGTTTGCTGGGGAGCTCTGAAAGCCCCCAGGACAGGGTGGGCATCTCCTCCAGCACAGGCTGGATCTGGAGGCAAGAGCAAACAACAGCTTCTGATGTGAGCACTTCTGGCTCAGTCTCCTGTTCCTTTGGAGGGCTTGAAGCCATTCAGGATTGGAATCACTCCAGTGTAACTGAGCAGGGACTGATGTTGGAGGGTACCAGCAGTTTGTAGGGGGGTGAACTCTGGCTGGGGTTAACAAGCACTCTGTGGTGACTGTGAACCTGCTTGTTAGGTGTCTGTTTGCCCAGGAAAGCTCTGTGTGTGTGACTGTGTCTCTGGCAGTGCTGTGGTTTGGATGACAATGTGCTTTTGAAGCAATTCCCCTGCCTGTCCCCATTCCTTGTGCCTTGGTTTGCATTGCAGAGCCATCTGCAAGAGCAGAATCCCTTCAAACAAACCCAACTGGCACATGCAGTGGGAATCTGCTCCAATGCTAACATGCATCCAGAGAAAGGCTGCTCTGTCACAACCCCTGGAACAACTGTGGCTGGTCCATTCCCCTGCAGCAGCTGTTCCACACTGCACAGTCCCACCACAGGGCACCTCCTTAGGTACAGCCTTGGCACAGCTGAGGGAAAACTGATGCTGAGACATCAGTTGGACAAAGCAGGATCAGTCTTTTTAGTTCCCTGGCATGATTTGCTACAGCTGAGTCCTTCCAGCAAATCCTGAAGATTTTCAGCAGCTATAAACCTTTTATAGCAAATCAGATTTTTCTGTCTGGTTGACTGGTTATAAACACACATTTCTCAAGTTGGCTTGTTACACTGTGTCAGTATTGAAAAGAAAACCCACGATGAGCACTGGAGTGTTCATCTGTGTCTGCTTCTGATGACTTATGCCTCCTGCAAATGAACACAAATAACCAAGAAAATCAGTTTGCATGTGAAATCCTGAAGACAAAAACTCGAGCAAAGCAAAGCAACAGGTTGGGCTGTTGAAAGGAAGCGGCCTGGAAAAGCAGGCTGACCATGGCTGCTGCTCTGAGACAAGAATTCTGGAACAATAAAGAGCTTATGGAATATTAATAGGGGGCTGCCTGGATTCCAGGAGTGCCACCATCCACCAGTCCTGTCAGGGTGATGTTGCTGCCTTTCAGCATCTCTATTCAAAAGAATCGATCCAGACCTTCAGTGTGAGCCTCACCCAGGGATAAGCAACACTAATTAATTTTCCTCATTTCTTCTGAATCTAGGTAATTTAAGAAATGCCTTATTGATTGTGGTTTTGATAAGTTAAATTAGTATTTCGTGTGCTGTGAACATAAGGAGAAGGGTTTGCCACTTAAGGGCTGCTGTGGGTGGCAGCCTGTTGCTGCTCGTTGAGTCTGGGAAGAGAGGAGTGCTCCACTTAGTGGTCCCTTCTACTTGTTGGCATTTTTATTGCTTTCATGGGTTACTGTAGGTATTTTGGATGGATTCAGTGATCACAGCTACAAAGGCTCTGAAGCATTTTTTGCCATTAAAATCTAGCAGCATAGCTGCAGTACAGTCACAGCAGATTTAGGAGATCTCAACACTGGTCTGAGATACAGCCCAGTCAGAGACATAGACCAAAACAGATTTACAACTAAATCCCACTGTGTTCCATAAAACTAGGAATTTTTCCAGTTTAATGTAGGGAAAAGATACAACTGTCTGTCTGACTGGGGCAGTGCAGGTGGGGAAGAGCCTGGGTTTGGTTTGTTCTGGCTTAGGTGGTCTATGTGCCTAATCTTCAGGTGATAGTTGTTATTAACCTCTCCTCCAGCACGTCTGTGATTTTTGGACCATGTGAAGCAGAGAATTTATTGAAAAATTTATTGAAAAAAAATATTGAAAAAATTTATTGAAAAAACCCCATTATTTCTACAAAACCATGAAATGAATGAACAATTCACATTTAAACCTCTGTCCTCCCCATCCCCACTCTGTGTAAGAGGGAAATCTGGAGGAACTCAAGGAAAATGTGGTCTGGCAGTGTAAGGCTTCTGGCCAGCAGCCACGCTTTAGGGTTATCACCTGTAGGATGTGAAATGCCAAAGGGAGAGAGTGTCACACATAATGTGGAATCTTTGACAGGGGAATACCCTGTGCAGCACAGACAACTCTTTCCATGGGGCCTTTCAGGCTCCTTGGCAGTAACTAACTTTTTATAGCAAGTCAAATTTCTTCACCCATCTGCTTGTCTGCTTATGAAAACATGTCCCTCTGGTGCACTTGTTACATTTCATTACTGTAAAATAAGATAAAAAGTCAACACACCTTGCCCACTGGTTTAGTCATCTGTGTCCACTTTTGATGGAGTGCTTCTCCTGTCAAAGGCACACAGATGCTCTGGACATAAATATCACCCCTGTTACAGCTTCCAGGCCTCTAATTATGAACTCAGTTTCATTAATGATGAGTGTAAAGGTAATGCCCAGCAAACAACAGCCTCACTGGGAAGCTTTGCAAGTGGAATTGTGACTGATACGTGATGCAGATGTTGTCTTTCATGAACAATTAAGTTTTCCTTTATTATACCCTTTTGAGAAGGAAAACCAGGAAAGGAGGCAGTTTGCTAACAGCCAACTTTATTTCTGGTTGCTTACCTGCCTTTGGTAAGATAAGATTCAGTAAAACCATTTGAAGGAAAATGTTAGAGAGAGAAATTTGCTCAGGCCTGTGTACATCAAATAAACCTCGTGCTGTTTATTTGCACTCCCTCTTCAATGCTGTTGGGTTGGTTCACTCCTCATGGGGGAAAGAGGAGCACAACAGTCCTGATCTCTAGGGACAGCCTAAATTGTTTGCTCAAATTTCATCTCATTGTCTTTAAGGTCTTAAAAATTAAGAACACGTTTTATTGTGCTGTGTATAAACAGTCAGCTCCCAGTGGGAAAGTTAATTAAAATAGCCAATGCATCATATTACCAACCATCTGAGTAGGGCTCAGTGCTCTCTGCTCTGTGGCCTCCTGAGCGTAATTCAGGTACAGATGCAGGTCCATACAGACAGTGAGACTTAAGATACTCCCAGTTGTAGGTTTATCATGTGGTAAAACACAAGTATTGTTTATTATGAAGATAAAAATGTCTGGGGTCTAGCCCAATACTGTGCTAAAGAATAAGACACAACTAGTGAAACTGTGACTTAGATTAAATACTAATCCCTTCCCTTTTCCTTTTCTCTTTTCCTGTATTGAATTAATTTCAAGTTTCCAGGCCCAACTGCTTGAGGTTAAAGGGGCTCAATTTCCTTTTGTTTTTTCTTTCTGTACCTTTCCATCAGCTTAATGGTTTTCCTGTTTATTTTCCTTCCTTTGCTGGCACTTCCTTGGCCAGTCAGTGGCTAAATTGGAATGTTAAGAACTTATTTTTACAGCTTTTATGTAGGCACCAATATCCACTCACACTGGCTTCAAATCCATATTCTGCCTCCCTATAATTCCTTGTCATCTTATTTGGGAACAGTGCCCTCTCCATCTCAACCATTAGCTGGTTTGCAGCTAATCAGCTGCCACATTTTTGTGGCTGGTAAAGTGATTCCTATGGGAATTTAACTTGGAAAGTGTGGTGCTTTTCCTTCAGCATGACAGGCGAGTAGAGAGGATACTGTGGGAATGCAAGATGGTACTGTATATCCCTCATCTTGTAAGGAAAAGTCTCTGTGAGTGATCCAGTCATTCAGGTGCTGTTGATGGGACAAGTTTTATTTCACTGGATTTATTATAAAACTGTTATTATTAAACTGCTGTGGGCAGCAGCCCACACCTGAAAACCAGACAGTACCAAAAATCAGTACTGCAGTACAGAAATGTACCCACCCTGCCCCTCCAAATCCCTACTTCCCCTTTAAATAACCCTCCCATTATGCAACAATAACCAAAGCCATGGTCTCTGGAACACCACAGTCCTGCTCTGTGCTGTATTCTGGTACAGTAACTCTCTTTTTGCAGGGGGTAGCTTAGCAAGCTATGACTGTGTTCTATCTGTTTATTTATAGGCTCAAGATTAATGTGGTGTGGATGAAAAACATGTTTACTTATAGGATTGTGACTAATGTAGTGTGTGCATTCTACATCAGTAAACATTAATGAATATTCCTCTGTGAGAGGCTGAATAAGTGACTCGACTGCTCCCACATGAGAGGGTGAGTGCTGCAGTGGTGGCACAGGGGGATTCTGGCTCATCACAGGGGGATGGAGCACTGGACCTGCTAGGGAGGCCAGAAGCTGATATTCCTTTAGTGAATAATGACTTGGGGTGCTGAAATGCTTATTGAGATCAGCCAGGGGTGACATTAAACCTGTGGGATGGCACCAACAGCAAAGAATCAATTTTGTTCATGTAGTGCCCTTCAGATGTAAAACATTTCTAAGTGCTTGACAAATAACTGAAATGGAGTGTCTGGGGACTGTGATAGCAGCTATACCAGTCATTATGAAATGAGATGGAAAGCAGTGAGAGATCTGAAAGCCCATAAACACTGAAGGCACAGCACCACCACCAAGGCATAACCCAGTCCCTCTGTCTCAACCTGCTGTATTTGCCCACAGGCAGCACACAGGCAGAGCTGCTTGTTCCAGGCTTTACAGCATCTTCATTTTACACAAAGGTCTTGGCAATGCAGGAGAAAGAAATTACAGAAAACCCTGAAGACCTGGGTGAGAACTGGAATGAATCACCCCAGAGCACAGCTGTGTTTATCTACTCATATCAGAGCCGGACAGTCACGACAAGGCAGGGAGGTCTCATCTGAAATGATGTCCCTCTCAGCTCAGCACCCCTGTTATCTCTGTGCAATGCAGATGCCTGTCTGGGATTGGCACCTGATGGCTTCCAACCCACAGCAAGAACTGCTGTCTGAGCTCTTCTTCTGCTTCTCTCTCCCCTGACAGCTTCCCAGCCACCCTACATGTTTGAACTCCTCAAGTAGTTCTGTGTGCACTTGCTGCAAATTCGTCTCGATGCAGGAGCATGGACTGGTCTTGAAAACACAGGGCAGGGGCATGTGCTCTATTTGACAGATTAAACTGCCATATTTGTGTATCAAATATGGGCTGAGGGAACCCCACCAGATCCTCCCTAGCTGAAAGGGGAAAAGCATCTTTGGCTGTAGCTTGTATGTGACCTTGGTGTATGATCTCCAAGGGGGTCTGGCTGGTAGAAGCAGCCTGGGATGGTGGATGCACCTCTTTTGCACTCTCTTAGGAGGCTTTAAGCCACACCTTGCTTTGGCCTGTTCCTGCCTCTTCCTTCCTCCCTCCCAGCTTGTCCCCTCAGATGTGTGAAGGAAGGAACCTGCTCTGCAGTTGGTTCTCCTGACATGACCCTGCTCGGGTGTTATAAAGGGAATGGATTGTGCTGGGAAAACAGTTCTGGTCTCACATCACAACTTGGGAAATAAGGCAGAGAACTTCCTGCAGGCAACTTTACTAAATAACCTGGAAGAACAAAAGCTGCCAGCCAGGGACTGTGCTGCTTCAGAGCCCCAAAAGGGTTCCTGGGGTTCTGCCCGACGTCACTGCGCTTCGTTATTCCCCATTAATATTTTATCTGGCAGAAGAAGAAAGTTTCCCTTTGAAGTTATACTTTAGGAAATCAGCTTCTTATTATAGCATTAAAATAGTGACAGTTTTACTTGGGGGAAAGGGAAGCAGCCAGCCCAGCTATAAATACTGCATTGGAGAGATTAATAACTCGAGGAATAAGCAAGTGTTACAAACTAGAAATTTACTTTCCGTGGCCCCTAAAGCTGAACCTGCAACAGCTCTGATCTTGTTAGTTCATTCTTTCATCCTTCCTGAGCCTAATGCAAACCCTTGGGGGAGCACTTCAGGCCTAGATGGTGCCAAGTACTAAGGCACCATAAAAATAACATTTTCAGGATGATGTGCTGGGCTGGCTGGGAATGGAGACAGAAACATCACGGGCTTAGACCTAACTTTTTCTATCAATTACTGTAATAGGGAAAAATGTGTATATATCTTTATTGTATAGTTACAGATGGCCAGACTAAAAGCTTGTCTGGGAAAAAAAGATCTCTTTCCTGGTGGACACGAAGGAAAGCACTTTGTCTGGTAGGTGTAATAAAAACTGACCAGCACACAGTGCTGTAAAGATGAAAAGTGCTGTAAATGTGTCACTACCTGTTATGTGGTTTATATGAGAGATTTGTAGCCATTGAGACAAGCTGCCCATAGGGAGTGCACTGGGAATTTGGGAAAGGGGGTTGTACTTACAAGAGGATGGGACAGACACATCCCAGTATAATCCTTCTCATGAAACACTTGGAAATCTCTGTCAGGAACAAGACAGTACAAACAAAACACAGACCCAATTTGATTTTCGGGGTTATCTCTATTTTTAGAATCAAAATAGGTCTCATGACAGTTCAGCTCTAATCACTGAGAGGGAGTCCGGAAAACCCTTCTCTCTCTGGGTCAGTGTGAAAGGTGTCACCGAGACTGGGCAAGAGTTTGACTTGTTTGCTTGAGGAGGCAGGAAGGAAAAAGTAGAACCCTTTAATGAAAACTGGTTGTCTAAGCAGTGCTTTGCAATGAAATCTGTTTTGATGGCTTTTGCTGAGAAGAAAACTTTATGCTGATCAGCTGATGGCAAGTTTAATTTAGTCTGGTGTTCCCTCGGGAGGCCTTGGCTGCCCCATTTCATTAATCCTCTGTGATTTGTTCATTTGGGAAGGATTTGTTTTTATGTCCCTGTTTTTTTTAACTACATGTTTGCATAGCTGCTGGTGTAACCCTGAGTGGGTCTGTCAATAATGACTACCTCAAAGTGTTAACAAAGATGTGTTGGGGAAGTGCTTGGGTGTCTCAGACACGAAGCTGTTTCCTGCCAAAGCTCCTGCCCATTTTCTCATCCCAGGTCAGCCCCCTGCTCTTCCCTGGCTGTCCCCAGCATTGCTCTGGGGAGAAAAAAATGTCTTTATAGGGATTTCATGCACATCTTCAAAGGCCCTTAATGGTTAGAGCTAAAATCTTGGCCTATCTTATCCCTTGTTATATCTAGCTAATGTGTTGTCCTTAAAAATGAAGTGAACAAGGTAATCCTTTCAGTTAATAACTTCAGGAATCAATAATAATTCTAGATGATGTGATTTGCTTTCTGCTTTCAAATTTGGCTTAGCAAACAGTGTCCCTTCAGCTCCTCTGCTAGAAAATGGCCAGAAGATCCCCTTTGAAGTGATGGGTTTTTATGGCTTGTTATCTGTTAATAGTATATATAATCTAAAGGAGAACAACTTTCCAAATCTGTTTGAAATATTTTGAAGCTTCTTATCATGATGTAGCATTATAATCCATCACTAATTCACATTAGCCAAGGGTTGGATTTCAATTAATAGTTGCAATAGTTGAGTTTATTTAGCTGAACCATTGGCATTGGTGTGGCATTCCTAAAAACATGCAGGTACAGAGCTCTATTCCACATTCCCCTTTGAACCAATTTTGTAAATTATGTACAAAAATGAGAATTTTTTTTTTTTTACAAAAGTTTTAAAATCCAGAGGGCTCTGAATTAAAACAAGGCACATATTTCCTTTGTATAAAATCTTCTCTAACCCTGACAGAAAGAAGTAGCTTGACATCCCAGTCCTCCCAGTCCTGCCTGGCAAGTTTATGGCCAGCCTTGCCCTGGTGGGAACAAACCCAAGCTGGGAAAAAAGTGACAATGTGCAGATCAGAAAGTACATTTCCCAAAGTGCCATCGGGGCTGAGTTCAAAGCAGTTTCTTTCGCCATTTCATCCTTGAAATTACTTGAACAGGATTCACTCATTCTCCTGGCATTTCTGTGCATATTGCACAAGTGCCCCGCAGTACAAAACACAAATAAACATCAAAGCAGGGAAAATAATTTGACTTCCTCATCTTTTTGGATGTGTCATTTATTTTTATATATATAATTCCAGAAGTAGCCCGTGGCTGATATTAAAGTGCAAGTATTTGAAATAAAGTGACAGGGGGTTATCTTTGGGAGAAAAAAAAGGAAACTTCTAAAGTGATGTGATCAGATCCTGAAGTCTGAAAAAATACAATAAAAGAGAGGAGGCCTCCCTTCAACAGAACAAGCCTGAGCTAGAAATGAAAATTTTCCTAGTTTTACTATTTTTTGTCAACTCTCTGGCTGTGAGGCAGGACCTTAGCAGTATCCCTGGGGAGCAGGTGGATGAGTGGGAGACCAGAAGTGCCTGGAGCTCTTCTACCATTCTGGAACTCTTCATAACTTTGTTCTCTCTGTGTCTCACACAGTCTAATTTTGGGTGGTTATCTCTCTGTCCCACCAGTAGCTTGCCTAGGACCTGGGCAAGGTTCCTTGCTCCAAGATGTTCACGGTTTGGCAACTGGCAGCAATCCAAGGAAACGTGTAATTCAAAGCAGATATTGGCAAGCAGTACTTTTGTGGAAATGGCTTCATGTAGACTGGGATTTATATGGTGCTTTAAAAATAAATCATAAATGAAAAGTGGAAAATTATGGGCCCTTCTGTGCTGGGAGGATGTGAGGGTTTGGAGCAGGGGGGGAGCACTGTGGGGGCTGCTCCAGCCTCCTCTCTCCCTGGGCTCTCTGCCAACCAACCCGCCTGCTCTTGCTCCTGGCATTATGAAGAAGGTTTGGGATGTGCAGGGGTGGTTATTGTGCCAAACCAGCTAATTGCAGAATTGCTGAGAAAAAGGGACTTTCTGCAAACTTTCTCCTGGGTGCTGAAGCTGCATTTAGTACCTGTGAAGCTGGCAAACTGCTGCTGGGGCTGTTTCTCAACTTGGGGCACATTTGGCATTTGTTTGCATTTCTTTGTCACCATTGAACTCCAGGGATATCATAGGTTTGGACTGGAAGGGACCTTAAGGATCATCAAGCTCCAACCGCCCCTCTCTGGCACAGGCAAGGATGCCTCTCACCAGACCAGGTTCAGGGCCCCATCAAACACAGTCAACTCATTTTAGGGACAACTTTTCCCTTTTGCTCTGTGTTCCAGGGCTGTGAGTGTGTGAGAGCACCTGAGTGTCTGGAAAACCCCCGTGCCCAGTCACCTGGAGCCTGCCAAGCAGAGCACGCTCTCACTCCCTGCCAGCACATCTCACTCCTGCTGCTTCTTGTAGCCTGTTTGAATGAAACCTCTCCATGCAGAGGGGTGACCCCGAGGTCTGTTAGCACTTGAGTGGCTATGGGATGTGGCACCCTGTCAGTGCCAGCCCGCCCTGGCACCCTCCAGGCTGCAGCAGGGTGCACACACAGCCCGTGGTGTCAGTGCGAGCGCTGCTGCCTCAGCAGCCCCTCGGATCCTGTCGCTTTAGCTGCTCAGGGGGCCGTGTGTGCCTGCCCATCGCTTCTGATCAGCACCAAAGTGACACCTCGGAGGCTTGCAGCTCCCCCACAAGGGCACCTTGGGAAGCTGAGCACCTTCAGGCTGTCGTGCTCCTCACAACCCCGTTCTCACTTGCTTATCTGCTGCGGAGGTTTGGGCTCTGCCCTCCTGCTGCAGACCTGGCCCCAGGCTCTGTATCTCTGCTGGCTCACACGTGTCACTCCCTTCAGTCCGGGCACAGCTCCTGAGTAGCAACAGCTTTGATATTCTCTGGCCAGCGTAGCACAGGCTCATCTAACTCTAGGTGTTTCATTACTGCAATTGCACTGGGGAAATATGATGCTTAATGGCTTTGTGTCACTTGATCTAACAGTCCCCTCCTGGGCCGTGTAACATGACCTATAGAAATGGTGTTGAATTTGCAGCCTGCTAAAACTCTTCCTTGTCCTGCTGGGACTTGCTCCCTCCCATTGCTCACCAGTTTGCAGCAGGTACCACGTTGCTGCTCTGGTGAGGAGGATAGAGCCATTCTGAAAATACGAGTTACTGGCTCTGTCCTCCCCCTTCCCTCTGACCATCAGGCGAGGCAGAGTAGAAAATTACTTGTCTGCTTTCCACAAGTAACTACAAGTCATTGAACTTCCCTAAAGAGCAGCTTGTGATACTCTGCTTTTCAGCTTGTCTTATTTGCTTGTTTACTGACTAATTTTATTTAGCTTCAGCAACTTGTAATGGAATCTCAGTTATTAGCAGGAATTAGCAGGATTTGGATGCTTAGCTTCCCAGAGTAAGCTTGTTTGCTTATTAAAAGGTTATGTGATCATATATATGAAATCTGAATTTAAAGAGCGAAAAGTTCATAACAAATATGGGCAGCATAATATAAGCATGAGGACCACCCACACCAGTGGGTGCTTTGGGACCACTCCTCATTCACAACAGCCTTAATTCAATTTACCATTCTTGCTCTAGAGGTCCCTTGCACCCTGTAATTAGTAGCATCTTCCTTTTTTGTCCATAAATGTGTCCTCTCGTGTACCTTTTGTGCAGGGTGTGTGGGATTACTGGTGCTCTCCAGGACAGCACTATGGGTTCTGCTCCCATCTACAGCCCCCTCTAACACATCTACCTTCCCACACTGTCTAATTTCCATTTTATACTACTGGGAACATGCATTTTATGTGAACTTCTTTTCCAAATACTTCAGGAACCCAGAAAACACTATGGGTTTGTTAACCCTTGTGCAATGCAGAATGCTGGTAGGGTTCAGTTAGGAAAACTATGAAAACTGCAAAGAACGGTTCGGACAAAATAAAGGACTTGTCTTGGTAGCATTATATCTTCCTCACAGCTTTGTATCCTATTTATAGCAATACAGTTGGCA
Organism: Pachyramphus minor; assembly: GCA_013397135.1. Lineage (NCBI taxonomy): Eukaryota > Metazoa > Chordata > Aves > Passeriformes > Tyrannidae > Pachyramphus > Pachyramphus minor. The sequence continues at coordinate 1,557,453 of VYXB01008839.1, forward strand.
ATGCAGATTAAATGTATTCTCCTATGCAACATTCAGAGTCAGAGCCAGAAAGGCAAAAAGTATCTGTGTGTCTTTGAGCAGCTGCACGTTGGATGCTGAGATTGCACTTGTGTGGTTGGTTTTTTGTAAGAAAAAAAGCTTTTATGTTCACTTATGTTCACAAAGTTGGCTTTGTGTATTCCAAGGGTCCCCTTCCTCTCTGACTTTGCAGTCTGTCAACAGAGGCTTTCAGCTCTGCTCCTGGAGGTGTGTTTAGCTGAGCTGTGGGCAAGCAAAGGCAGTTTGCCTCTGGCTGAGGCTAATGTGGCTCTGAGCAAGGGAGTACCTTTGCTTCCAGTGCTGCTACGACATTTTTCACCCACTGCAGCCCCACTCCTGCTGTTGCCTCTAATTCTGGCAGATTAAAGATCTCATGTGTGCCTAGGAGCACCTTTGCCATGAAAAACCAAAGGGTCTCGTAGTCCTAAGTAATTTGAAAGTGTAGAAGAACTTCATCCTGACTCTGATTCTTGACTTTTTTAAGGCTGTAACTGTGCCATAAGTAAGTAACAATGAAAACCTAGGGGAGATTAAATTGGAAAGAGGCTGTGCCATCATGTACCAAACAGATCTATGTGAAGAAAAGACAGTCTCTTCTCTGCCTTACATCTCTTACATAAAATTCCTACACATTGTCTACTTTGATAATAATAAACCTTTTCACCCAATATATTTCTCAAGGCTGTGGTCTAGTTATCAACTTCAGACTTTAATGAGATTCAAATCTGATGCTGGGTTCCTCATCCTAAACACAACCAGTCTGTTGTCAGCCATCACTCAAACCTCTGATTTCTCCCTTGAATGAAAAATCTGTATTTGCCCCCATCCCCCCCTTCTTTTAGCACTCTCTGCACTTTTTCTCTCATTTTCTGGCTCTCTTGAGCTTTAAGAGTATTCTGGGAAATAATAAGAGAAAAGATAAAGAGTTGATTTAGTGCTTAGCAAATATTGGAAGGAGGTTCGTACATGTGATTAGAATTTATTTGTTCTGTTCTTTGGTAGCAGAGGAGGGCTTGATGTAATAGCTAAGAACATACGTGGCAGAAGTTGCTGAAGAAGGTTTTTCAGTGGTGACAGACTATGAATTTAAAATTAGCAACTGCAAGTGATAGTTAAAAACTCCGTTATGGAGCAGAGAGGGATTTCTTACCAGTGTAGATACAGCTACAGTCAATGGGCACAAATCCACGGCAGGAGTTTGAGATGTGCCAGAAACTTCCCAAGGAATGCACTGGTGAGAAGTGTTTCAGAAAGGTAGAAGAGGTTATCTAACAAGTTAAAAAGTTTCCTTCTTCTCTTACTGGCATCAAGCCCTGGTTCAAACTCCACGTTGCTTGGGCTGGGGAACAGTGAGGGGTTACAGCCCAAGGCTGAATTCTGGTTTGGGCCAGTGACTTCTGAGGCATCTTCAGGGTTTGTGAGAGTGTGTGAGACAGGGAGGCTGGAAATCTGAGCTGCTCTCATGTCCAGACTGTGGTGTGTGGGTGTTATAAGAATGTTCTGAAGGAAAGACCTCATTAGTCCATGATGAACAAAATGTGAAGGCACAGAAGGAACGAAGGAAGACAAGGGTGATGGGAATTGGAAAGAGAATAAAAACCTGGGTGTTTGTAAGAAGAGATCCCTGTTTGAAAAGACAGTTTTGTAAGAAAATGATATAAAAATAAACTTAATTTGCTTCCTAACATGACATTGAAGCAACATAAGTTTGGAATAAATCTTGAAATGCTTTATTGCAGAGAACTCGGAGTAAAGCTTGATCAAATTGTTTGTGTATAAAGAATGAAAGAACATGGAGGAAAATGGAGTTGTATTGAAGAAAAAAGTCTGTTACAGAAGGAAAATAGACATGTGGTTCCAGTTCAGCAAAGCCTGTAAATGATACTTTCATCTCTCACTGCTGAACACGAGGGGACTTTGTAATGAGCTGGCAGCAAAGAAGGTGCAGAGTCAGACCTTAGACCAGCTGGAGATGAGGAATTGGATGGATCAAAGGGACTGGGGATGCCCAAGGGTCACAGCCAATGCTCCCTGGCTTCAGTGGGTACAAAGCACCTGTGGCTCATGGGCCTGCTCCAGCATCTTCTAGTGATCCCCAAAGGCAGATGAGAGCCTGTCCTAAAAGCTGACATACTGAAAACATACCTAAATTGGCTTTCAAATGAGAGCCTCCAAAGCTTTTAAAAATGTTCAGTTGTTTCTGGTGTTTGATGGCAGTGAGAGCAACAGAATCAGAGAAATTAATGGAACACATTTGAAGTGAGACATTGTTAGCAAAGTACAGTGTTGTTTTTTTTTTTTTGTCAAGATTTATGTATGGTAGGGAAAAAAACAAAAGAGAGAGAGAGCATTGAGAGCCAGATGAACTGTCAGAGCTAAAAAGTGTCGTCATTCTGGAAGCAGCTGAAAAAAGTCAATAGAAGACAATTGACTTTAGATAAATTGTCAAAAAAATGTCAGCACTTGATGTTCAGAGAAAGGCCTCCTGACAGTGGAAACCTATCATTTTCCTTGATAAAAGTCTGTTAAGATTATTAGAAATGCATTGATAAGAAGTTTATAGAGCAGCTTTGAAAATAAATGGCGAAAGGAAAACAGCCAAAAGCAGCTCTGCCAGAGGCAGGAGAGCAACTGTTCTGTAGCAAAATGGCCTCTGATAGAGAGGGGAAAAACAGAAAGCAAGTAAATCAAATACATTTTTTCTTGGTTTCTCTTTTTTTATGATCACAAATTGCTAGGATATGGAATGCTAGAAAAATTTCTTATAAATTTATAATTCCTAAACCATAGTGACCACTATGAAAGTTGAGATTTACCAGTGACTACTCTAGTAGCAATAGTGCTTGTACCTCCAAAGGCTCATTCCGTGATCTTTGCTTGTGACAGTGGATGTTTATTCAAGGGAATTGCCCATTTGCTTTTTTCCATGTGTTGTGAAAAACGCGAGAAGAAAATCAGATTTTTGCAATATTTTGATTCAAGCAGCCTGAGGTGTCACAATACATGACTGAATTCCAGCAGCAGCAGCAGCATTACAGGAATCCTGGGTGGCCCAGGTTTGTGAGGTGTTGATTTGGGCCACAGGACAAATCAGAGCCCTCTTCAACCCTTTGGAAATCAATTCTGGGAGAATGCATTTCTTGGCACTTGCTGACCCTTCCCAGCAGTGCTGAAGGCAAGATGTTGACATTAAAATGGTCCAGACATTTCTGTGGACTCTGTGAACATGTTGGGCTGGAGGAGAAAGGATTGAAACAATCGCTCTGCTTTAAAAAGAAAGCCAAGAATTATGGGAGGGGTATAAATACTGTCATCCCAGTGCCTGGGCTTTGGCAGCAGCGGGGAAGCTCCTTACAGACAGGTTCTCCTTATGCTTTCTCTGAAATACTAACTCTCAGAGACAGGATGGTTACCTGGGGGACTGCCTGTGTCCATCAACCTGCTGATTCCTTGGATGCACTTTTACTTGGGTTCAACTTCCTTGGAGCTGGTAAAGTGGGATGTGGAGTTTCCTCTGCATCCCTTTGAAGGAGATCTGCCCACAGAGTGAAATATGGAGGCTGAAGGGCTCTATCTCAGTGTGATTTATTTAACTCATGAAAAATGGAAGAAGATTGAATTATATTGGCACCATATATCATATTGCTGGGTGAAAAAATTAAGATATATTAGTGGGATTTAAGTGACTAGTTCATCACTGAATTTGCATTCTGATTAGCCCAGCTGTCTCTGCAGCAGCAGGCAGGTTGTCCAAGTGCTTTAGGAACTCCAGAATACAATAAAGTAGGTGTGTGGCTGTTATGGAGTCAGGTCTTACTTGCATTTTGATGATATCAAACTTGATAGAGTGGCAGGAGAAAATGAGTGGGGAGAAGAGCGTGTGTGAAACTCGCAGGGTTTTGCTCAATACTGAGGAACAAAGGGGAGGCAAACTGCAGGACAAGAGGAAATTTAAAGTGTGCTCTCTGAAATAATTTCTTAGGGCCAGGAGAAGGGGATAGACAATTCCAGTAATCAGCAAGTAAAAAAGAATTCTTAAGAAACCATTAAGAATTCTGTTCATGCAAAGGTTTTTTTGCTCATTAATAAAATTCAGGGAAGAAAAACAAAGCAGTTGATAGAAATTGTAGTTAAGGTTATTTTCTAATCTTAATTTTCAGTTATATATTTTGTGCTTTCCTAAATACTTTCACATCCATCTACTAAGGGGTAATAATCATGAATTTAAATAATTTGAATCGAATTGCAGTCTGGGAGTATTCAGTATTTTTCTACTGAAGTTTTTATGAAACACAGATTTTAATTCTCAATCCAAACCTTCAAAACCAAACCAAATTTTTAATTTAATAGCAGAGTTCATTAGCTTTATTATCTTTATTTCTGACCTCATCCCTTCTGCCACGGTTGACTCGGTGGTTTCAATTTCAGGTTAATATGAATAGTAAAATAGTGACTAAATGGTGTAGTTCCCATTAGAGCAGGGCTGGATGGTGCTGGGCTTCCTCTCCCTGGGCTTTTCCCTGGGTGCTGGTACTGCACAGCATCAAGGCCAGGTCTTAAAGGAGTTCTTGAAAATGTCATGTAAGATGCAACCACACAAATTACCAATTCAAAGGTTATGGATAGAAAAGCGCTGTCCAAGGAAAACTACATCATGTTTAAAATCTAGACTGACTAAGTGGCTTAAGAGGGCAAAATTTAATTAAATGCCTGGAGCCAGCCTGAACTGTCGGGAATAAATCTAAATTAAATATGATTACAAAGTGATCTAATAGAATGAGATAAGTTATAAATAAATTAGACATAGCTTGTGCAACAGAAACAAATCAACAGAAAGTCCTTGGGTGTATATCAGTCCTGGTACATTTTTATGACACAGATCAAAATGGGACGAGAATTCCTCACTGTGCAGCAGAAAGGAGCCCATAAACATGATTGACAAATCTGCCAACAAAAGTTGAGCCCATGGGGGGTGGAGCTGAATCATGCAGCAGTTTCTGTGTAACACGCTCCTGGTTGCTGAGAGGTTATAAATTATTACAAAAAGGCTGGGTTGCTGCCCTGCTGCTTTTTTAATAGTAGAAGTGGTGGTAGGTTTAAGTGGAGAACAGCTCATACAGAAATTAGATGTCGCTCCCAAAGCACACTTAATGGTTGCACCTTGCTTTCTGCCAGGCTTGTGACCACAAAAATGAACCAGAGAAATTGTCTACTGAATTGGAATACTCTTCATGATTAAGCCCAGTCACAATTAACAGAGTAATCCAAGGATTTGATCACGATAAAAAAACATTTTAGCACATGATTTTGTGTTGCAAAAAGCAAGCTGTAATTAACTTGTAGCCATTGCTTGAGAGGAGCCAATAAATAAATTAGGATGAGGTTGGGCACTTAGCAAATTGTATCAGAGAACAGAGAAACCAAATCAAAAGACACTTCTTCAGTGGCAAACAGTGATGCTTTTACAGCTGGTAAGAGCCAGCTCTTCTCCAATTAAAACAGCTTCAAAGAGAATTCCAAGATTTCTGCTATGAGAGAAATAACCTTAGAAAAAGGAAACGTGCACAAACACAGCAAATCTTGTTGTGCAGCCTATGGCCCTCTGAATATTTGTGTGTGAATTATTATTTTTCTTGGCCCAGTGACACACGGTGGGTTTGGGGGAGAGAAGCATGGAAAGAGCAGACCCAAGAGAAAAAGACCTGGTGAAAACAAATGTTTGAAGTCTGACTATATCCATGGGGGTTTTTAAAGGAAAATGTGACCAGAGGGAATGGCAGGAGTGGCAGGAGGCAGGTGAGGCTGCCCGTGGAAAGGTGTCTCGTGGGACCAAGGGGTGCAAATGTCTGATTCTGGGTGGCAAAATAACTGAGAGTGGTGGTTTTGCACCACTTACTGCTGAACAGATGCCAGGATGAAAAAACACCCAGCATTTTTGCTGAAACCCTCCTGGTAGGCTTTGAAGGAAGCCCAGGGGCAGAGTAGCCTGGAGTGCTGTGTGCTTTGAAGTGATGCTGCAGTGTCAGGTGCTGCTGGGGTGTTGTGGGGCTCCAGGCTTTCCCTTTGGTGGTACCATGTGGGTACCACTGTCAGAGAGGATCTTATTTTCTGCTCACAAAAGAAAATAAAACTCTTACTGATATAAAGGTGGCATCTGTTTCAAAGCTAGAAGGAAAGGAAACAATCCCCTTTTTCTGGTCTGGAAGTGTCACATCCCTCGTGGGAATGTGCACCATGGTCCTTGGGGCAGTGCAGAGGTGCCTGTTGTGTTCTTACCACCCCCAACACCCACATTTGTGTGGATGCTCAGCTGGGCAGTGCAGCACAGACACTCAGCAATGCACAGGAGTGAACTGGAATGGTGATGGGGAGAACTAGATCCCATGTTTATCTCTACATTTTGGTGTAGGAGAGGTCAGATTCCTTGTGAAACCATGGTTCTTACAGCCTGCATTTCATTAGTTGGTCACAGAGCCTATTGCAGAGACTGATGATCAGCAAAATAAGACTGTCAGTTCCCCCTAAGCTGCCCCTTTCTTTTGGGTAGAAGCACAAAGTTGCCTTTTATTTTCTAGTCCTTATCTTGCTTTTTTCAGTACAGTGTGAACCAATGCTGGCATGGAAAAACATGACAGTTCCCTGAATCAGCAGTCACAGGTGTGAGAAAGAATAGGGCTTCTGTGGGAAATTTATTGGGTTTAGAAACAGAATTACAATGGTAGTGGATAAAATACAGAGGAATATAACCTTGAGGGGAGAAAATGAAGCAGTCTTATTCCCAGTCCTCTGCCTAGTTTTCAAGTCAACTCTGTTCAATCTCGAACAACTATTTCCCAGCCACCCTTTTAACTATTATTATTATTTAAGATATTTCTCCATTTTGCTCTGTCCCTTCCTCTTCCATGTAATCAGCAGCGGGCTGTGCTTATGGCAGTGTTGCAGGAACAACGTCTGGAGCTGCCTTTGATGGAAGAGGCAAAATGAGCATTTTGAAATTAGAGTTGTAACTTTGTGTCTCTGCAGGAAGAGCAGAGGGGAGGGGATGCAGGGGAGCTGACAGTCAGCAATTGCTTCCCTTCCCTGGCTAGCATGGGGCGAGCTGGTGCTTTGATCTGAGCAGGAAAAATGTCTTTTGAGAAAAGGCTTCACAAATCACACCCCTATCACATTAAGTAGGTTGTAGCCTCAGGACCTGATTTTGTCCAGCAAGTGTGACTCAATCTGTACTTTCCTTGCACAGTTCCTCTTATTTTAAACACCAGGCTCAGTCCTGAGTAGGCCAGTGCAGCTTTGCTGGGGTGGGATGCCCTGCAGGGGATGAGGATGGAGGAACCTCTGGAATGGGAAATGCAGGACTTGCCCCAGGCACTGCTCCCTGGACTCTGGGCTTCGTAGGTGCAACCCTCCTTTGGATGGAACCCTGTTCTCTCTCACCATCAAACTACAGAACCCAGCTGAGCAAATACTTTCTAACAGCTCCTCTCCCTGACAAGTGCAGCCTTTTTCTCTGTGTGAGTGTCCCTAAGTCAGCTGCAATTTGAGTTTGTGCCGTGGTTGCTGTTTGATGGGTTCAATCTGAAACAGGAGCTGTGGTTTGGGGATTCCTGGCTCTACTGCAGCCTTTCCTTCCCTACCATGGGGCTGCTAATTCCAAGTTTGCTTTAGGAGCTGCAGGAGCCCATTTGCAGGGATATTTGATTAAATCACAGTTACATGAACACCTGAGGAGGGAAAATACCAAGCTGGCACAAATGCTGTCGATACGAACTCCTTCAAACAAACATTTGCCAAACCACCACAGGGACCCTTATTTTTTGGTTTTTTTTATTGGAATCCATTTCTGCACCAGCTTTATTTGTTAGCAATATCCATACAGGAAAAATGCAAATTCTCTGGGTCAGATTTACAGCTGACTTTGCTGCCCTTGCTTCATCTGGGCATTTGAACTTCTGCACTGAGGAAGAGGGGACTTGTTCCTGGTCAAAAGTTACCAAAACACATTCACAGATTAGATGAATGCGAATTAGTAAAATGAATTTACTTACAGGACATCAGTCATCCTCACCATTTCACATCACTTATGTCACTGGTGAATTTAACTATTCTTAATTCAACCCCAAAGAAAAGCCAGGATAAGTAATTATCTGTTGTTGGCATTTTAATTTTGGGAGCTCAGCTCAATATATCTGGTTGCTTGTTTCATGGATCTAATAATTGCTTTATTTGATATCCCTACCCTGGCCTGCATTCATTCTGTAGTTTCATTAAGGGATATCAAGACAAATCAATCAGCCCTTTCTCTTAATCATGGGGGGAGCTTTTTCTCCTGTAGAGGAGGAAGTTCTTTGTCACCACACTTTGGCATCCCTTGGCTGCTGGTGTCATTGCACCCAGGGTTGCTGCTGAGCTACCAACCCAGGAACTGTCTGGTCTTGGGTGCAGAAACTGGTGGACTTTTCATTCTGGCTTTATGAACTCAACAGTCCTAAAGGATCTTAAAGGTCTTTTCTCACTTAAACAATTCTGTGATTCTAAAGAGCTGCAGCACATGTTGTCGGAAAAAGCTGCCTGCCCTAAAAATAATGACATTGTGTTCTGGTAGTGCCCCTGACCCTCCATAAACCAAAGGGGCCAGGCATGGCTGTGCCCTCAGTGTGCCCCCCACATGCTCTGACCAGCACTGCAGGGCAGGATGCTCAGTTACTGCTATTGTCCATCTGCTCAGGGCTGGGCTGGGCTGGGGCACCAGCTCAAGCTTTGGACTTGATTTCCATTTTTATTACTGCTGCACTTAAAGAAAAAAAAAAAAGTTAGTTATATCTGTGTTCACATTCACGTCTCCATTGTTAGCCATGACCTGACATGTCATATTTTGCTGTTGCAGCACCCAGGTGAAATTGCATTTCTTAATAGGGAAACTCAGCTCCACGAAGTCTGGAAGGGGCTCTGCAGAGATGTAGTAACTGCTTGTTCGCCTGTCAAAGTGGAAAGGAAGTTTGGCTGTTGCTTCGAGCTAATTTTTTTGCTGCTTCCGTGCCATGTTAGACTTGGATTCAATATTAAATAAATCAGAATTCATGATAAAGGCTGCTCCTTTCCACAGTATTAAGTGGATTTTGAATACTGCACTGAACTGCCAAAAATGGCACTGAAGGCAGTGGTTGTACAGACTGCAGACCTTTAGACTTCATTTGAAAAGGATTTAAATACATCTGAAAGTTGGCTTTCAAATATTTGTATATTTTCTTACCCCTTCTTTCCCCACTCTCCCTCTCCCTTAAAAAATCATGAATATGATTTCAAATATCTTGGGAAAGTTTTGGCATAAGTATATGTAAATTTTAAACCTGTTTTTAAAGGGATAGTGTCAAATATGTTTCTGTAAATATCTTCCAACATCTTTGTTTACTTCTCTTGCACAGTTTGCAAAAGTGCAGAAATAATCCTCCTTGACCCGTCGAAGCTTTTTCCCATTTATCAAACATTGATTTTTGTGTGTTTCTAGTAGAGCTTGAAATTAACAGAACAGTGCTGGTAATTAAAATACAAATGATCAGAGCAGTAGCCTTTGCATATGTAGATCACTTCATATAAACATCAAGAGAGTGATCTGCAGCCATTAGGTGCCATTTGTGTTTACACATAAAAACGGAAGGAAACTGGCTTAATTCAATTAAATGTTGTTTTTATTGGTTAAGAAAAAAAAAAACCAAAACATAAAATGTGGCTGGCATGGCAGGATGAAGTACTTGGGTCCTTGTTTCCACTGGAGTTGTTGCTCTGTTGCTGGTGACCCTCTTGGTAGCTGAGGGTCCTGTTGAGTGATGCAGGAAGCTGAAGGAATGTGCTCTTGGTGAGAACAGAGCCACAATTAGCAGTGAGGGATGAAGCCCACCCTGTCCTGCTCAGCAAGCAGCTGCACTGACACTGGAAGTGCAGAGCTGCTGTGCCAATGTACTGGTGAGGGGTGGAGGGCTGGCAGGGTGGCAGCAGTGAGGGCTTTCTATCCCATTGTGCAGATTTTATCCCATTGCTCCCACCTGTGAAGCAAATGAGGCCCAGGAGCTGTAACCTCACTTAGGGAAAACCCTCCTCTCCTCTGCCTGGAGAGAGACAAGGCTCCTCCTGGGATGGTCAGACCCTGGCTGGCAGCAGCTTGGTGCTGCATCTCCCTGGCTCTGGAGAGGGGCTGGTGGATGCTGGGCTCCTGCTCTGTCATTCCATGGTGTTCCTGCTGAGTGCAGAGCAGAAAAACCTTTCACTTTTCAGCAAGAACATTTGTACCTGCCTTCCTTCCTCCCTGCTCTTGGCAACACGAGAGACTCTGCCCCGGCCAGGCATGATAACTTCAGCTGGTTTCTAAGGCGACCATCACCAGCACATCCATCCTGACACGTTTCAGGAGGCAGAAAGAAATGTAACCCACACCCAAACTCTTCCTTGTCCAGAGCTGGGTAACAGAAAATCATGTAACTGTGGCAGTGTGCATACACATCCACATCTCTGTCACCTGAGCATCTCCAGGGCACGTTGAACATGTGTGCAACAGTGTCCTGAACATGCTCAGGGCTAGAGGTGCAAGTAAATACACTGCAAATAGGCATTATTAGTTAAAAAGCAAACAACAAGGAAGTTCTCAGGGATGTGGACAGAGAGCTTGCCACCACAACCCTAACTCTTCATATCATATCTGTGTGAGCAAAGAGCATCACCCTGTCTGTAACTGGGAAAAGCCCACGATGGGCACAGGGGTCAGCTCAGTTCTGTCTGTGAGCTCTGTGTGGGTGTGAATGTTGTGTCTGACTTACACCACCAAGGGCTGTAGGAGACTGTGAACTGTGCGAGAATATGAACTTCGAAATTAAGAGGTTGAAACTTTGAAGAGCTGAAACTTAAATGACAAAGACTCTCATGCTTGGACAGGAGGCAGTTTGGGCTGAATTTAAGCCAGGTTTGCTCCCTGGATCACACCTCCTGATGGTAAAGGAGCAAGTAATTTCTTGGCACAAGTGCTTTTACCCAAGGGATGCAGCAGAGGTGTGAACCACAAAGAGGTGCAGTTGGCATTGCTCTGCAGGATTCCTGTCAGAGGTTTTAGGTGTGAGTGAGGTTGGGAATAATGTTCACTCTGCTTTGGCAGTTGGCAGCAGTGAGAAGCATTTATATTTTGTACATAAAAGCTTAAATGACTCAGTGATCCCCTTAAAAATAAAAAGAATTTAGTGTAACAAAACAATCTTCATTCAAAGTAGGTGAGCTAAGGTGACCTTCTGACCTGATATTTTGCTTTATTCCTTTAGGAAGAGAGTACCTGACTGCTTTTCACAGCAGGAGGTGACCATGCATAAAACTTCCCATGACTTAGAACACCAGGTTTTGAGGGAAAAAGAAAAAAGAAAGAAAGAAAGAAAAAAATCTATTGTGTTTGAGTGTTCTGTTGCTTTCTTAGGCAAGCAGTGAGTTTCTTGGGTGGCTGTAAACAAGAAGTTTTGACCCTTCTTTGCAGTCATCCTGTTGTTGAGTGTGTTGTACCCCCAAGGACACTTGTGGTGGCACATGCAAGAGGGGCTGGTGAACACTGGGCTCTGTGTGTCACTGGGAAAGGTCACTGAACCCCGGGATCGATTGTACTCTTGTACCTTGAGTAAAGGTTAAAGGAAAAGTTTTCTACCATATGAAGTGAGTATTGATTTTCTGAAGCCAGCTGGGAATTGCACTGTGGCTGCACTTTCTTTTACTGAGATAGTGTCACTTTTTTTCCCTTTTCATTTTTTTTTTTTTTTAAGGGCAGTGATGTCTCTTTACTCAAGCCCTGGGCAGACTTTAGTAGTTAATGGTCAGCTTTCTGGTTTTGTGAGGGACTGAAACAAGAGTATGATTTTAATGTTCCCTGTTATACCACCCACCAGTTCTGTGTCTATAAGAATTCATTAATTTTAATGACACAATAAAGAAACTCTTAAGTAAAATAACGCAGCAATGATAGAAAGGCAGTAACTCAAAGCAACTCAGAGCACTCCTGTTGTTCACTCACTCCATGTGAGATCATGTCTTTAGTAATTCAGAAAGCAAATTTGCAAGATTGTTTTGATTCATTTTGGTACCTGACAGACCAGTGTCACAGGACTGTGTGTGCAAACCTCTCTGTGTGGGGATAAATTTGGCTTTCTCTTGCTGTAGTGCCACGACTCTCCCCCTTCACCCCCAAAATTTCCCCAGCAGCTTCTGGTTCATAACTTTCACTTAGCAGGACAAAACTGCTGACTTTTCCCCCCAATACCTGGTTTATTCAGCAGTCTAAGGCAAAAATGAAGTTATTGCAAGCTCTCAAATACTTCTTGCAGGGAAGGTTTTGCTGTTGCTGAAATTTAACTCTTAATACAGCCTTGCCTTGAAATTGTCTGGCCCTGCCACAAAACCATCCCCCCTGTCCTCTCTCTGTGACCATTCTGCAAAGAAGATCATGATTTGCAATCTATTTTTGCAATAGAATTTCTCAGTGTGAGTGGGGAGTACAATTTTGCAAGGCTGATTTAATTTGTTTTCTTGTTTCAAGGACAGATATAATCCTATATTTACAAAGTAATTACGTAGTCCTTCATGTATAATACTTAGTCCATGGAAGCTATTCATCATATAATTAAATGAATGGTTACCCTCTAAAATTTGTTGTAACAGGTAAAGAGTCCTCCAAATTTATGTGGTACTAAATACAGCTTTACCTAAATTGCAGATGCTGGTTGAAGTGACCAGCAGTTGTGCTACATCATAATTATGTATTCTTTCCATTGCTTGTCTTTGAAATGAATTCAGCAGCATGAGTATTTAACTAGATTTTGGGCTCCTTTTCCATTCACTGGTGTGCTGAGGAGGGTTATATCTGAAGCTAAGGATTAGAAAATAATAATTTTGCAACCACCTGAAGTGCCCATGTCACTCATGCCCATCCTGTAATGCCCAAAGCATTTGCCAACTGTTTAGAGCATTCAAAATAATGATAACGATTTTTCATTCATTTAGCAAAAGAGAGGGAGAAAATAAAGAAGAGAAACTGAAGTGACCTTTTGTGGTAAGCAGAAATGTGCCAATATTGAAACACAATTATCTGAAGTGCCTGTGGGTACCAGCTTCCTGTTGATAACCTGTGGTGCTAATTACCTGCAAGAATTCAGGGCAGATATTTGTGACTTGAATTAATTGGCTCTCGGGAAAGGCAGCTCTGGCAGAGGCTATTGAGGGAAAGAGATACAGAACAGCAAGAGGGAAAAGGTGTCTGTGGTGACAGTGGGGCCCTTTGGTTCTGGTTTCCAGTGTTCTCCTCTACATGTGTGGTTGTGCCTCAGCCAGTCTGTGAGATATTGTGTTTTATCACAGCCCTTTACCCTTCCCGGGGATCAGAAATGTGATTTGGTGGCTTTCCCACCTCTTTGTCCCTCTGTAGCCTTGCAAACCTGTGGGGCAGAAGCCAGCTGGCCAGTTAATCAAAATACAATGTACTGAAAAGGTCAAAATAGTAGAGCAGACTCAATATATTTTTCTAGAATGGGAGGCATTAATATTCTGTGTCTTCACAGACCACAGTGTAATGTCAAGGACTGCAACATCAGAGCAGAAAATAGAAAAAAAAAAGGCAATAGATTCCCTTGATAAAGCTTTTAATTAGAATGAGTAATGATACAAAATTAACTAGTGGGTTTTTAGAATGTCTCATTTTGGAAGATACATGGAGTTCTGTGAAGTGGCTCAGAGGATTCTTGGTTTTGCAAAAACCGGAGTGATTTGCACGGTGAACAAAATCAGAAACTTTGCTTTTGGAGGAAAAGGTGCTGAAATATCCATTGGTTGCAGTGGAGGAAGGACAGCATCACTTCTGGGGCACGAGGTGCCCATGGCAATTCTGTGCCTAAGCCTTCCTGCTCATCTTCCACAGCTGAGCTAATTTGCACATATCCTGGTGGAGAAGTAAACTGGTGTTACATTTTAAAAGAGATTAGGTGGGATTGGGTTTTTCAAAGAGTTTGGTGCCCACCAGGGTGTTAAAAAGCCAGCAAACTTTTGTGAGGGCTGGAATCCTGCTGCCCCTGAGCATCTGGCCACTGAGAGCCCCAGAAGATGATGCATAATCCAGGGAATTTTTGCAAAGCTAATCTTTACTGCCACGCTGAAAAAGCAGCTTGGTTGCTTTCACACAGACAGTGAGATGCTGAAGATGTGCTTTAAGCTTCAGAAATGCTCTGGCACCTCCAGCTCAGCCCCTGTGAGGACAGCTGATATCCATACACAGTGACAGCAAAACAGGGGTTGAGGGTGAGGGAGCTCCATCTGCTCAGTGAACACAACCTGACCATCTCTGAAGTGACAGTCCCAAGGTCACACAGTACCCAAAGCCAGGACTGGGTTGAGAGTGTGCTGACACAGTCCTTCTGGCCTGTCATGCCTCTAAAAAGGTGGATTTTGGCTCCTGCTGCCCAGGGAAGCCCCTCTGCCCCTGCTGGGTGCAGCTGGACCAGCAGCACCCAGGCAGGCACATTGACCTTTTCCTCTGCCCTGGTGACAGATGTTCCTCGCAGACATGTCAAAATGTGTTGTTTCTACTCCCTCTCTCCTTTTCAGGGTGTCTTTTTATTGATTAGTCCAGGCAGGTAAAGCTGAGCCTAAAGTAATTACCTTCTCTTTGTTTCATAAGGTCCCTGGGCCCGATATATTTTAATGACTTTCCTCCCCTTTAATGGATATCAAATGACTCCTCATGACATCCATCATTTCTCCTCAGTGACCCTGTTGGCTGGTTACAGCTGGTTCAGACAATTCTGGGCAAACAGGCCTTTTAAAGATAATTAACATTCAAAAAGGTCAGTTATCCTTGCAGGTCTGCATGCTGATGTTCAGCTGTAAGAGAGTTTAGTTACCCTTTATTATAAACACCCAATTGAAAACCCCAAGCACAGCCAGATCCATTTGTAATAATCCCACACAGGTATGGCATTCGCAGCACAGCATATGAATATTGAGTTTTTAATTTTTTCCAATTCCTTCTATCAGCAAAGGGCTCAGCTATTTCAATTCCTGTAAAATGTTGACAAATATCAGCTTCTCCCACTGCCTCCTGCCTGCCTATTGCAACATTCAGCTCCTTGGAATAGAATTTGCATTTCTTTATCTCCCAGCAGCTCTGATGAACATTCACTCAGGGCTTTAGGAGCCCTAAGCTGTGAATCCACTCCCTTGTTCATCTTGCCCATCCTCCAGGCTCCTTTCTCAGGGAAGAACATTCACTCTTGTCCTGAACATTTATCAGCCCCAGATTGGCTCCTGCAGCTGTGATTTATAGGGAATATGTACCCAAAGGAAATGTCTCTGAAGGTCAGAGGGAAAGAGCCATTGTAGTTTGTCAGGGCAAGCAATAGTTAATGTAGTACTTTCAGATACTTTCCTGAAAATATGTATTAATTTGTTTATTTATTTATCTGTTTATCTATTTATATAAATACATGTGTATATCAATATATAGGCATAAGAAGAAGCATTATTCCTGCAAGATGTGGAAGTTGAGGGTGCTTTCCTGAACTGGAACCATTGCAAGGGGAGTTCTACTTGATTTTATGATACAGCTCCTCTACCAGAATATCTTTAAGGAATTCCAAGGCCTGCAGATGCTGATTAGCTGGTAGGGTAGTTTTGCAGATACTGCCTTTCTCTTCTGGCTGAAGAAAATGCTTTGGTCTTTTTTATTGCGTTTTTAAATGAGATTGAGACAGATAAGGCTTTCACCCAAATTGCTGAGGTGAAAGAGTCCCAGGGCTGGCTGTATGGACAAAGCAGCTTTCCCAGAGAATAGCTGCTTAAACAATTACACATCTGACCCAAATAGAAGTGCCCATCAGAAACCACAAATGGAAGCACTTTCTGAATGTGGATCCTCCTGCAAACTGAACCTGAACTGGGATTTTTCTTTTTCGAGAAAACTGGGTCTGAAAGCAAATGGGTTTTTTTGCTCTTGCTGCAAGGGTAGTTCATTAACACCGAGCTTCTGTGCTTTATTATTCCAGCATTACATGTTTATCTGCCAGGTACTTGTCAAAGCAGGCTGCTCTGTGGGCAAGAAAAGCAAAGGGAAAATGAAATTGTTAGCAAGGGAGATGAGTCCTGGCCAGCACTTAAGTGTCAGCATGTCTGCTATATCTGATTTTCCTACTTTTCAGCCTCTGCTTCTCTTTGCACAGAACTTTTTAGCTGTCATGGCATCTTAGGAACAAGCAAACCTGGTTGAGGTGGTGGGTTTAGAAGGCATGAGCAAGCTGGTGATTGTCAGATGGCCATTGTCATGATGGTTAATATCTAAGTTTCTGAGTTGGATGGTTAATGTGCAGCTTACAGGTGTACAGATGTACAAAAGGTTTTTCACCAAAACATGACTTTTATCTCTTCTACTCCTGTCACTTCAGACCAAACCCTGTCCTGGCCCAGACACCCCCAGCCCTGAGGTCAGCCTGCAGCCAACATGGGTTTGGGAACTTTTTCTAGTGGGGCTGTAAGGAAACTCTGCCTCTGTAGGAGCTCTGTGCCTTGTCAGGTCACAGGAGGGCTCAAGGGGGTTTCATTTTGAGGCATCCAGGTGGTCCCAGCACTTGCAAGTGCTACAGTGAGTGATGGTCATCTGAGAAAGAGCTGTGGAGTTTGCTTTATTTCACTAGAACAAACCCATGAAAACAAACACCCTCAGCCCATTTGTACACCTTGTCTTTATTTAAACTACTGCTGGGGGTAATCACTCAGTGCTGCTCCAATTGCACTGGTGACTTTGGGGAAGTCACTGCCAGCACCAGTTGGATGCTGTTGGGCAATATGTTACAGCAGGAGTAGGTGTCACTTCTCCACTCCCATTACTGCTGATGGTTATTACTGTCTCCTGGAAGTCTCCCTCCCACTGATGGCTAATCAATGAGCTTGGCATGGCTCTGAAAGAAGTTATAGGTCAGTAGTAAAACTGCAACAATTAGTAAGTTTGCCTTTTGCGCCAAATATTGCAGCATATTTCCCCACCTCCTCCCCAGATAGTCTGCTTATTGAATTGTTACTTTTTTGACACTAACAGATGGTTCCTGGTGGCTGGCATCTGCAATATTTGGGAACAGATTGATGAAATTGATAATGACCGGTTTCTGCAGCAGATGGCTTATAGACAGATTTCGGTGTAAACTGACAATGTTACATCTAAAGAGAAGTTTCCAATGAACCCACACATTACAGCTATGATTACAACATTATTTAGACCCTGAAAAATGGATCTAAGCTTAGCATAAGCGCTATGTTGTGTCTAAGACAAAGGTTAAGGAAGATTGATTAGATAATTAGCATCGCTTTATTAGCCTTTCACCACATCTGCACGATGTTCTTACATAAACATTCTGAGCCTAAAATTGCAGTGAGGATGTTTTAATATTTATTATGCAGATAGGCAAAAACTCAATTTATTTTATAACACAGAGTTGCCTCGGATTTGCAAACCCTGTCTGACAGAAAATAATACAGAGCACGAGTGAGCCCCTGGTGGGGTGGCAGCCTGTGGACTGCAGCTGTGGCTTCTCAAGCCTGCTCTCACTCACGTGAGTGGAGCACTCACTGACATTTTACTCACTTCTGCTGCATTGCTTTATTCTCCCCAAAACTGCTGAGACATCTGGCACATCCTCCCTGTGCTGTGAAGTTGCCAATCATTGCAACAACTCATTGGCACGTCTTGAGCAGCACATGTCACCTCGTTGAGGTGCTTTGCAGCGAGACAGCCACCCCTGGGGCTTTTTTTCAGAGCTGAAGCACTTTGTGCTGTGATCCAAGCACAGAAGGGTTATGGTCCCTCCCTGCTGAAGCATGGGGCAGGCAGGTCAGTGACCTTTGAGTATCTCTGGAGTAAAGGCTGAGAACTCTGCCATGGATACAGCAGCTCATCCATCACAGGCTCTCAGCCCATCAGGAACCCCGTGGCGTGAGGGACATTAAGTAAGAGTTGTGTGAGGACTTGGCCTTGCTTGGCTTTGTTTTTTTCCTACCTCGATCAAGGATTCTTGACACTGGGAAACAAATTATCCAAAGCTTGCCTGGACACCTTAATTTGTGCCCAGGCTCTCAGAGGCGAGCGGTGCTGGAGCTGTGAGGCCGCTCAGTGATGGATGTGCTGAGCACTCCTGATAAATTCACCTGCCTGGAAAGGCTCCATCGGGGTTGCCTTGGGCAGGAGATGACTCTCCACAAGGAGTGTATTTGCATCTTTGCTAGTGAAGCTGTTGACTGCAACCCTGGGTTGTTTTTCTAGCAGTGGGAAAGGAATCCAGCTTTTTGTTGGTACAGTTGGCCCCACGGGACAGTTTTCTCTGTTCCCTCCAACTGTATTTTTAAATCCAGGCACTCCTCCTGTAGGGAAAACTGAACGAGTTAAACTGAGTCTAAAACCAAAGAAAACTGGAGCAGAATCCCTTGGGGAAGAGCAGTTCAACCAAAAGTAGATCCTCTGGTTGACTTTGACAAACAAACTTTAAAACTGGGCTGCATTAATTTAACCAGGTAGTTGTGGAACCACATGTTTTGTGGGTGTTTTACAAGGCAGAAGAGCAGTTAGGTGAGCCCTCTGAGCATTCTGCCCTGCAGAGCTGCATGTCTCTACTGTTTCTTCAGCTAGACTTTTTTCTTTCTTTAATTTTTCACTTCTTATTTTGCTTCCTTTTTAAATAAAGCCCCGTTTTTTATTGAACAGCTGCAGAAGTACAGGTGGCTGTGGATGGTGTCAGGGTCTCACAGGCTTCAAAACCACCTTTTTTTTTCTGAGTGGCAATTTCTCAGAGCTTTTTCTAAAATATTCCCAGCTCTGGTTCTGATACAGACACTGTGATTGATGTGCAGTTTTCATTAGGTTTGAGTAAATGTGATGGTTTGATATCAACCTGGAATTGCATTGGTAAACACAGAATTGAATTTGGCTGTAACTATTTGCATCTAGTATCAGATTGTGGAAAGTAGGTGTCCACCAAATGAAAGTGAAATATTAAAATTCTTGAAGTCCTTTAATCCTTTTTGTTCTTATTTTCTCTCTCTGATATGAGGTTCCTCCAGTGTAGACAAACAAAACCTTTGTGCAATACAAATGTATCCAAACACCAAGGTTAGTTTATTTACATAAATACTGTTTTCCCTGCCTTGCTGAGATTATTTTCAGTGCAAATCACTGTTGCTTGAATGTGCTGTGCTCATAATGATTCAAAAGCTATTATGGCTTCTGCTCTGAGGGATGATCTACTTCTGTAGCAATGCCCAGAGAAATGTTCTGCTTCCTAATTGTTGCTCAAAGGCAGCTAATTTGCCTTTTTTTTTTTTTTTTTTTCCCCAGAGTCAGGTGGAATGAGGCAAGATTGCTTTGTTTTTTATTTCTCTGGTTTATTTGGAGCAGGCACAGTGAGGGTGGTTGGTGTGAGTGAAGGGACCTTCAGCCCTCCTCAGCTGCAGGTGTCTCAGTGGCATCTCTGCCCCATCATCAGGGTCTCCCCTCCAGGAACAGAAAGGCTGGAGGTGTTTGGGACACTGCTCAGACATCAGCCTGGGTTTGGGCTCAGAATCACCTTCAGCTCTGGCTCCATCCTCCTGGCAAGGAGAAAGTCTCACTCTGGGACTTCAAGTTTATTCCTGTTATTTTGCTTTCTCGGGGGTTCTGACTTCCCACACCCTCAGGAAGGTGTTTTCAGCACCCATCTGCCCTTGGTGCAGTTGGCTGGGACACATTCCTGGCACTAAAGAGGAGTCTTCTCCTGGTCTATCATTTTTTGGTCAGGATTTCAGAAAGCCTTGGTTTATCCTGGCCACACATCTCTGGGCATCTCCCTGTTACTGGCCAACACACTGAGGAGTCCCATATAATCACATTATAAGGCAGATCATTCTCTAGTTTGATAAAGGGAAAACCATTCAATACAAGGATAAACTGAAACCCAAGACACTGAGTGTATTTTTTTCATGTGTAAAAACAGGAGAAGATATGTGAGATTTTACGTTGTTCATGAGCCAATGATCTGAAGTTGTCTTTGCAGTACTGGATTAAACACTGACTAAGGTGTTTCTTCTTCTTCCCATATTCTAAGTACCAGATTCTTCTTTCTGTCCTTAGCAGGTGACAGGCTCTCAGGCTGGGAAACTCATGCCCAGAGGCAATGGGAAACTTGGGGTTGATTTTCAGGAAGAATGAGAGAACTTCTGTCAGTAGTCACCTCCTGCTGTAGAAATTAAGGAAAAAAAAAAGGCTTGCCTGGGGCATCAGTGGGGGTTGTAATGGTTTTTCACAGCTGGGCTTTTGAGAGAAAATATATAGAGGGAAAAAACCCATTCATTTCAGGAAAAGTTCACAAATGAGATGTTGGCTGAAAATTGTGGCTTATGCCCAGTGTTGCTGGGTACTTGTTGGGTTTCTGGTGGCCCCAGAGCTACAGGCACAAAACACAGAGATTCTAATGAGGTTTTGAGTGCCCAGCCTCACACCCACATACATGTTCACAGTCTCTAGTGCTTGAAGGACCAAAGTAAAACATCCACCAGAAAGTGCACAAAGTCTGACATGTGAAATCTGGGCTTCAATAAAGAAAAACTTGAGGCATGCTGCTCTAATGAACACTGAACTGTATTCTGGACTCCTGATAGACACCTTAAAAAGGGGCATATTAAAAGGGCAGCCAGTTCCTATTACTTTTAGTAGATTTCACGGTCTGCTTTCAGGCAATTGCAATGAATAACAAAAATAAAATATCCATTTTATTTTCCTATTTGCTTTTTCTAACCTACTGATTCCCTAGAGCACTGGGGAATTGAAGTGTATCTCTGATTGATAGCAGTGAGAAAGTAACTGTAAGTCAGTTTTAAATTGCTCTAAGTGCAAGATTTGTAATTTGAAAAAAGGTATGCGAGGAGCATCGTTTCTTGTTAGTGAAGGGATTTATGGGTTTAATATGTAAATGGCAAGTAGCAGCCCAGCAAAACAGAGCAGGTCTCAACAGGAAGGTCACCTAGATTTGGCTGCAGGCTGAGGCCCCAAGTAGACCTTGTTCAGGCTCTGGAAGAACTTGCATGACCGAGGGTTTTGAGGACAAATCTCTCCTGGTAAAAGCCAGCACTGTACATTGGATTTCACTGGACCAGCTGTTCCAGCAAAATGTCAAGAGCTGTTGAATGGGAGCAGCTTTTCTGTGTTTATTAGTATTGCACTGATTCCTTTCTGCTTCTGTACTGGTCTGGGTTGGCATCAGACATCTCCTGGTATGTTTATTCCCACAGAAAATGTGTTCACATCCAGAGTCAGAAGGACTTAGGTGATAACAAATTATTCTGGTAATTCTGATTTCTGTTTTTCAGACCCTGCTTCTGAAGGGGCAGGAAAAAGGGCCCCTTTCCCTGTCCAGTGCCTCTGACATGCATAATCAATAAGTGTTATTGGCTGCACTTCTAGTGTCTCAGAAAGGGATTTGCTTTAGATCTAGTAGGGCACTGGAACTTAATTAGCAATTGATTATTAAAGGAGTTCACTGACAAGTAACAGTAATTTTATCTGTATAACTTTATCTGTATATAAAACATGTTTCACAGGAACTGGTATATTTTTTAAAGCCCTGGCTGGAACACAAGACACTGGAACATCAATCATCCCTCAGGGCTCTCCTTAGGGAGCATCCTGGTCACTGTTTGCCACTGGCTGATGGATGACCCCCTGTGAGTGTGGGAGGGACCTTGCAGGGATGAGTCCTGGCCTGAAAGGGTGTGGCAGGGCTCTGGGACAGGTTTCCAGCAGTGAAAACACAAGTGAACACCCCACCCATCCCTATGAAGGTTATGTGGGCTCATCCACCTGCTTTAGCTTTTGTGCCCTTCACCCTCCTTTGCTCCTCACATCCTATCCCTTCCCCCAGCCAAGAGCTGCTCTGTTCTGCCCCCCTCATCTCCCTCCACTTGCATCATGGCTTTATTTGGTTTATGTAGATATATCTTTTACTGTTTTGTCTCCATCACTTTACCTCATGGGACTACATTTAGTACCATCTTACTCCGTTCCTTTTATGCTTCCTACATCCTCAACTGCTCAGTATATCACCAAATATCATCCTGTCACTCTTTCCCATACCCATTTACTGCTGCTGCTGTTTCAGGCTGTGGCTCTGCCTAAACAAGAAGGTGGATAAATTACCCAGAGGGTTTATGTTGCACCTCCCTGACCGTCATGTTTTCCCTGGACATGAAACAGTCTTTTCCCACCATAGGCTGTGGGATAATAAAGGAGTTGCTGACAACAGAGTGGGCTTAAGGTGGCAGAAAACCAGGATTGATTTGCCCACTCTATCTACTTTTATTTATAACTTATGGCTTCTATTCTGGGGTCAAAAAAGAATGGGTGTTTTGACTTTCCATTTCTGGACTGTGGAGCAGAGGGTCAAACCCAAGTTTTGACTTGATGGTCCCATGACCTGAAATAATGTGACAACTGGACCAAAATGACAGATTACCCTTTAAAAATCTGTGTAAGTGTCACTGAGAGTAAATTGGGCACAGAAATTGATTTCATGGTATTTGCCTCCTAAGCTGAGGTAAGAGCCTGAGCAACTTATTCAGATTTTTAGTAATTTGGGGCACCTACATCTCTCCTCAGACTTGCAAAGTAACAAGTGTATTTTGTATGCAACAGCCCTACATCTTCAGTTGCTGGGAACTGATGTGCAGTTGCTGCCCACAACCAGCAGCATTATTAAACCAAGGAAAAATGGTATTTATTTAGCACTCATGTTTACCATTTGCATCACCATGCACATTTTCAAAGGAGTCAAAGATTCAAGGTCAGACTGGATGGGGCTCTGAGCAACCTGTTGTAGCTGAAGATGCTGCTCATTGCAGGGATTGTGGGCTAGATGACCCTAAAAGGTCCTCCTAAAGTAATTAACAGCAAAACTGAGGTGTATGTGACAGCAAGCTCTCTGTTACGGGGTGGTGGGGTTGTGTCCTCCTGAGTATCATCCTTTCAGTGGTGGTTCAGGGCAGTGGGACCCTCTCCTGCTCAGTAAAACCCCTTGTGTTGGTTTCAAAGTGCCTGGAGCAGGAGCAGAGCTCCTGGGCATTGGCTTCTGGCTGCTGTTCTGCATTTTACTGGAGAGGGATCCTGCATTTCCATGTCCTGTGTAGGTAGAGCCAAGCAGTTTTCCCAGTGGTGTCTGTCTTCCTGCCAGTTAACTGTGCTTCTACATCCAAAAGTGCTATGATGGAGGGTGGGAAAGAGCCTGCATGGACATGTGTGGTGGGGAGCAGGTTGAGAAAGGAGTGGAGAGAAGGCAAACAGCCCCATGGGGGCTGCTAATCCCTCTGAGTCTTAAATAAGCAACTTCTAATGCCCGAATTTGCAAAACTATGTGTTTTCCCTCTCCTTATCTCAAAAATGTAAATATTTTAATTGATTCTGGAAAACAGAAGCCATCATCAATCACACACCTCCTCTGCTTGCCCAGGTGATATTAAAGAAAAGAGGCATTAGCAGTTTTCTGTGTGGTTACCTCCAAGCATGGCAGATGTCTGGGCTCTGGTGTGATGGCAACCAGAGCAGAGCAGCAACTTTGATTGCCAGGCTCTCTGGGAAATGCAGCATAACTCCCTTTGCAGAATTTGGTCCTGTGGCAAATGTATCTAGTGGAGAGATTTTCTTAAGTAGATAAAATAGGTCATATATTTTTAAATGGTAAAGGGTGTTTTCATTTGTTGAATAGTGTTTCCTGTTTTTGGTCTTTTAAGAGGGTTTTCATACAAACTAGATCCTGGAAAAAAACCCCAAACAACCCTCACATCATGAATTTATCTCTGTAACTGTAACAAAATCTTCATTTTCGCTCAGTTTAACACAGCAGGTTCAAATGGTTATTTAGCATGACAAGGATAAATCTGCGTTCTCAACGCACCAAATAGGTCAAATATATTAAATAAAAGCTGCTCTAACGTGTAAGAACAGCAGCCATGGCTTTGTTCCATCCCATCCCTCTGCATGCAGGTGTGCTTGAACCTGCTTCAGCCTTATAAGCTGCCACTGTCCCTCCAGTGGCACCCAGTGGATTGGCACTGGTTGGAATGGCACAGACTGGTTTGGCTCTCAGGATCTGTGGGACAAGGGGTGTCGCAGGGACCTGCTGAGAGAAATGAGTGTGAATCTGTCCCTTAATTCTCATCTGCTCCCCAGTTGTGGAGGTGCACAAATGGGACTGATGGAGTTTCCTTTGCCTGCTAAAGGAAGCATAAAACAAATTATTTTATGTCCAAAGTTTGTAGCAGAGCCATGAGGGACTTCTAATTAGAGAAGTAATGTGCACTTTCCCAGCGATTAGGTAAACACATTTTTTTGTTATTTATAATAGCTTCCATCATACGGATTCAACTAATTACAAAAACTTCCCTTGTTGAAACCATTTACGATTTTAATTCCAATTATTTTTTGATAATTCAGAAACATTTTTCCTACCACTCATCAGAAAGCAGAAAGTTAATCCATTCATTACCATGCTGAAAGGCTGATTTGAAACCAACCATGGATTACAAAGTCAGACTGAAGGTGAAAAGCAGGAGTTTGCTGGGCAGAAAGTTGGGGGGAGGAGGAGGGGAATAGCTGTAAAACCCCCAATAACACATTGCTGAGGAAAAGGAATCCTTTGCAGAGCTGGAGAAGAGATGCAGAGTTACATCTGCAGCCTTGAACACTCCTGTGTTGGATGAGCCCTGTTGTAATGGCAAAGGCAGAAAGTCAGGGACACGTGAGAGCCCAAAATATCCTCTCTGAAATTTCTGTTGGGGACATACTCCAAATCCCAGACCACCCTGCTGGAAATTGTAGTCATCTGTCATGGGATAACTTTGCCTTTCAAAAAATATTTGCTTTACCTCAAACCCTAAAAGGACCAAAGGTTCAAAGTGGCTTCATAAGCGCTGTGGGATGAGAGCAAATCTCCTGTGATTCCTTTTGATGCTAAAGAACCACAGGTCAGGTCCTCCCTGTATCCATCTCCTTAACTTGGGTGCTTTCAGTGGAGCTGCACTGATTTACAGCCCAGGCCAAGGAGTGAATACATTTCTTTTAACCTAAATGACCTTTTTTTAAATGTACCCAATCTGGGAATTAAACATCCCATCTCATCTCCCATTTGTAATTTTATTATGTGAAGCTGTGAGACATACACAGATTTTTTTTTCTCTGAAAAGTAATCATGCTTTTTGTTACACAGAGTCATATAAAATCCTGCAAAATTTGCTTCTGCCTCCCAATTTTGTGTAACAAACTCCAAATTTAGAGCCCTATAAAAACTAGTTTATTGAATTCAGTGTGAAAAGCTTTGATTACTGGACATAAATACTTCCGGAATTGTATTCTTACCATCTCTTACCTTCTCCAAGCATTTACTTAAGCACATTTTTGTAAAGTCCGTTTCAACCTTTGGAAATGAATTGCTGCCTCAAACGGGTTTGACAAGCAATGAATGCAGCATTTGGGTGAAAAAAAACACAAAATGTTTTAGTTTTTCAGTACATCTTGCAAGGCAGGTGCATGTCTTTGGAAGGTGCCCACTCAGAGGGTGCAGCTCAGCCCATGTTTCTCAGCTGACAGGGGATGTTTAGGAGTCACCTGTTCTGTGCTGAGACACCTCGGGAAGGGCTTTGCAGGGAGGAAAAGGAGGGACACGAAGGATGTCACATGTGAACAGTGTGGAGAGATTGGATTTTTCGGTCCTTTAAAGACATGCAGTGGTCTCAGCCACTTCTCTGAGGGCACCAAACCTGTCCAGAAGCCTTTTTTTGTCCTGGACAGAAAAAAAATGGTTTAATGAACACCTACTGCCTCACCACTCTACACCCCTCACCCCCCAACCCTGTTCTTTAGGTTCTTTTTTTAAGTCAGCCTGGAGATCAGTGCCACATATTTGGTTGCTGGTACAGCACTACTGAGCTCAGCTTAGCTGAGGAGGAGCCTCATTTGCTTTCAGCAGTGAGCTGTCAGACACACCTTGTTACCATCAACCCTTCCCTGCAGCCTGGGCAGAATTAATCAGATCATGGGAGCAAAACACTCTGAGGTGGGAGGGGTTCAGTGATGGAAACCATGGAGGAAAATGAGTCTAGGGGCTGTGGCAGAGAGACCACAGATGAGTTTCTGCTGAATATTTGGCCTCAGAACCCAAAGGTGAAGAGATTTCCTCTGGGCCTGAGTCACTGCTGAGCTGGCACTTCTGTGCCGTGTCCCAGCAGACTCCTTGCTCCCTTCCTGATGTGCTACAGCTCTGAAAGTGAGCCTCTGACCCAAACCAGTCCTATCTTCTTCCCTGATCCTCCTGTGGTCATGGGATGAGACCAAAACTGGGAGGATGGTTGATGTTGTCACAGCTTGGAGCTGCAGAGAGGTAAATTTAAGCTGAATATTGCTGGGTGTTTCCTGGGGGTGGCTGGAGACACGAATGACCTCATGTCAGAGAGTCAGAGCTCAGCCTGGCTCATCTCTAGCATCTGATGAGCATAAAGAGGAGGCAGAATGATGGGTCAACACCACTAAAGTGTTTTGCAGCACATCTCCTGCACTCAGCTGTCTCAGGGAGCTGTATGAAGCCATGGATGTGGTGGAGTACTGTGGTGCCTCACACAGGCACGGGTGATACACTTGCCAAGCTCTGGCCCTGGGATAGAGACCACTGAGAGAGCAGATGCCAGCAAATGTGTTTGTCATTGCTTCAGCTTTTTGGAGAGCCACCATGACAGGAGAGGCCAGACTGCCTCAGTAAATCAGTAAAGGCAGGTAGTGAGTCCTAGGGCAAAGCAAGCTGGATGGTTTCCTTGCAGGATGGCTGGGAGGGTCTGTGCCTTTTTGGCTCTCACCTCTAAAGAGCCAACCCTCCTGCCTTGCCAGCCAGGAAAGCTCCAAAAGCAAAAGCCAGACTGCAGGAAAAAACCCCTCACTGCTGTTAATGAGCAAAGGAACTAACGAGACTGGAGGGAGGGAGTGCATTAACAGCCCACCCAAGCAGAGAGCCTCTTTGTGACAGCACTTTGCCAGAAAGGATCCATTTGCTTCCCAGCCAGCACTGGGCAGGCAGGGCTCTGTCATCCCTGTCACTAAGGATTCTCCCAAGGCAACAAACACCATGTCTGAGTTCTGCCAGAGCCCCGAGGCTCAGAGACCCTCCCAGTCACCACTGGAGGTGCTTTATCAGCCTCCAAAGAGACCCAGCAATGCTGTTTTGTGGAGGAGCAGCACTGTAGGGTAACTTCAAAGAGTTTCTAACACTCCCCTGGGAGGAGGGAAGCTGCACCCAGAGCTGAACTAATGTGGACTTGATGAGCAGGTCAGCAAATGCTGCCGACACAACGTGCTTGTTGCATATGTGAGAGCACAAGTCTTCACAGGAAAAAGCTTCACAACTTTGTATTCTCTGCCCTGAAGTCACTGTCATCTTCAGATTCTCTGCAAAGATGAAAACAAATCATGCTGTCAGAAAATCATGCTTTAGAAACAAATTATTCTCTCTAAATGCATCTTGGCAATATAATTGATAAACGGTGAGTATGTGAAATAATTGAAAAAGTAGGGTGGGGACATGCAGGATAAATGACTAAAATAAGAAAGTAATGAACACGTGTAAATAAAGGCCACAATCAATAAATATAAATTACGGTGTGACAAACTGTAAATAATCAGAGCATTTCAGGCCTGAAATGTGATCCTTCTTCAGGGGAAAGTTGTGTTAGCAAATCTGCAAAAGCCTCAGAGAAGAAAACAGGAAGAGGCAAGGTTATCAGGGCTCTTTGAAATGGCAGACACGATGGATTAGGCCCTGGATTCATTACTCAAAACCTTCCCCAGCAGTGTGGAAGTAAGACATGTTACCAGCACACTTCTTCTCTCCACCCCAACATACAAATAATCCTGGCAAGAATGATGTCCCCAGCCTTTCTTGCACTGATACAGACAGATCAAAATAAAAAAGGGATGACATTTTTCTTCCCTAATTTAGCCATTTCAAAGGGGCTTTTGAAAGCTAACTCTTGTCTCTTGAGTCACTTCAGTTTTCTTCTTCCTCCCCAGTGTCTCAGGAGTCTTTGTGATATTCAGAAACACCCCCTGTCCCTGGTTTCTTCTGCAGGTGCACGTATCAAGGCAGTTTTTTTTGTCCACCGTGGAGGATTTTAACCCATCTCTGTTTCCAGGTCCTAAATCCTTTCCAGATCCAGGGGATTAAATTCTCATCAAGACCAGCCCGTGCCAAGGCCCTTCAGCATGAGCAGGACTGCAGCCTGAATCAGGGATGAGGCTCAGCCACTGCTGCAGAGGGTCTAAAGCAGCCAGAGATTAGCACTGAGGATGGACTGAAGAGATCTGGGATGGATGAGGGCTGGTGGATTTACACCCTCCTGGCTGAGTCTTGACTTCTGAAAATGAAGGTGAGTGATGACAGACCTTCATCTGCTGTTTCAGAATATGGTTGCTTTGTCTCAGGACACCTTTAACCCTTTGCCCACAGCACAGCAGGAAGGTTCCTGCTCACCTGCCCACTAAATTCTTGAGTGTTTGGTGAATCATAGACTAAGAGAATGGTTTGGGTGGGAAGGGACCTTTAAGATCACCCAGTCCCACCTTCTGCCATGGGCAGGGACACCTTCCACTATCTCAGGTTGCTCCAAGCCCCGTCCAACCAGGCCTTGGACACTTCCAGGGATGGGGCAGCCACAGCTTCTCTGGGCAACCTGTGCCAGGGCCTCCCCACCCTCACAAGGAAGAATTTCCTCCTAATATCCCATCTAACCCTGACCTCTGTCAGTGTGAAGCCATTCCCTTGTCCTGTTACTCCAGGCCCTTATCCAAAGTCCCTCTCCAGCTCCCTTGGAGCCCCTTTAGGGCTGGAAGGGGCTCTAAGATCTCCCCAGAGCCTTCTCTTCTCCAGGCTGAACACCCCCAGTTGCTGTGGGTTTATGTCTCATTAAATGCAAGTGGATTAGGACTGGAATATAAATTTTCCTTAGTGGACAGATTTGAAGGAAAAGTATTTGCTGCTCTCAGACTGAAGCTCTTTGGGAAAGCACCCTCAGGAGCAGTGTTTGAGGCAAAGATTGTAACCTGCACTTTGCTGCTGCCTTGCAGACGGTGTCACGTGGTAAAAATACATCGTGCTCCATGTCGAGGGGTAATAAGAAAAGAAATGACATTAAAATGCAAACTATTGTCAGTGGTTATTTCCATGGAAAGTCCATTTCCATTTAATAGCACAGAATCCATCATGCTATGCCTTATTTCAGCTGTGATGGCTCCCAAGAAAAGATGTAGGTCACACCATGTCGAGGGCAGTGCCTTTGAGAAGAGCTCACGGTGCAGTTTTCAGGTAGTGGGAGGGGAGAGTTGCTTTGCCACTTTATTTTATAGCCATGCTGGCACTCACCCTTGGCCAAAAGAGGTAGAAAATTTGGCTGTGGGGCTGTAGCACTTGGTGCAATGTGAGTGGGGGCTGGTGAAGTAAAGCAAGACAGTGGCAGCCCCACAGTTCAGACATGCAAAGAGCTGCTGGGAGGGTTGGAGAGGGGGGAAAAATGGGGGAAGTTTTGAAATTTTGGGGTACAGGTAAAGCAAGGTTCACCCAGTAATCCTGTATCTCTACAGCAGCCCTGTGACATTAATGTTGTGCTGTGAGTTGTACCAGAGTCTGGAGGAGATGAAGCAGCCAAAATGTCCTGATTTTAATATAACCCTACAAGCAATGGTTTGGGACATAGCCTTGCTCCAGTTTAACAAAGGATTTCATGAGACTCAATTAGCAAGGTTATTAATTAATCAATTATGTAAAACAGATGAGCAATCCGATATCCTGTTCTACAGTGATACAGCTCTTTGTTAAAACTTAATTAACACACAGGCTTGGGGACAAAATAAAGAAAAAAGATAAATAAAAAAAAATAAAAATCCTACAGAAGAATCAGTTGGAGAGAATCATTCCAACAGAGGATGGAAACTGGGCTGGAGACCAGACAGGATGACAGCCCTGCTCTGAGAGGATAGCAGAGTTATTTCAGGTAGTTTAACAACCAGTCTGATATTTGTCTCCACCACTACAGCCAGCTGAGCCAAATTAGGCTCTCCTGCCTGCCAAAATAAATCTGTGGTAATTCCTTCTGTGTAACTGCTCAGTGCCCACCTTTCCAAGCTGGCTGGTGCTGTACATGACAAGGGAGGCGTTTAGCAGATGTGTTTCTGTGCATCCCATCTCCTCCTGCCACACCAGCAGCTCCTGCAGGAGGGGTGCAGGGCTGAACTGCAGCTTTAGTGGCTCTAACAACCACCAAAGCTCACTGCAGGTGTTGGGTTCTTACGTGACTTGTACCAAAAGCAATGGGAATATTGATCTTCTGTAACAGCCCCTTGTAACCCAAAGTATTTCAATAGCCTACATTAATCTGTGAAAACCTACATCTTGCTATAGTCTCAGTCTTATTTAATTTTACTTTAGGCTAGTAGTTATTTAGGTCAATTCTTTGCTAGTTGTGATAAATTGATACATCATCTGTGATGGAGCAAAGCTGTGGCTGTGCTCCTACTTGTACAGACTCTTACCTGAATATATTTGCATTAACCCGGATTTGGGATATTCAACACGGAAAAATCAGTGTCAAACCTGCAAGTCTCTCGAAGCCTGCAAATAATTTTAGAGGTAATATGTTTTCAAAGCTTAAACCAATGTGCTTAAGGACCTTTCCTTTAGCAATATGCTCTGGGGTCGATTTTCCCATGTTTAAGGGCCAGATGGCAAATGTGTTGGCTGGGAATGGAAGTAGAGTCATGCTCCAGCAATGATTTTTATTGAGTAACTATAGATGACAAAAGGCAGTTACTACCTGGCAAAGACCCTGCATTTTAAGTTTTCTTCACAAACTCTCCCTCTGCCCAAGCCTTTAGCGTGGAATTGCAGGAATTTATAGCAATATGTGAAAGAAGCTGATACTCAAGACCAGTGGCTGCCAGAGGCTTTATTTCTTTCCAAGTCTGCTGTCAGAGAGGGGATTCTTGCACAGCTACAGCTGGGAGGGTGGCTGCAGAGCCACTGGATGCTCATCTCAGAGCTTTTACACACCTCTGCCTCATTGCTGGGCTGATGGACTGCTGGTAACATCAGAATTTGCTTCTGGCCTTGCTCTTCCCTTCCTTCCGCTGTGACACTGCGTGGTTTGTGTGTTTTTAAGCCTTGTTTTCAGGGATTCATTTCCAGCAGTTACTGGATATTGCACACAGGGGACAGGACCAGCTCAGCCTGGAGCAGGAACCTGCCTCTTCAGTGTGTGGTTGTCATGGGCTGATCCTGAGCTGCTCTGGTCACTGGGAAGGATGGATAGGACTGCTCTGTCCCTCTCATTCCCAGCTTACCTAAATCTATTTGTTTCACCATTATTTTTGTCCCAAGACTGAAAAAGCCTGTTCTTCACTCTGCCTCCCCACCCCCTGTAAAAGAGCTGGTCTGATTCCAAAAATGGGAGTGCTCAGAAAGTCAAAAGCTTATTAATAGCACTCTGCCTCTTTTTAATCTATTCAAAAAGCTGTACAGTGTGCAAAAGCTGTTGTGACATGGTTTTTCTTTTTTAATATCTCACCCCTTGACTGTCAGTATATTCAGGGGAAAATGAAACTAATCATCAGTGAAGGCTGTAATGCAACTGTTTTACAGCTGGTGGGGAGCTCAACAGATCATTTTGTAAGAGAGGAAATAAGAGAGAGAAAGAGCAGGGTGTGTGTGTGTAAGTGTAAAGTAAGTGTATACATGCATCTTACATTAGAGGTTTCACAGAACAAACTAAGAAGAGAATATCCATTTGCAAACTATTATCAGTATGATAAGGAAAATATTTATATAGTAGAAAATGAAGGAAAAAAGCACCATTTTTTGGTAACTTTGTCCTGTGTACTCCTTTCTACACAGAGGTATCACCCCGCCCCACTTCCAGTGTGGAACTGCCTGGTCTGGCAGATTTTACTGAGGATGTAAAGTACAACATTTGGGTGTGGATGGACCCCACTGTCCTTCAGGTAAGAGCCACCCCGATATCATTTTAGCTTAATCCCAAACTGCTCTTTTACTATTGCTGGAGCAACATTTCAGCCACAATCTTCACTCTTCAGTCTGAGTACAGAAGCAAAGCCTGTAGCCCCTGGCAGGGAGTTCATGGAAATCAGTCCCAAGATTCTCGTTGAAAATGGGAGGACAGAATCATGGAAAAGCTAAATATAAATCAGTGCAGCTTATCAGGACACAACAGGTGGGATGTAATGATCTACTATGAGCATTTTAATGTATTCAACCAAAGCACCAATTCACAGCATTAAGCCCAGTACAAGTTGTTACAGCAGAGAATAGCAAAGTACAGGGGATAAAACACCAGGTGAGGCATGGAAGGGATTCCCAGAGGTGGATATCCCAAAACCAGGAGAGTCTAAAGAGCCAAGACTGAGGCAGGAAGGTGGTAATGAGGGGACCAGTTTCCTGCACAGCAGCTCCTTGGAGCTCTCAGGATGTGGCTCAGTTGGAGTCCAGTCCCTGGGCACGTTGTGAGCCCTCCCTCACTCCCCCAAAACTGAGATCCCCAGGAAAGTATTTTCAGGGTCTTTTTTTTTTTTTTTCCCCTGCTACTAAAAAGGTGAGCAGTAGAAGCAAATTTATGGATGATAATGGAGCTGTTTAGGAAGTGCATATGCTTACAGGGAGAACTTATTTAATAACAGGGTCATTCATGTCAATCCACCTCATGCAACTTTTTGAAGAGTAAGCACCTAAAAGTAAGGAAGAAATCCAACCTTACTGATATTTACAGGAAGAAGAGTAACAAAATAACTTTAAGAGAAAGAAGTCCACTGGGCAAAAAGTGTGAGAACCATTAGAATTGATGGTTCCTTTTTTTATGGCACTTTTTGACCTTGATCAACACTTCTAAGGGCAGGTGATCAAGGGTGTGTGTAATACCAAACAAAGCTTGCAGGATTCCTCCAATAACTGCACAAAGGTCTGAAAGTAGGTTTCATGCCTTCATGTGGTACTTTTGATATTCTCCATACACATCACAAAAGGTGATGAAATAACATTTTAAATTCTGTAATTAGCACTGCAATAATGGTGGCTGTTTAAATTGGTTAATAATATAATAGAGGAGCTCTAATTTAATAATAGAGACACAAACCCAGGTATTTCTAAATGATCTAAATGAGGATGGCTTCCCACCAATTGTATTTAATAAAATTTTGCCTTCATTTATTGTGTAGATCATGGCCACTGTAGAGTGTGGCTGTGTTTATGGAATTGCCCTGGTTACCATCAGAAGAGGCAGAAAAACATCAAAATTTGCAAACTGGGGAGGAAATAAAAATGAAAGCTTCCCTCTCTGCCCCTGCTAGTTCCTTAAAAATCAATCTTAATATAATTTGAAAAGTTCTGATTTTGGTACAGTTATTCCATCCAGTTTGATTTAATTTCTGCTCCTAAAATAGAGGTTTCTGGAGACTTTACATTAACTTCACAGATTACAGCTGACATTGAACACAGGTGTAAGTTATAAAGCAAATACAAAGGACCATCCATTTCAATGTGTGATTAAATGCTGACTCAAGATAGTTGCAGTATTTTTGATCCCCTAAGTTTAATAAAATTCAGGACAGGCAACGAGGAATCGCAGACAAATTAAAATTTATTGAGACAGACAAAAATGCAACTATTTCAGACTACAGTTAAGCATTTACAGTTAACCAAAGGTAGCAAAATGCTCACATTCCACTTAACTCCTTATGGAAAAAGCATTCAGAATTTACTATGCAGTTCTACTTACTATGATAGTCTACATCCATCTACAGTAGGGACATCGAACTGAAACACGGAATATTTGGATCTCTCCTTACAGATCTACACATTGAACAGTAACAGACATCAACAGCATTGAGAAAAGTATAAAAAGACCAAAACCCACCTACTGTAGAAAGGGCTTTTTGATGTATAGGAACTGTACAAAGCAGTCTGTGGATGAAAGGAACCCGAATGACATACAGAAGGGACTGCAGGAAAAGCCAACAAATGTGGGAAGCTAAGCTTGAGCAATCTGCTGGTCTGGATCAAGTGGTGATCTTAGATCTATGTCAGTTGCTGCTTGAGGGGAAAAAGGCTACAAAACTTCTAATATCAAAATATTCCCATGCCAGAAATGTACACTGAGACTAACAGACTAGGCTGGAGAGGCAAAGAGAAGCATTCACTAACAAACAGTGTTGTTTTAAATATAAACTTTACATTTTCAATATAAACTGTAGAATAAATATTAAATAAACACTTTGAATGGTTTAAAATAATAGCACAGAATAGCTTAGAAAAAAAAAAGGCAAAGAAAATGAAAAGGATTCTTTGTGTTCACAGCAAAGGCCAGTAATGACCCTAAAAGATCCAACTGTGCTGAGATTTAACCACAGTAGTTAAAAGAAACATGGAGCAACACCTAACAGTATCTCATAGTCTCTAATACAGAAAGAAAATGAGATTAAAAAATTGGTTTGTGTCTCTAAAAGAATGGGACAACTCTGATTCCATTTGTCACAATGAGAAAATGTTTGGAAGGTCGATGACTGGATTCAGATGGGAAGGCCTGCTTTGCAAAAAAAAAAAAAAAAAAAGAAAAAGAAAAGAAAGAAGAAAAGAGAAACAGAAAGGCATTAAATCAAGCTGGAAGCAAATTAAATCCTTCACAAACCATGAAAAATGGAAGGGGCTCGACCTGGAAGAGCACTGGTTCTTGGTAGAATCGCTGGTTTCTTTTAAAGAAGTAGAAGATTTTGTCACTGCATCTCACCAAACTGGACACACACACACATATGCACACACAGACACACATGATAAACACTTGTGTCTATAGAGGCTGCAGATCCCCCACCACTGGAGGATGCCAGTGGATCTCAAAAGGGTTTTGCTAAATAGCTTTGCAATCATTGGGAACTTGCTCTCAAAGCACTCCATGGTCTGAGCTGCCCTTCCAAGCACAACAGCCTGTCCTGCCGAGGCTGGAACACCTGGGGTTGGACACTACTCCCCTGTAGTTGTACCCAGTTGGAGACAGTAACTGGTTTATGGTTAAAGATATAAACCCTGCCAGCTCTGACTTGGAAGCGTCGCACATGAAAGATCACAGGTAGGAGATTATCAATGGGTCTGAAAAATGGGTGGTGGGGCCATGTCTGCTCATGTAAGGTGAAAGATGGCCATATTAACTTTTAAAGACTTATTTAACAGTTGTAGTTTAGCCATCTTGCACCTTTACATGGGATACAAAAGGCTGCAGCCTTGGCCCCTGCTACTGCTTGCAAGGGCTTGGTTTGACCCTGCTGGGCAGGAGAAGGGATTTGCTCTGTGAGCTTTGATGTCCAGGATCTGCTGTTGCAAAGGGGCACCAGGACTGCCCCAAACCCCCACAGTTCTGTGTGGAAAATGAGGCCAGTCAGGAGGATAAGTATAACCCTGCTGACTGTGGAGCTCAGGTTTCTGTCAGGGTGAAATGGCAGCTCTGTGCCTCAGGCAGGTCCCGCACAGCACAGCAGAGCCAGACCTAGACAGTGAGGGGTTAAGTAAGAAAACAGCAAAAGAAAATGAAACAGGACATTTGAGAAGAAACCTTCTGACAATGTTCAATTGCTTCTCCCAAAATCATACTGTTTAGGGAAACAGAAATGCTGGTTTATCTGTTCCTCTTGCAAGTCAGCAGGATTTCCTATGAAAGGCAAGTAGAACAGTTATATATGTGTGTATGTGCTGTGCAGCTCATGGACATTTTAAAATATATTTTTCTACAGCTACAGGAGAACCAAAGGGATTTGAGGCAGGGCAGATTGCAGGCCTTCTGCAAATGACTGTGATGGCAGATTTTTGGGAGGATGCAGGGGCGTGAAGCAACAAATTCCTCCTGGTTTTACACATCCTTCTGCATTGATAATGATTATGCACGTTTTTATTTTGTTCTCAGGCCATTGATCTAGATAAATAGGAAATGAAAGAGGAGAAAACAACTGAGCCCCTGCAGCACATGGTGCCTGAAAGGAGTTCCTCTTTTGATCATGTCTGAAAGCAGAGGTTCTACCCGGAGCCCTGCCAGGTGGGCACTGACTTTGGGAGGGCTGAGGACCAAAGGCCTTGGGCCAATGTGCCTAAAAAACTGACTTCTGCCAACCAGCATGGTATTTTCCTGCTTCCAAGTGACTATGTAACCCAACCATGTCTCCATCTCTATGCCCACCACTAACTCAGAGTGGGGGGGAAAAAAAATCTTCTAATTAGTTTTTGGTGTAATAAGCACATTTTTCATTCTGCAAAATAATTCTCTGGCAAACCACAGGCACTGCTAAAATACTTACACCTGCATTCTAATGCAAGGTTCCTCTTACTGCTTCTGAAAACAGCAAAAATAATAAAAGGTCACCACAGCAGCAGAGGACTGCCATGGGAAAGGACACTGCAAAAAATTTAATGCCAATATGCTGTGATACAAGACCTTTTAATATATGGGAGATGTCGAGGGAATCACAGATTGGATTTTAATACTATTCTTTTCTAGGAGTGTGTATTACAAGTGTGCAGTGCAAAGGGGTTATGCTTTTGAAATATGACGCCCTAAAGTTGCTTTTTTAAACAGGCCAAGTAAATATTAACTCTTTAAATTAAAGAAATGACAGCTTATTACTTCTGATGGTTAGTGTGTCTGACAGTGTTATAACTTCGGGATGAGGGGTTGCTAAATGAGGATCAGGCAGATCCACAGTGTGTGAGCTGCAAGCAGAGGCTGCCTGTGTGACACTGGGGGAAGTCTGAGTGCAAATGAGTTCAGACAGAAGCTGAGGAGCAGCTATAGAGGATCTCATGATGCTACAAACAAACAAAACTCTCCTCAAGCACTCTGAAAGGCAGATGGACTCTGTTCCCTGCCTGTAGGGCTTGGCCTGTGATAGCTGCATGTTCTCAGCATCTCTTAACATCAAGACCATGTTTCTTTGTCAAATAAACACTGTCAGTGCTCTGGGGGCAGCTTTGCCTTCAGCGTGAGCTGGACTAAGCCTGTTGGACTCAGAGAATGTAAGAAAGAGAAAATCCTGCCAGGGGGTTTCTCTCTGGATGAAACCCCTGGTACCAGGCAGTCACTGTCTGAAGAGACTTTACTGGAACATCACAAATGTGGACTAGAAAATGAGGCACCTACTTTTCCTTCTTCATGAAAGAAAAAACTGTTTCTGATACGATGCAGGTAACAATTTATGACACAAATTCTCTCACATGAGAAGGGCTTCTAAGCCTTGTATTGGTTTGTTGAGCCCCTTCTGGGATTCTTCTTTCACAGGATGTATTTCATAAGTGGTGCAAGTGAGGATTAAGACACGAAATGGTTTTGAAACAGAACTCATTGCCCCTGTGGATAGAACAAAAAATCCCCCAAACCAACTGAACAAAAGCTTGTATTCCAAACAGTCCTTGCTGAGAAAAAAACCCAAAAAAATTGTCATCCAAATTAAATAGACTATACAAAATTAAACTCAGTAGAGAGGGAATATTTGTGCCAGGTACTCTCAGATACAATTGCAGAGATATGACGTGACTTGCAATATTGTGCAAAATGTGAGTCCTCATTATGATGGGCACTACCATATATAACCAATCTCATCATCCTTGTCATCATCTTCATCTTCATCGTCTTCATTAGCTGCTCTTACATGAACCTTCAGTTTCCCTTCTTTGTCTTTTTTTGTTGCTTCAGGTTCCTCTTCCAAATCATCCAACAATACAACAGATCCACCACTGCCGAAATCCCCTGAGGTTTCTTGCTCTTCTTCTGAAACAGGTGAGCAGGAAAGGTCATTCCCTCCCAGGACACCAAATCCCTCTTTCACCACTACCCTTGTCATGCAAGCCAGTGTCATTTGCAGTGTTATTTTTTAAATTCGTTGGTTCAGCTCTTCACGCAGCACCCTTTAAATTTCAATTTTCATTCTGAACTGGGATAAATACGTATCAATTTACTCTGAAAAATTTACTTGCACAAACAACCTCTCTGCATCCTCTTCCTCCTGAAGACATGACTGGAGAGTTCCAGCTCACGTTCAGGCTACAAAATCATTACTCCTTTGTAAATACTTCAATTCCATCACAGCTCTGTAAACCAGCCTAAAAATATTCCACAAATTGATTTTATTTGAGTGCATAAACCTCACTCTGCCAGTGAAGCTACGGAATCTAACATCTGTGATGTGATTCTGGGCATCTTGGACCTTCTAGGTCCTCTGTTCCTTCTCAGAAGAGAAAGCTGCACTCACAACCACCACTGAAGCCCTCTGAAGGAATGCAGGTGAAATCTTGCTTGTTTAGGTACAACAGCTAATTGGGGATTTCACTTATCTACATAATATTGTCCTGTCAGCAATTTTGGGGGCTTGGTTGCTAAAGTATACAATTTTACACATTTAGGCCTTCCCTTGCCCTGAAAGACATTATTCATGGAGTCCCAGTAAATGTGAATTCCAGAGCACACAGAGCAATACATTTAGTAACCATTTAGTAGAGCAACCCCAGCCCCTGAATTTTAGTATCAATGACTACATTTTCCAGGCTGGTAGCAAAAATGCAGTCCAGAGGACCAAGAAGGGCCCCATTTGTAGTCTGAATGGGAACATACAGGAGCAGTTTTACCTCTGGTTCCCATGTTTCACTTTTGTTATCATACCTGCTCGTACAGCAGTGGCAGGGCTTACAACAGTGTTAATTCCTGTGTTGTCTGAGGAAAGCACATCATTACTCACCACAGCTGACTGTCCCTTGCTTTCTGGAGCCAGCTATCTCATTCCCATACTTATCAACACACCAGCACTGCCCCGTGCTGCCGTGGCACTGGGTGGCTTTGTAATAACCTTCTTCATTGCACCGGGGGATGAAAGCACCTGAATAAAATATAAGATGTGCTCAGTAATGCAAGTGTCTGCAGGAACAAGCAGCAACGGAGAGTATCATGAACTTATCACTTATTTACAGGAAGATCTTTGCAATGTTGACAAGAAAATACATGTGATTATCTGCTGCCTAAAAGGGGGAAGAAATTCTATAGGGTTAACTCTTTTCAGACAGCCTGGTCATGGCACAGGGTATAAATGTTTGTGCACATACAGCACACAGTACTAGAGAGAGGTTCAGTCTGTCCCTGAACAATTAATATTCCCACAGAGCCTTTTCAGATTCAACTCCTGGTTTTAAACTTTTCTTCCCAACTGGATTATTACCCCAACTTCATTAATTTTGCATTTCCCTTCCATTTGCACTCCTTCAGTGTTTATCATATAAGTCTTTCCACAACACTGTAATTATCCCTGGAAGGTATCTGCCATCTGCTTGCTATTCATACTAATCTCAGGCACATCCTCTGACTTACTGAGAGTTCCCATGTATAAAAGGAGCAATAATACACAAGCTTTACAGAGAGGGACAACAGGATTTGAGTCAGTAAGTCTTTGGATTTGAAGCCCAAGATTTGTTTCACAATAAAACCAATATAGTTCAGCCTTGTATGGTTCATTCTGGCTTCTGCAGAAACAAGAAAACTCTCAGGAGAAGCCTGTGTTATTGTTCCCACCATTTCTGGCAGATACAGCAAATGTACTTCAATATGAAAAGCCCTCTTGTCCTTCAAGATGAATTAGCTTTATTCCCACGGGAGGTCACTACATTCATTTTCCCCTTCTTTGTCAATTGCTTCAATTTGAAACATGGCATAAACACACCCTTGCCCCCAAATTTCTTGCTGCAAGTGATTTTTGAGAAAGGATTTTTCTTCTTTGTCAGAGATACCAGTGATTTAGTGGTGATGCAGGAAGTTTTTTAACTAGTTCCACGTGTACAGCATCTATTCAGTCAGCTCAGGTGTTAGAGGAGCCACTTCCACTACATTTTTCAGAGAAAAAATGAATGAGAAGATGCTGCCCAAATGTCATGAGATTTCCTACATAAAAGACACAAAAGTGGAAGTCAGTCAGTCTCATACACACAGAGTGTCTGTATGAAGTGACTCTGAATTTCCAGACCCATTGCTCTGCAATATTTGAGTGCTGCTAATGGGGGTCTGGAAGGTGAGAACAGAAACCTTGGAACATCTGCAGAAATCTCTGTGTATCAGCTCAGTTTTGGAGAGCACTTCACATCCATTAGTGAGAGTATCTCATATAACTGCAGAGCATGATTTTATAGAAGGTTTTCTTATAGGTACCACAATTAAGTTCATGTACAAATGGAAGCATACCAAAGACTATCAAAGACTCATTTTCACTGTTTATAAGATAATAGTTCTAACAATCACATACATGTGTTTGCCTTTGCAGGTTTTTTTTTTTAAGATAATGCTCAGTGTTCAAACCTTTATGCCAATATTGATTAGGAATGGTATTTTTTCATCTTTATACTCATATCCTCTCTCTCATAAGCATTCCAGGTGTTTATCTGACTACACACAACCTTGGGAGAAGTGCTGACTTTGAGCTGGCGTAAACCAGCATAGCTGTGCCCATGTCACCAGAGCTCCCCTGTTATATCTGATGAACATCTGGCTCCAGGAGAGGATCAAAGGGAGGACCTCAGTGGCAGCTTCTGCATTTCAAACTGTCTCACACTTTCTCTTTTCCTTGGGCAATGCAACCTTTCCCTTCTCCGAAACAGCCCTTTTTGAATAGTTTCAGTGTTTCTTGTAAGGTATGAAAATGTTCCACACTGCCTATAAAAGCCACAGATTCAAAAATAAATTATGGCCCAGGCTCACTGCCAGCATAACTGTGTGTGGAATAGATTCACACTTTGGGTCACAGAGAAGAGTAGAAGGTACTTTTCCTTCTGCGTGGGAAATTCGTGCCAATTCGTATGTAACACCAGAGCTTTAAATATTTAGCTGTGCATACTAATGTCACAGTATTTGCCAACCATCACAGGGGAGATACAGCCTGTCCTCTCCAACCTGTCAGGTGCAGGTGAGAATTTGGAGAGGACAGGGAGTCACTGGGAGCAAATGTTGCACAATGAGATGATTTGTCCTGTAAACTGGGCTCAAACCACCCTGTGGTCATTAGAAATAAGCCCTGCTATCCTGGAGCACGGCACCCAGACAGCCCATTTTCTGGGAATATTTCATCCCATTTGATTTGGTATCAGAGAACATCTGCAGACTTTGGAAGAGGAAAGGAGTTTTCCTCTCCAGAGGTTCTTACACAGGCAGTGGTTCCACACCAGCGTGGGGAGGGCTGGTGGATCAGCTGTACCAAGTACTCCCCACCAAACTCCTCAGGCTGGTCAATCCTCCCTCCCCATCTCTAATACAGCTATAAAGTATTTAATTATATTCCACACAAACTTGAACAGCACTGTTGCATCTGTATCCTCTTTATGGACCCAGAAATACATATTTTGTTTCTTTTTTTTTTTGGCATAATTTCCTTATCTATATAATACTCCCCTTCCTCAGAGAACATGGAGAGGATAATTATATGCTAAAGATAGTGAAGCACACAGGTAAAAGCCTGACAGAAATAAGTGCTACCCAGCACACAGCTCCTTGTACTAGCTATTATATTTGCTGAATCCACATGGCTGATACAGGAGAAAATAGTGACAGGAGCAGAAATTTATTACTTCAGTCATGTGGGAGAAGCATTATCAGGCTGCACAGTTGTATGCTCTAAAAGTACAGTCTCTGCAGTTAATTGTACTCTAGATAAATCTGGTAGGAAAAGATGAATAGTGCTGTTTACTTTTTAATTCAGTCTCCTGGGATGCTAGACTCTATTTGAAAGCCTCCAAATTCAACATATCTAATGGCAATGGCTTTGAAGTTCTTTGTTGCAACTGTCATGTGTTTTGAAAAATATAGAGAGAACACAGTATCAAAAGTCATCATTTTTATCAATGGATACAAGTGAACAGAAACCCTCTCCATGCTACTGCCCAGACTGCAAGTGCTGTGCTCTCTATGTGAGGGTCAGAGGAGGAAAGAGAATAATTGAAGATCAGTTTCTCTGAAAATATTCATCTGTCTTTTCCACCTTTACTGTTGCTACAAGTCACATGTACATTTTGGTTTCCATTTGCATGATTTTCCAGTCAGTGAAGAGACAATGTTTTCTGCTGTATAAATAGCTCTGATATCAGATTAAAAGCTCCCAGACAGGTGTCATTATGCAGGCAGACTTTCAAGGTAGGTGAAGCAAAGAGTTCCTCTCTATATTATAATTTTCTAGCTTGTGGAACAACCTGTGCCTGACACCTTGATTTGTTGAGCTTAGCCACTTTCATCCTTCTTTTTTTTTTTAATACAGTTGACTAGAAGTTATTTGTGCTAAGGGACCATTCTTACTGCTTTTACTTTGTCATTTTACTCCTGCCATTGTGATCAGATCCCAGTGACATGTGCTACAACTACCTGCATGTTCCACTACCTGCAACACAGGCATCACTCTTCCCACACACCAGAACAAACCACTTATGTTTCAACTCAGATGACATTTATTGCACAGAGCAAATAACAGCAAAGCATAAAATAAATATGGGATAGTCAAAGCTATCTGTTAAGAACTGGGCTTCTTATTCTTTTAGGTGGCTTTGAAAATCATGACACCCACGAGACAGAGAACACTGTGACCTCCTCTGACACAACATCCACTTGAACACAAATGCAAAATATTTACTGAGTGGAGCACACATACCCTGAATGATCAATCCTCTCTTTGCTCCCACAGCTCTGAACAGCAGGAGCTGTAACTCTGAAACATCTTAATCCTTTAAACTTGCAATGAAAGGATGATGGATCTAAACCACAGTCCCTGCAGCCTTGGGGAATGTTTATTCTTCATTTAAACCAGCAAATCCAGGTTGGGATTGCTCATGAGATACCTGAACCTTGAGTCCAAATGGCAGTGGCACCTGGGAATGGCAGGATTTGGCAAAGCAGCTCTGTTTGGAGGGTATCTGGAAACATCAGCCTGGACTCTGAGAGCCACCTGAGCAGCAGAGCTGACGTGCACGTTCTGTGCTGCAGCTGGGGATGAGAACCTGACACATATCCTTAAGGAAGGGCCTGACAGCCTGGTCTGAGGGCAGCCAGGCTCCTCAGGCTGAAATGCAGGGCTTGCTGTAAATGGGCCCATGATCTGTCCTGCACACCTCGGTGAGCTGGCTCTGTGCACACAAACGCTCACAAGTTCCCATGAAATACCAGCACATAAACATCAGCCTACACAACACTGGGGGATTTTAGGGAAGGCAACACCCTGTAGTAAATTTACTCAGTTCAACAACCTGATTTTTTAGCAATTAAATGGGAAAATGCCAGATGGGGATTTATTTAACCTAATTTCAGGTACCCATCAGAGCAGTGTAAGTTATGAATCAAGTCAGGCTTGCAACAGTCACTGGAGAGAGGGACAGGCACAACCCCATCTTACAGCACAGAGCATCCTGTAGGGCTGCCTACAGTTAGATGACATGAATTCCTGTTTTCATTTCCACAGAATCTAGTGAAATATTTTAGAGAGTGATTCGGCAAAACTGAACCCCAAGGAGTGCCTGCATTGCACCATGACTGGAAGGAGACAAGAACCCATTGGCTATGCACCTTCAGTCACCCTTCAGAAATGGGAGGCTTGAGTATCAAGCAGCCTCTGTGCTCGCTCTGACCTGTGAGGTGATGAAGGCAGTATTAAACTCTGAGCACACAGGGCTTTGCATTTCTGGAAAGCTGTAAATTAGTTCTGACCCCACTGCCACGCTGACACCTGTTCTGTGTGTTGCTATCTCATTATTTCTTTAATTTCATAGTGTCAGGCCTACACTCAGTGCTGCATATTCCCGACTCAAAACATTAGTCTCTAATTGAAAAACCATTACTGCATATAAAGTTACAATA
This sequence comes from Pachyramphus minor, assembly GCA_013397135.1. Classification (NCBI taxonomy): domain Eukaryota; kingdom Metazoa; phylum Chordata; class Aves; order Passeriformes; family Tyrannidae; genus Pachyramphus; species Pachyramphus minor. Next base: position 1,601,499 of record VYXB01008839.1, read on the forward strand.
ATCACAGAAGCTTTAATTAGTTGAGTAAATGAATAGCAAGTAATCGAACTTACCCAACAGACTCTTCCCTCTACTTAGCTTTTGAATTCTATTCATTTCATTCTGGCAAGGAAGACCTAAAATATAATGTATAAGAATCAGTTTCCAGATGGTACAGGACAGGCTCTGTAATGACTGGCTTCACTGCTGACATGAAATGTAGACTACTTTACACCTGGGAATGAGAGCAGCCCATATGCTGGTACTGTACCACAAAACAGATTTATGTCATTAGCTCCACTAATTAAAAAAAAAAAAAAAAGGCAACACCCTGTAGTTGAGAGCAGTGTTTGGGGGCCATTTTAATTGTTAAACCACTCTACCTCTCTTTTCACCAAACTGACATCATGCCAGCACTGTGATTTATGACTTGCTAATTGACTACTTTCTGCATTAATAAAAGGGCAAGTTCTCAAGCTCTCTATCAGCAGTAGAGCTTATTTCTAGATTGTGTGCACTGGCACTTACTGCTTTGTTTTAACAACCAAGGGATGCTCATCCAGCTCATCTGTGACATTAAACATGGTCCCTCAATGCCCTTTCACACCAGCAATGAGGAAAAGAGCTTTTTACCACAGCTGCCCAGCAGTGACCAATCCCTGTGAGCAGGCCAGTGACACAGGGAGACCCAAACACCTCCTCTTTGTACTGGGCACTGCACAACTCACCTCCTGGCTTCTGGAAGCAGTAGCACCACTCGTTGTTGGAAAGCTTTCCATCCTTGAAGGAGTCACAGGAGTTGAAGAGCGGTTTGACACACGGCTCGTACTTATCCAGGTAAATGGCACTGATCTCCGAGGGATCCAGCAGCAGGTCATAGTTCATGTCAAGTTTGTTGAACATCCAGCCTAAGGAATCCTTACAGATTGGCAGTATGCTGGTGTCAAACCCTGTAAGAAGACAAGCAAATATTCCCCTGCTGAACCCCAGCACGCCCTCGGCACAGGAATCTCTGCTAAGGTGAAGCCTTGCTGACTTTGTTTGGCAGGACTCTGAATGTTAAACTGACTTGCCCAAAGCAGAACAAAATTCTAAGACTGATCTGATTGTGTAAAGCTTAAAACCGAAGCACAGCTACAAACCAGAGCTCTACTCACGCTCTGTAGGAGCTGTGGGGTGGGGAGGGCTGATTCAGAGCTGATTTCTGTAATTCAAAGTTACTTCTACTCAAAAAAATTCTTGCTTAATTTTTTTCCATCCTCAGTCCAAGTGGGCTGGCCTGGGTCCAGGAAACTGAAATGTTATAAGAAGAGGCTGAATCCACTATATTTTCAAACTAGACTGAGTCTGAATGCAATTTAAATCCTGTTTCCCATACTCACCTCTAGTTGCCTGATCAAATTCTTTCCTGCTGTGCCCTCACCTTCTACCTCTCATCCTTCCTTTTCACTCTTCAAAGCTCTGTCTGTGTGGCAGACAACAAAATGCTTTGATCTGGACTGTGAGCTGTTGGGGGAAGGCAGGGGGAGAAAAGGGGGGAAGTGTCTCTTCCACCACTCTGAGGAAGGGCAGCTTCAGCTTCAGCTGGGAGCTCCTCAGGGCTGCCCATGTTCTCCCTTCCTGTACCAGCCCCACTCCTTCCTGCAGCCTCCAGGATTCTGCAGCAATACAGGAGTCTGCTCTTCCAGTGCTTTGGAAACCATCACCATAATTCATTTTAATAGCCCAGATTTTTCAAAGACTGCAGCAGCAGCAGCAGTGGTTATCACAGAAAGCCCAAGTCATGCACAGAGATACCCACAGTGTCCATGAGATACATATTCCAGTGTTCTGCAGGCTCCACATAAACAGTGGCATTGCCTCTTTCACAAACAAGACAGGACATTCATTACAAATCTACACTGCTGTATTTTTTCAATGCTTGGATAACTTACATTATCTACAATGTAAGGAAGTATATTTACCATACAGAGACAACAAATCTGACAATGAGGATATTGGTTTGAACCAGGACTCAGGAATGTGAATACATTGGCTGGAGATTTGGAGGGGCAGAGGGTTCCTGACACTCCAGGCACCTCGTGCTCACACTGTCCCAGCTGTGAGTGACAACCTGCCTGTGCTCTCCTCACTCTTTGGGCCACGTGGAGAAGCCTGATGAGCTTTTTTCTTTGGCTGCACCTTTCACTGAAAGAGGTCAAGCTCAGCTTTATTTGCTGTACGTGTCCCTCTCAGGGCGCTGCTTTGTGAAGGTGAAGCCTGAGATGCTGCTGGAATCACACTGACAGTTTGTCCAAGCTCTGCACCTACCTGCTATTTTAAACATTAATCCAAAGGAGAGCAGGGCTTTATGCTGGAAGCTGTGCTTTTTGCATGCAGCTGTGGCTGAAGGTTGTCAGTGCTACAGAGGGACAATCAGAAGGGTTAACTAATGGGAAGGTTTGTGTCATTCATAATACATGTTTCTCTGAGGGAGGAAGAAGGTAACGCCATTTCCTCGGGGCTCAAGGCAGCTCAGGCAGGGAAGAGAGAAATCATGCTGAACATTTCATCACATTTTTGTGCTGTTATCTCCTATAACATTATCTAATCACACTTGAGCACAGTGAAAAAGAAAAAGGCTGTGTGAATAGATGCAGGGAGAAGCCTGCTTGCCTTGCTGAAGCAATTACGAATATTGACTTCAATTATTTTAGTCATCTGAAGAAGGCAAGGAGGATTTGGTCACTGTGCAATCTCTGGCTGAGTGAAAGGATTTAAGATTCCTTGACTTTGCCATTATAAAGCAACAGAAGCAGGATGTGCAGCCCTGCCTGGTGCCACATTTCCCACCACGAGGCAGGTTAAAAATAGCCACACAGGCAGGGGTGGGTCATTCAGCTGCAGGACGGAGTACAGGTGGGATCAGTACATGCTTCAGCTATCCCACTTTCAAAGTTTTCAGGGGAAAAAGAGCTGGGTTGGGTTGTCTGCTCTTTTTCTGCACAGATGCCCTCCCTGGTAATGGCCTTTGTGCCCTGCTGTGGCTCTTACTGCAGCAAAGCTGAGTAACTACGAGGTCTGTTGTATAATCAGTGGTGTGTGTTGCTCAGCCCTGGTGGCTCTCTAAAGGTCATCCCTTAACTGGCAAGGATCAACACAGGGAGGAGATCCTGCCATGAACTTGCTGCTGACAGTGTCTGTAGATTATTTCTGAGTCTTGTTTTCCTCCCTGCTGGGAAGTCTCTACCTCTGTGTGTCCAACAGGGAGTCACCACCAGCGTGCCCTCAGCACTGACCTCTCTGAGCATATCACGAGACAGTGACTGCTGGGAGTGCAAAGCTGCTCTGTGACACACCAGCAGGCCTTGGATGTGAGATACAATCATGGAAGATCACTCATGAACACAGTTAATTACATTAGTTGAAGAGGTTTCGACTGTACTTTCTTATAAACAAGGGAGCTTCCACTGTCGTGACAAGAATTCCAGATTAGGTTTATTAAGAGGCTGGATTATCAAACAGTGCTGGATTATTAGACAGTTCTGGAAGTCTTTATCTACTGAGATGGTAGGTGTGATGGTAAGTCCTTATGGTTATTGTCAGTAGAAAGGTTAATTCTTTAATTGTCTCTCAACATCTACCTCCACTCCATATTGTCTCCTGGCAAAAAGTACTGGCCATAAATCACCTTCTGCAACATTGCACCTGCAGCCCAAATCCAACAATCCTGGATGCTCTCAGCACCCAGCAACAGGAATGAAAGCCAACTGTGTCCTGAATGTCCAGCACAGGCTCTGACTCCCTGCATAACCAGGGCAGGTGATGGGAAATGGTTTCTGGAGCTCACTTACCTTCACTGGGAGGTCACTGTGCTCCCATCAACTTGGTGAGGCCAAGTGATGTTGAATGAATTGGTTCCTTAGTAGAGTCTTTTGATATACTTACTTAAAACAAGGATGCAATTTGCTGGATGAAATAAACCATATACTGTAATCCTGTAATGAATTCAGTGCTTGGTTAAGAGGCTGGATTTCCAGCACAACAGGCCCAGAACCAGAGTAACCTCAGTGAGAACTTCTCTGCATCTTTCTGTCCATCAGCTTAGTGCTGCAGTGCCTTTGGTGAGAAGCAGCAGAATGGTAGCAGGCTTCACATCCCTCTTGCTCTTTGGTCCCTGGCAGAGGTTGCCAACACAGATGCCAATTAATGTCAGTTGAGGTGCTGGTTGCTCTCATTTGGCCACCTGCTCACAAGGACCTGGACTGAGAGACCATCATGTTCCTCCTCCTGACTGACAGCTGTTCAGCATCCTAACAAGCTCTCACTCACTACAGAGCTGGAAGGAAATCAGACTGGTGACCTACATGTAAAAGTCTCACATCCCACCAATACATAAAACGCTCCACCTCCTCTGAATTAAAATGGAATTAAATTTAAAAAAAGTCTGTAAGTGAAAATCCTAATTAAAAATAAACACACCTTCTGGCATGAAAAAATTATTTTCCCCCTTCAAGAGTTGACTCACATGAGCCAGTTTTATTTTATTAAAGTACACTACAATTAAATTAACATGGGAATAATTAACCTAATTTCCCCTATCACTTAAAATAAAGGAAGGAGGAGAAGAAATGTTCCCCAGAAAAAAATCTTTTATATTGCATAGATCTCTAGTAAAAGAAAAACAAATCCCACTCCAGCCAAGGAGAATATCTAGATACAATAAGGGGATGTTATGAATTATCAATAGGCTCAGGAGCAATTTGAATCTGATCTTGCTACCTAATTAGTTTTATTATTTCCTTATGTCAAAGCATGTCCCTGAGTTTCTTATATCATTTCTTGAGGAGATTTTAATTGCACAAAACCTGCACAAGACAAGGTTCCTGGCCCATGGTGCTTTGCTGGGATGAGAGAGCTCATTGAGTGAAGGTTTGAGATTTAAACACGAGTGCTCTCATCCCTTTTTTCCTCTCAAGGGAGTTTAAAAAAAATCAAAAAGGAGTGTACATCTTTCCTTCACCTGGGGGTGAACTTAATACACTCAAAATGCTTATTTACACTCGCACTAACATCTTAAAAAATTAATGTAGCATAGAGAAATCTCTGCTGGGAACACCTTCTCTAGACAGCCCATGTGTCCGAGGCATCGCACTCATCACATCCCACCATCTGTTCCTTTCACTGCCACAGGGGCACATCCAGCATACATTACTTTGAGGATGTTCATGCCTTTTAAGACTCTACAGGCATAACCAAACCAGGTTAATGACGTGATCTGTCTGGTGAGGAGGGCAACACATGCAGAGCAATAAAAAAAAAAGGGCAACTCATACATCAGAGCGTGTTTCCAGAGCTGTGTGTGTCCTATTTGCCAGGATTCACAGAAATTCTTTTCTACAGCTTGGCTATTTGAACTTTGCTTTGAATTCTGAGCCCTGTTTAAGATGTCTTTCATTTTTACAAATGTCTGAAGTGAAAGTTAGAGGGAGCCAAACACTGCTGTCCTCACTCTGTGAGTATTTTCAGTGCTACCAGAGAGAACTGGAGCTGCAGAATTTGGCACATGCAGATTAATTCATGAATACTGCTGCAAACCCTCAAAAAGAAAAATAAGACCAAGTTTGGTGGCATTCAAAAATGATTTAGGCATCTAAACTCATAAAATTTCTTTTTTTTTTAAACTGATATATAAGAAAATAAGAAAATGTGCCAAACTAAGTCAACAGTCTAAAAATGAACATTGTTGAGATCAAGTGTTTAAGACCATCAAGGCAGCCTTTCAAATAAAAGCTGCCAGAAATCAAACTAAACTAAAAAGAGATAACAGCTCCTCTGTGAATCAGAGCAAACACTGCAGAATTACCAGGCATGTTTTTCTCACTGAAATGTCTTCAGAAAATAAAAAAAAAAAAGACTCGACACCTTTAGGATTGTACTGAGACTTTGGCCCCTGGCAAGGTCCTCATGAGGATCTCACAGGTTTTGCATGAAAAACACCCTTTTGGGAATCTGATAAAATGAGATTTCATGTGACTCTGGGCCTACAGGACTTCAAACAATGTTTAAAGTCTCTGAAGCTTTCTGTCATGGGGTCTGAAACGAATTCACATCTGGAAGCCATTATTAGCTGTACACCCAGTTGCTTTTTGCACTATGTTTCAGCTTCCTCTGCGTGAGAGTATCCTTTTTTGGAGTACTGTTTGAGAAATAAGTAGGACATATGGTGTTAAAGATACTGACTTTGTTGTAAATACTATGGAAAATCAGGGACACGTGACAAAGATCATTTACACAGCACACAGCTTGTTTCACCACACAGATTTAAGATGTGATTACTTGGCATTAATGAGTTTGATTATAGTTTTGAGCAATACAACACTAAGAAGAGGGGCTGTGGAGACACAGTCCAACAGTAAATGCCCACCCTGATGAGCTGGGTCTGCCCCCTCAGCCTCTGTGGTCTCACCCCACAGGGACACCAAGCATTGGGGTGGAAAGAGAAGGGAGCAGCTGACTGGACCCTTCACATCCTGTGTGTGCAGCTTTAGAAAGCTCATCCCAGAGAATCAGGGCAGTGCAGGGAAGGTGAGTCACAAACCCAGATAAAACTTGGGCATCCTACTTTGCAACCCAAGGGCCTGCGTGTTTTGGGACATACTATTAAAAAGAATTAATGAGTCCTTACAGAAAATAAAGTTGCATCTGCTCTCTGATGAACATGACCTCTTTTGATGCTGTGATGTGAATCTTTACCCTCCCTGGTGGGTAAATGACATCAAAACCAGTCATGTTGGCTTAACCCACAGAGAGTAAATGTCCTCTAAACTGTTCACTTTCTTCCTTTCTTGGGAGAAAAAACAAAAAAGCATCAAAGGAGGTAACAATGGTGTTATTAAATACCTAGGACACAACAGATTTATGGCTTTCCAGACCACTTAACTCTTCCAGCTCCATGGCTCAGCTGTGGATGTTTTAATTATTTTTTCTCTTACATAAGCTGTTAGTAGGAAATTGCAAAGTAAAATCTGAGTTTTTCCCAACATTGAAATAATTTTCTACACTTGTATGCCACACTTTTGGCTTAGCCCACTGACCCTAGGTCAGAAAATGCTTGGCCATAAACCTGGTGGGTAAGGATACACCACAGTCCAACCCCAAGGAGTGATTTGGAGGCAGCCACACTTGGCTTGGAGGGTCCTGGAATTTAACTGTACAGTCACAAACTATGCCATTTAGTTAACCTAAGAAAAGTCCCTGAGCAGCTTCATTTGCTGGTGTAGAGGTCACCTCCATGGCCTTCAAAGGGATTTGCCTGATTAACTTGTGAAGGCCATTCTGTCTCTGACTGCCTGTTTTTACAGCAGTTTGGGCCAGTTGTGGACCAGAAGGACTGCAGCTCCTTCAGAAAATGGAATTTATTTGCAGGATCAGGTCTCCTGTGTACCTGCTGACTCCCTGGCATCCTCCTGACACGACACTGCAGCACTAAGAGCTGAGCAGGTTGGGAAATGCCTCCCCCCCAACACTCAATGTTCAACAAGGAAAGGGGTTTTCTTACTGCCTTGCGCCGTCTCCGAGCTCGTGGGTTTGATGACACGATTGGCATCCTCGTGAAGAGCACCAAACCAGTCCTTTAGCCTCGAAGCCAGGCTCCTCAGCTCTTTGTCTGTGCAAGCTGGGAAAAGAACAAAGCACCACACTGAGTCAGGAGCGCCAGGGAGAAAAACCTTTCCCCAGAGAGTCCATTAGAAAAGTCGCGTTTGTGGCTGCAAAGTTCTCCTCATTAAGAGCTCTGAAGGCAAAGAAAAGGATGCAAGTTCAAAAGAAAATCTAAGTCATCCTCAATTATAAGTTGTACTCAAGTGCTTCCTCCAAAGCTGACATGATTGGTGATGGCAGAAGTGCCACGCAGAGCTACCCACCAGTTTGAAATTAGAACTGTGTGACTGTTTAACTTAAATGTTTTCACCTTTTAGGATTTCAGAGAAAAATATCAGTCAAAGAGATGGGGAGGAGGGCCACACTTGCCCAGATATGCTACTCAAACAAGATGCTAGGAATAGTTTATAGCCACATTTGGCTTAGTGTAAGGCTATTATCACAGTAATAGGAAATATATATACTTATTTATATACAGGAAAAATTATCATGTTGCTCTAGTTCTACTGCAAGTGAGGCTCTGCCACCTCTGAAGGTTGTCAATTCCATTTTGTTAGCGAGGTAAAACATTTATTATAAATTTTTACTGAGAAATATCTAATTTATTTTTTTTTCCCCAGAAATTTCTGCCAAGAGATTAACATCCAGCTGAAGCAAATATTTTTAAGGAAGAAAGCTGCATTAGTCACCAGTTTCTGTCAGAAAAAATATTCTTGTTTCTGTATCATGTTTAGTGCTTGAAATTCACATTCTCAGGCAATTTTATTATTCCTGCTGTGCAGCCATTCTACATTTTAAATGACATTTCTTGGAATACAGAGGAAGATTTTATGCTGTAGAGGCAAACATCCTTCACAGGCACAATATGTCTTCTCCATCTCACTGCACATTATAATACTCCTCCTTCCACCTTATTGAAGAACAATTGAGCCCCACAGCTCTCCCAAGTTAAACTCACTGCTCCACTGACTGCAAGGAACTTGCAGAGATCTCATGGCTGTGCTGAGCCTTTGTTTGTTCTCCCACTTAATTCTGGGACAGGAATAACTCTTAAGTTAAAAATAGAAATTGTGGCCTTTTCTTAGTAGAAACTAAGCATTTGAGAGGGAAGAAGAAGAAAGATTTCCCCATTTTATTCTGTAATGCTGGGAAAATTTGATAAATTTTCCTGCTGAAGACAAAATTATGAAGATCACTATGCCTCCTAACTGAGTGCAGGTATGGAAAAATCATGTCTTACAGAAAAAAACCCCAATAATTAATGCAAAATAAATGGAAGACAATGCAATACTAACTGTAAAGTGGCTTACCTGAATGAAAAACCTTACCACTTGATTTTCTCACTTAAATTAACATTATATTTTACTCATTGTTAAAATATCTTTGAAAGTTCAAACCAAAGCCAAGATAGGATTTTTGAGCCCATGCCATCTCTTCTATAAGGAACACCTCGTGTTGCTCTTTCTTCCTTGGCTGTTTGTCACAAACCAAGTCTTTTATCAGAGAAAAACCACAACAGAAGCAATAGCAGAACAAATTCCATCATCCTGCCTGTAATGGGGCCCCACCAGGAGATGTCTGAAATGGGGAAGGTAGGAAGAAAACGAATTTTATCATTAATAAATATTCTGCTATGAACTAAGTCTAGACAGGCACAAATGATTTCTTATTTTATGAATTTAGCTCCAAAGAGACAGAGAAATTTCCACCATGCAATCAGTAATTTCAACAGGAGTTGGGCACTCAAATACCTGTTAGTAGTGATGCAGATGCTTCTTTTATGATGCTGTTCCTGCACTCCCTAATGAACTGTCAGCAACTGGTTCTCATCAGACATGATTTTTGTCAAAATATTATCAGGCCACTATGGCACCACAAGAGACCCTAAAAGCCTTCTTTTCCATAACCTGTCTCACAAATGTTTCCTGAGGAGTGTACTGATAATAATTCATACTTCCCAATTAAAAGCAGGCAGTTATCTTTTCTTTCCTTATGCCTTGTCCTTCAAAAATCAGTTTTGTAAAGGAAAAAAAAGAGAAATAAAGTGCACAAGAGTTGTTTAGGCAATACCTCATGCACGTGACAGGTTATCCATATGTTCAGAGTATTTCCCAAGTGCATCTCCAGTCAAACTGCACACACAAACACAGCTTTGACTCCTGATTATGTCAGGTGGGTGAAAAAAAAAAAATAGAGAGAGGATTCATTTGTCCAAGAAATGATTAATGTGATTTTATTGTAGAAGCCTGAGACTTTTATTGAGGCATGTGTCACCTTTAGGAAGCCCAGGTTGGAATTGTGGACCACAAAGATCCATCCCTGTGCCTTCCTGTACAGCAGTCACACCTCGTGGACAGGCACACTGAGCTTCTCAGGCAATCAGGGACCAGAAGAAAGAAAATAACAAAGAAAACACCCTCTAGAACCATTTTTCCTTATTCAGATTTGGGTACTTCCAAACACAGAGCCATCCCTAGAGACTACAGCAGCCCACAGCTTTGAGGGATCCTCTGTTTGCTCCCAAATCCACCGTGTGGGAGAAGCTCCTGCTCCACCTCTCCCAGCCTCAGCACCCTGCAGGATGGCACTCCCAGGGCTAAGGGCTAGAAAATAAATCCCACAAAGTGGGCATTTGCTGTGAGCTGCATTGACTGAGGTAAGTGCAATCTGTGCTTTCAAATTGCAACAGAAACCAGGGCTGAATGCACAGTGTAAGTGGGACAGAAACAATTAATTAATGGTAAACAGAAGTAATTAATTAGTGGCAAATCAGACTTGAAACAACTCCTCTGTACAGTTGAATCACACAAACACAACAGGATCTGTAAAATGCCATTTGCAATGAATTGTTACATTTTTTCCCATGTCTGTAACTCAAACCATATTGAGATTTTCCATGCCCAGGGCCATTCCTACTTACACCAGTCCTCTGCCTTTACCCAGTAGTTGCAATCCCTGAGCTACATCAGCTGGGTTATACCCTACAGCTGCTCAGACACAGGACCCCTGTATCCTCTGGTCATTCCCTGACATTCCCTTGATTTTGATGGAGCCAGAACAGGCTTGGAGCCTCCTCTGTTCTGCCTCTTCCTCAAGGACTGCCCCCCTCACTCCCTCTGAGGACAGTCTTTGAGGGTGGACCCCGGATGATTTATTCCTCTGTTTTCACTGAGCACAAACCCTGCAGATTTCCCTTGGAATTCAGTCTGAGGCACAACTTGACAGGAAGCCCAGAACTGGAGTTTTCTGCATTCTGGATAGTTCTTTTGTGAATAACTGAGATACTCCTTAAGTATGCTGCTTAAAGATGATTCCACAGTGGATAAGATGTTGAGGTTCTCTCTTAGGACTGCAGTCTTTCTTCACAAGGATAAATGCTGTTTCATGAGTCAAACAGGAACTAACTTTGCTTTTAATATGGAGTGAATAATAAATTTCTGGACAAGACTTCAAAAATTTTATGCAAAGTTCAGTTAAATTTCTGTTCAAGTATTTAATGCCCTCAGTCTTACTTCCTCCTGCACATTAAAATAGAGGAAGCATTATTTTACATTTCCTTGTATTAAATTTTATTTTAATGCCACTATGCCTGGTTAAAAATACGCAGTCTCTCTACCTAATGGAACTGCATTCTAGTTCATTTATTTGAACATCATCAGCAGCATATAATCATTCTGAATTTGTTTGTTTTGAGGCATTTAAAAGTGGATTGACATTCAGAGGGCACAAGTTTCATACAAAGTCAGGCCCAGCCTCCAGGGTTCCAGGAACCAGAGCACTTCACATTTTATTTCTGGTGGTAGGGCCCATTAAGTTACATATCAAACAATTAGAAAGCATAGCTCTGAGGACCCCCAGATCTAAGACCCTCATATATAAATTTGCAATAGTATAAGTTGTAAAGCATTTTTAAGAACCCTCTTCATAATAGATGCAGTGCAAATGTACCTCCTTACTATTAATAGAAGTTTCAAGTCACATTCCTCAGACGACAAGAACAGGGCTGTAGGAGGAGTGGAAGTGATAATGGGTCTCTTGCTATTTGAAGATTTATAAGGAGAGAACACTGGGGTTGCAAACAATATGGATATTGACATGACTTGAAGTACTGATTAAAAAATCCAGGATGAAGAGAATCACCAAGGGAGGAACCTCTCCACAGTCCCTCTCTAACAACCGAAATCTGTCCTGTCAACTGTCAACAGCCATTTAAAGCTCCAGTGCTGTGACACAGACCACGTGCAAACACGTGCAAAGAGGCATTTTCACTTTGGTGTGTGTCTTCTTCAAGATAAGAGACTCTGCCTTCAGGTCATCTCCTACACCTTTTAAAAAGAGAACAACCCACAGGGTTTCATACTTGCTATTTTATCCATTTTACCAAAAGTTCTGCCTTAGCAGCCACGTGACATCAGATCCCCACAGAACATTAATTCCTGGATCCCTCCCTGCTGCTGTTCTTCCATGACAGCCACGACTTCCTGGTGTGCAGCAGGTTGGGATGGAGAGGCAGGATTTAAACATCCAGCTCTCTGACCTGATCCCAGAGCCAGTGCCCTGCACCTGACACAGCAGTGGGACCAGGAACAGGGGCAGAACCTGTCCCCTCTCTGAGCCACTGAGGATCTGTGTGCTGCTGGATCCAACCCACACCCTCAGACCTGAATCTGCAGATGTGAGGAATTATCCTGCAGAACTGATTTATGAGCAAGCACTGGAAGTGCAGATTTATTCCCAAGGGTGAGGGAATTGGTCCAGCAGTTATTTATGGCTAACAAACTGAAAGCACTTTTGCTAAATACCTATTTTCACTAAGCAGAAAACATTAATCTGACCTAATGGAAAGCCATTTGCATGCTCTAAAGGCTCAGGTTTTTATAGGCCTGCTTTTGTTATGGACTTTTTCAGCTCTACAGACACTATATACATAGGTGAAGTAAATTAGCAGGATAATATTTAATTTCACCCTTTCAGCTAGGGACTTTCAATAGTACTTGGGGATAGAAATCAACATTAAAACTGAACATACCTGTAGTTGTGTAAGATTAAATCAATACTGAGTCACATCCCATTTTTTTTCCAGCCTAGCAAAGCAATATTGCAAAATCTTCATCCACTAACAAAATAACAAAACAAGGCTTGTAAGTCCTGCTGCCATAAACTCCAACCAAAACTTAGGAAGTGCATTACTGCAGTACTGGATCAGTGTCTCACTTACTGCCAGAATGTCCTGGCACTATGTGGCAAGCAGGAAGTCTGTATTGTCCAGAGAAAAGCTACAGTGATACATTTCACTATTTCCCAATAAGCAAACTATGTTCACAGTATGTGTGTAACAGCTTTTATATCATTTGACTTCCCTGTCATCTTTCTGTCATCTGTCTCTTGCCTTCTTGCAACTATTGTCATTATTTTAATAATAATTCTTAAATATAGTGCTAAATCACTACCAATTACATTACCACAGACTGTTTTTTTTTTAAATTAATATTATTGTTATATAAATAGGCTAAATAGTCTCGTAGGTAGAGATTGAGGAACAGATTCCCTATTCCCTGAACACCAAAGTGGAGCCTGTGAACATTCCCTGAGAGCTGGGATGGATTCAACTTTTCTGTAGAGGAAAGGAAACTGCAAATACATACATAAGAATGCAAATAATAATAATTAAAAAAAAAAGTAAGGAGTAGAAGCTTTAAAAAAAAATACATATTTAGTTCTCCAGGTTAGTGCCCTTTCCACCCAAATTATTTCTGCCATGATGGATTTCAGCCACTAGTTTTTGAATCACCTGTTTGAAGATGCAAATGTCCTGCCATGGAGCAGAACCAAGGGGTTGTGGTTGAGGTGACCAGCCACATAATGAAAATAAGAAATGGAAAACTTTCCAAGAGAGTCCATCTCGATCCATGGGCTGAAATTTCAGCCTTGGTATTCCCTGAGCAACAGGAGGGAGTGGATGCATTAGTGGGATCTGGCCCACAAGGAAACACCAGCTCTTGGTATTATTATGTTACCAGCTCTAATTATTACGATGCTACCATATATTGGTAGCACATGTTGGTGGCAAAAAACGGTCCAGACATTTGTCCTGTGAGTCTGGAGGACAAATCCATTTAGTTTTGATTTAAATGTGATATAGCACGAACTTACATGACATTGCCCAATTCCTCCAGCTAGAAATAGGACAGAAATTACTTCAGCAATTCAAAAAGGAAAAAAACCTGCTCTTTTGTGTATTTTTGAAGACTAACACAACAAAATTATATGGTAATACATGTACTTAAGAACAATGTAATAACACTTCTTTAAAAAGTTTGACAGAAATGTCTCATAGCATGGAGGTTGACAGGAGATAACACTCATCCTTTGTACTATATTTTCTATTATTCTTTACATTTTATATTATTCTTTATATTCTGTATACTTTACAAAAAGAAAATGCGGTAATTTCAACCACCTCTTCTCTAACAAACATCAGCACATTCATTTTCTCTCTGGTAGGTAAGTCAACAACTCCTTTCACCCTGCTATAATGTGTGTGGATTATCAAAAGAGGCTTTAAGGATAAGGTTAAAAAAATTGTAGCATCTTTCAGGCTAAAGGGGGGGTGGGTCTGCTCCCAGTCATACAAAATAGTGTTCAAAACACCTCTGCTGCAGGAGCTGATTTGAAACTAAGCAGCAAGATGAACTCAGAACTGTGCTAACCCTCCACTTCCAATTCGACCACACGCAGATGGAGATAAACACACAAACCCCTGTGTGACTTGTATATGACTCCCTGGTGTTTTATAGGTGATATTTCGGTGATGCAACTCCAGGGATAATTACCTTCACAATTATTTCACCGCTCGTGGTTGGAAGGAGTAATGCTCTCATTTGCTCCTCTCATTGAGGCCTCAGGCAACTTCTTCTAACAACAAGAAGTGGGGCATTATGCCAATAATTTCACGAAGTAGAAAGGAATGGTTTGTTTACTATTACCCTAAGGAAAGGTTCTGCATTCCAAACATGCCTTGTTGTTCGATCACTGCACACCTTCCACCTCAAATCCTTCCTATGGTCACCAACATTCCATGACAAAAGTCTACGTGGATATATTTGTCTTGCTGCATTTTTGGCATTCCCTGGCTATTCTTCCCCAGGGTTGACACCTCTGCCGATAACCACCTCTGATCCTTCTGTCACTTGTTTTTGCCTTGTCTTATAAATACAGCAGCAGATGCCAAGATCCTGCAGTTCAGACTTTGAGATGATTGCAGGAGCATTTGAGTTATTGGGAAGACTGAAATAGGCTTTGATCTGAAGCTTCTTTAAAATGGTACATTTAAAACACAAAGCTCAGCCAGACCTGTGCAAATAAAGATTGAGAGCTGCAAAGCTCCCTCGTTAATGCTGCAGGCAAAGTGTACATCTGCTTTCATGGTACTTAACACTGGTTCCTTTTGTGCTCACATTAATTGTGAAAACCCTGCAAAGTTCATCTTTGCCTGGTGACTAAGAAGCCTGGAGTTTTATTTTAAATACATCCCAGCTCTAAGATGGTGGGGGACTGTCAAGCTGAGCAGGAAGCTTGTGGGAGCAATGTCCCTTGTGCCACTCTGGCCATGTCAGGTACTAATTAAAAGGTGATCTCCTGCATGATTCTTAAGCCTCCCAAAATTCAGCCAGCTGATGTTCTCATTCAAATTCTGTCACATCATCTGAAGGGTGGAATAGAGAGAGTTACATCCACTGAAAACTACAGCAGAGCAAATAAAAATGTCTGCCTGAGTGGACTTTTCCAGCAGTTCATGCAGTTCTCTGGATGGAAAAAGACTTTACAGAGTCATCATGTCCCCTCTTGCCTTCCTTCCTTTCTCCCTCTCTCTTCCTTCCTCTCTGTTTTTACACTCTGAACAGATGTCCCTGACTTGGCACCCAGTGTCTTCTGCACCAGCCTCAGAGAAGACACTCCAGAAGACATTCCTTTAGCCTTGGCTTGTGGAGCATTGGCTGGTGATGATTTCTCAGAAAAAAATGAACACTGGTTTGAGTTTAAAGCAATGCTAAAAAAGCAGCTCACAGCCCATGGGAGGTTTTCACAGATACCTGACTTTGCTGCCAACAGCTCAGCAGATACTGCACTCTAAGGCATTGGGAATAATAAATAAGCAAAGCTGGAAGAATAATTAAGAGCACAAACAAAACTCACCAGGGTTAAACTTAGGGAACTGAGGGATAGTTATTTTTGGAGGAGGAGTATCATGGTGTGTATATTTGAGCATTAAATGGAACTGTTTCCTGCAGACCTTCCAAAGCCATAGCTGAAAATAGTAAGACAACCTGCTGAACTTCTCCACATCCAAGAGGTTGTTTTACTCTGCTTGCTGAACAGAGAGAAATTTTAGATTGTGATATTCAGTAAAAATGTTCTGAGTTACAGTAGTTGGAAATAACTTGAGCTGTTGATGCTAAGGGCAGCTGCTACCTTTCATAATGGAAATGGCCTTGAGCTGGAAAGAGCAAAATTCAGGAAGTAAAATTAGTAATTTGACAGCATTTGAGAAGAAATGGGCAGATCTATTTATGTTCAATTGGAGCAGGAAAGCAACAGCCAAGAGTATAAATGAAAAGATTATATACAGGGAAAAATAAAAGCACAAGATGATTTCACAGAATGCCTACGGAGAAGCATAAGCACATGCAACACTTCTCCAAAAGAAGTTGAAAATATGGTTATATATTAAATGAGCTGTAAGAGAACTCTAATTTTTACAGCTCCTTGTGCAATCACAGATGGATCTAAACTGAATTAAGAAAAAATGCACTGGCAGTAGATAATTTTTTTAAAGTGCCATAGTAAACAGAGATATTTATTATTATTTGATAACATTCTTTTAAAATACATGAAGTTCTGGTGGTTCATAGGCTGCAACTGCTACTTTTACACAATTCTGTTCTTCTGAAGCTACTCCATCTCTTTAAATTTGTTCAAATCTAAAATTAATGAGCTCCCAGTTGGTTATCGCGGGTTTTTTGGCTCTTTTAATGAGAAAAGGTATTATTTTTATGGGTAGCAAGATCCAAATGCCAGTGTGTGCTGGAGATGCCTATTCTGGAGGTAAGGTCTGGGCTATCCACCCTCATGGTAAATGATCACAGCTGCTACCTGAGGAGACTGAGCACAGAATATTGTACAGAAGTGCAAATCCAGGACTCTCACTGTGCAGCCTGTGTGGCTCTGGCACGGGGCATTTCCAGAGGGACACGAACACTACGACTGATCTGCTCTCCCATAGAACAAAATCACCCCACATTCTTCTCACAGTCCCTGCTGGGATTTCACACACTCCCTAAAAGCTCCAAGAGGGACACAGGAATTTATTAGAAAGACTCCTTGTTCCAGGGACTGGTACTCGATGAAACAGAAAAAAAGGGGGAAACAATTGAGTAGATTCACTTAATTTTCACCAGAGCCCACCATCTTTATTCTGCTCCTCAGAGACCCTTGAAAAGTGACAGATAAATCCAATTTGCCCATGCTTGAGCAGGATGGAGAGAGAGATACTCGTGAGTCAGCATATGCCAGCAGAAACTGTTTTTCCCCCTCATTAACTTTTTTGCACATCAGTTGATTTTTATTTTATACTGTGTATATCCTTCTGCTTATTTTCTGTGTTCCCTACTGAATGTCATCACAACTGATACCACCAGGGCTTCATTAATGTAAAATGTTGTCATGTGGTGAATTATTCTTAAATGAGAAAACACAGGCAACCCTAGAAGAGAAAATGAGGAGTTGTCGGACAGCACAGGGCTGGGAGTATTTGAAGAAGTCCAGCAAATTGTTGGGAAAACTGATTGGAATTCAATAAGAAAGTGCAAATGAGACAACATAGCTCCCCTGTGGATTGCAAAGATCCCCTGACAAGAAATCAGAACTATTTCTGCACTACTGCACCTTCCAAATGCAGAAATGCACAGGTAGCAGGAGGAAATCCAGCACAGTAACACAGCACTCAGGGCAACAGGGAACAACCAAGGGGTGGAGTAACCTTAGGAAGATTATTGAGAACCAAATTTGAGTGGATTTCTGGCTGGAATAGGATTCTACTGGAACCATTTGTACTCCAGAGCAGCGCCATTACCTTCACAGGACTGAGCAGCAATTGCTATGTGAGCCAACAACACACTTGTCCAGGACGGCACATCAACGCTCAAATGCATCCCAGGAACAAACGCAAGAGAAAATACTTCTCTCTGGGGATGGCTCTGAAGGTGAAGGAGGCACATCACAAGCAGGGGTTTGAATTCTTGGAAGATAACACCCTCCTGTGGTGTGGGAACTCCCCAGAAGATGGGAGCCCAGCTGGGTGTGAAATGAAGAAGAGCCTCCTCCCTCCCAGAGCCGGTGCTCAGGAACCTGCCTGGATGTTCCCTGGCAAAGTGGTGCAGTGGCTCAAGTTTTAACAAACTTTGGTGCTTTTGGCTGAGGGGGTCAGTGATGCTCCAGCTGTTCTGGTCTCTGTTTCTGGACTGAAGGGCTGGGGTGTTGCTAAAAGCACAAAACAAACTGAACTGAGTGCCAGAGATAAAAAAAGGCTCAAAATACACACTGCCTGTTATTTTCCTACTATGACATGTACCTCCTATACCTACACAACTTCATTTAACAGTAGAAAGAAAAATATGAGCTGGACATACTAATGAGCACCTGGCCCCTTAGATGCTGTGGGAATTGGTAACTTCAAAAAAATACGGAACGTAGCTGCAAAAATCTCCTGCTAATGCATGTTTTGAAGAATCATTTAAAGAACTGTCAATTCTTTTCTCAGCCCTTCATGTGCATTTGTGGATTTTTAATGTCTTTTAGAGGGAGGACTGAGTTTTCTGTATTCAGGGACATGGTTTATTGAAATGTCCCTATTTTTTTTAAAATATGCACTATTTAAATTTTGCACTATTAAAATATTTAACATCCAAAATAGATAATAAAAAAAAAAACCAGCAAGAAAGATGAAAACTATCCAGTGGCATTGTGATAAGCTGAGCAATTCTGAAAAAGATAAAAATGGCTTGTGTGAAAGGAATTTGTTTTGTAAAAAAAAAAAAAAAAAGAAAAAAAAAAAAGACAGATTTGGAACTGTGGCTGAGAAAGCTTTGAAAGAAGCCAGGCTGACAGGGTGTATTGTAGGGTAGTTGTAAGCCTTTGTAGAAGCAATTATTATCATCTTCCTAAAGCACAGGCAAGTCTGGGAGGGGGAAAAAAAAGCAAAGAGAAGGAGAAAAGGCTGCCTGGGAAGGAGAACCCCTTGCCCAGGCCTAGATGCTGACTTGCTGACTTAAGCCAAAAGTAAAAACAATCTGAATCTAATTTAAAATCTGGTCATTCTGGAGAAAATTAAACCTCTGGAGCTGTAGCTGAAAGAACAGGTGAGGGAAATGTTCTGGGGGGAACAGGAAAAGCAGTTCCCATTAAAGGAACCAAGTCCCATTATTTTATTGTGAGCTAATGACCACAGGCTGTTTTATGTGTGTCTCATTGCAAAAGGATTAAAAATAACTTCCCACTACATTTGCTATGACTGATCATAGAAATGCACTTCTAATGTTGAGAAAATCTTGGAGAAAAAGTCACTTGGAATTTTTTTCTTTTCCTCTGCCTGAAACCTTCACTGACAGCAAAAGGACACTGGATTTAAGTATCTCTGTAACAACAGGTGAAGGACACACACATTCACTCTCTTGCATAGCAGGCAGACTCACAGAGTCTTTTACTTTATCCCCATAAAGTAATAATGCAAGAGGAGCTTCCTTTGGTTGTTATAAAGGCTGCCAGTAAAGAGAAAAAATCACCCTTGGATTCATACCCACCTGTCTGTACAAAGCACTGCTGAAAGCCCAATTATTTTGATGGATACTGAGGAGAGCCAAAAAAAAAAAAAGGACTTATGTAAATTACAATGAAAGAACTCAATGTATTTCTAAAAGTATCTCAGGAATTTACAGTAAATAATGCTTTCAAAGGAAATGGTAATCTTTCTGCACTGAAAGCTTCTGATCTTACCATCTTTACTTCAGATCATATTAGTACTGTGCATCATTACAAGAATGTGTTCTTTGAAGCATGTGTACTCCATCTTCCTTCTATTCATCATAAATACTCTCTCTGTGAAAGCACACTTTGCCACTGTGCACACATTTTTCTTTCTAAGATTTAATTCATTTCCTGAAGAAACGTCGTGCAAAAATCAATCTTGGCAGTACAAGTTCACAAGGCCTGATTCGTTTAACAGATGATTTGTTGACAGCAGTAAGATAGAAAATAACAGAATGCTCTTACTAAGAGCAACATTACACATTGCCAGCGGTGTATATAGGGGTGGTATGTACAGAGGATGGAAATGTTCCTTCAGGGACAAGTTTGCCATGGTTCATGACAGGCTTCCAGCTTCTGTTCCAGCTCCCTCTTTGTCCTCCCACTTCATGTTATTGCATAAATCCTGACCTTTGCTGTTGTTGGTTTCATTGAAAAGCAACAGTTTGTACAAAGAGAGATAAGAAAATGAGTGTCCTGTTACAGAATATGTAATTTTGATTGGTGTCCAAACACAAATCAGGTCCTTCAGAGAAAATTTCAACCAAACTTCAACCAAACTGCATATGTAGGAGCAGACTACAACTGAGAGTAGTAGTTAATGGTTTGATAGCTAATCTGGGAAGTATTTATCTAAGCAGTGTCACACAGGAGGATTAAACACTTCTCTTCCTTCTCTCTTTTCTTCCTGTCCTTTTCTCACACAGTGACAAAGAAAGAAGTTTTGCAGCTCTCCTGGCCGAATACACCTTGGATTTCTTCATATTCTTAATTTGATTTTCTACTAAACAAGACATGGAGAAAAGAACCAATTCCCTGCACCATCCATTACCCACATATTCCATGAGAATGGTGGGATCCTGGAGCATTTCATAAAAACAAAGAAGATTTCCCTCAAGCTGACTCCTCCTCTCATATTCATCACGACCAGAGTGATTGAATGTGACCTTCAGCATGATAACTACTTTGGTGTCCCAAAATCAGGTGTTAAATCATCCAAATTTTAGTTCAGTGGCTCTTGGAAAAGAGTCCCAGCCCTAATGTCAGATGCTCAACAAACACAGGAAAAAATTGCTCATATATGAAAGATTGAACGCTCAGGTTTCCTTTTGGAAAAAGTAAAACAAATCCTTCCTCCTTCCTGCTGACAAATAGCAGGAAAGGAAATTTATTTCTGCAGATTTCTAAAGTGCAAAAAGTGAGGAACATTTGACATGCTTCATTAAACAGGCAAAAATAGAAAACATTTTGAAAACAGAGTTGAATAAGATATAATACATCCACAGGACTCCATAGAAAAAAGAAGGAAAGATTAAAATCTGTTCCCAGCAAGATAATTTAAACCCAGAGTGATACATTCCCTCCCTAGTAATCAGTCTGAAAATAGGATGATTTAACTGAGACCCTCAAAATCTCTGTAACAGAAACACAGAAAAACCTGATTAATTCAATTGTACTATACTGCACTATCAAAATTATAGAGTGAAAATGTTAACTGAACCTACAAGGCCTTTTTACTGTGTAACAGAACTCAGAAGTAATTAAAAAGAATCCCAAGCACCAACATTTCACAAAAACAAGTCTATACATTTTCCTGTGTCAGAGGAGCTGTGAGCAGACAGGAACTCTCCACGGGTGTATTTACAGCCAACAGTCACAAGGTAGCAGCACAAAGCATCAGTCTAAAGGATTTCTTACAGATCCTCCAGAGGTGGAGGTGATGTGTCATCAGGACACTGTTCCAAGTGTGGAGGCAACACAAGCCCCTGCAGTTAAGTGCTTAGTGGGGAGTGAGCTGAGTGCTGGGCTGGCCTGTGACAAGCTCTGTGAGCCAGCCACTAAAAGCCCAGTAAAAGAACAGCCCTTTTTTTTCTGGATTTGCTGCAGACATGAGAGATGTGTTACATGACCTGACATCAGGGCACAACGAGAGCAGGGAGGGCAGAAGGTCTGGCAGGGTCGTGGAGGGAAACCTTACATCTGGTGGTGCCTCACAGCTTACAAATTGGCTGCTCAGCTCCTGAGCTGACCTGCTTCCGAACAAGAAATGATTATTTTCTCCTTTCAGTACCCTCTCTATGCACTTTTTAAAGGAAAAAAGTATATCTATCAATTCTCTATGTGTTACATAGTGTATACACTATGGTGGGATATGTATGCATGCACAGTAACTTGGAATTTTCAGAAGTAAATCCGTATTCTGGGACATAAACGTAAAGGTCAGTAGGTCAATAAAGATGAATAAATTCATTCTGTAGCTCCTGTAAGGGGTAGAAGCACTCACAGAGATGAACTGCCATCTGCAGCATAGTGGTAACTGAATATTCACAGATTTCTCAAGAGCGGGATTTTTTGGCCATTGATCTGCCAATCACTTCTTCTGTCAGAGGAAATTCAGAAATCCACGTCTCACTGGGCTTTTCTCACCTCATTGCTTTTGTGGGAGGTGTGTTTGTTGTACATCCGCATCTTTTATGGGATCTCAGAATGAAAAATTCAATAGCTGCTGTGTTGAATTCTAAAGATCATTATTCTACTTGTTTAGAAAATGCCACCAGCTTTTCTCTCCTCTCGCTCCCACCATCACTTCACTTTCAAACAGTTTGGTATATTTTACTAAATTAAAAAGAAATGTATCTCTTGTAACTGGCGCTGCCTGGGCAAATGCTACAGATGTTCCCAATTATGGCATTGTCCCTGCCATCAGAATGCATTTGTAAAACCCTGTTGAATAAAAGCTCCCTAGCACAGGAATAACTGTGACTTCTCGCTTTAAGAATGTGAAATCCTTCTTCATTACTTACTACAGTTCCACCATAAATCCCAGTGACCTCCCCATTGCCTGGACACTCCCACAGCTCCCTGTCCTGTGCCTTGGGTGCCAAAGCATCACCAGGATTTCTTTTCCAGCTCAGCATCCACTGTCTGCACATCAGTAAAGCCAGATTCATTCATTTCAAATGGACCCTGTCCAGCTAACATTGATGCCAACTTCATTTCTTCAGCTCTCAGCTACTTTCAGTGCAGTTTTCTCCAGAATCATGTTTTTCTGCCTGTCTTCTACATGTCCCATTCGTGCTCTCTGCAGCAATCTGGGTGCTCTGTTCCCAGCCTCTTTTTGTCCTCCACAAACACAAACTCAGTTCAGTTTCCAAGACACATGTGTGAAGGACTGATGGATTGACTTCTGTCCATCACATTGAAATTTTTGTCTATATTTTAGGCACCTCACAAACGCCAACTTGTCAACTTAAGATCCCCACGGGCAGAACTGATCTCATTTTTCCTCTCTAGCATTCAAACCCCTGCACTGGAGATCTTCTGTCACCTTTCAGTGGGGCTGTAGCCATTCCTGGGACTATCTCAAAATGAGCTCTGCTTAAATTTTGGGCAAAGTCAGTACATGGTGCTTTAAAACATGGCATTTCCAACCCATTCTCCCACATAAGCAGCTTTTATCAGTTCTCCTCCTGCCTCTTCTCATGCCCTTTCCTCTGGCCTTATTGAATCCCACCATCTCCTCTTCCAAAAAGCTTCTGCAAAGACAACTTTGCAAAGATAACACAGCCCAGCTCCTGGTGCTGACCATTCCATCCTCTGCTGCCTGTATTTTCCTACTGGCCTTCCAGTCCCCCCTGCAGAGCACATAAGCTGTAAGACTCTTTCCAGACCCTATTTCTAGACAGGTTCTATTTCACTTCTAATCACACCTGTACTGAGCCATCACTGACTTCTCAGTGCTAACGATGACAGCCTTTATTACCCAGTTGCCAAACTTTAAAACAAGAACCTTCAGCTTTTCTTGTCACACCTGTCAGAGCCTCTCTGTAAACACTTGCAGAGTCATGTTCAGGCACTTCTAAAACTCAGCTCTAACATGATGCCTACACAAAGCCAGACAAATGCACGATAATTCATCTCTGAGGCACTGACTGTAAGACTGCACATCCTGCTGACCTGTGCTGCCACGCTTTTAGTTGGCACTACCAGTGTTGTTTCTTCCCTTTATTTATGTTGTAAACTTTTTGCTTAGAAACCATCTTTTTTTTTTTTTCCCATTTCCATGAAATGGGCATAACAAATATCTGACACCCTTATTAGCCAAGCAAGTACATTGATAAAAGAAAGGTATCTTAAAAAAGGAGAACTGCATAACCTCTTCCAGGTGCACAAAATGTATTTTGCAAAGGATAAGAAGAGGAATGTAACAATTTGGCATGGTGCCAGGAAGAAGACCCACTAATTGGGATGGATGATGACAAAGAGAAAATCAAAAATTCGTGGCATGATTTAGTTCAATGTAAATCTGAAAAAAAAAACAACAAACCACCCAGCAGTGTCAGGGAAATTATTCTATATTTGTTTAAGCGAGAGGCTGTACAGGATGCAATTCAGCCATCTGTGCTTGGCCCATCTGTACTCTGAAAATACTATAGGACTGTATTGCACCACTTCTGCTGTCAGACTTCAGAGATGTTACAAGATATGCCAAGGAGTAGGAATGGGAGATGACAGCACATGGATTACGATCTCTGCCTCAAATTGTCTTCTCTCTACTCACTTACAGATGCACTTCAAATCAAAATCACTAACTAAGTCTTCCCAAGAACTCCTTGAAATTAGTTTCTCTTTCCTATATTTCACAGCTATTTCTACTCTTCCAATGGAAAGACAAACTACCACCATCAGTCAATTGTTGTACATAAAAATAAAATAAATACTGCACTTAGCAACACAAGTAACAAAGCCTGCTTAGCTTCAGATTTGTCTCCTGTGTCCCAACAGTTTTAAGCCCATAGAACCCTCCAAAGCCACATGTACCAAAGCCCTCCCCAAACCCCTATTAAAATATTTCCCTTCCCACAAAACTCAATCCCCAAGGAGCAGCTGTGGGGATTTCCCTGTTGCCTGCATGACTGGAGTCAGACCATGCAGCCCAGGGAACTGCTGAGCCTTCCCCTTGGGACTGTCCAGCCCATCTCTCACTTCTGTCCCAGACCAGAGAGGAAAAGTGACCTCTGCTCCTCTGCTTGAGCTCATTTATAGGTTCAACAGGTATGAAAGGGAACTCAGCAAACAGCCTTTGTTAAAAACACCTCAAACACATCTCAGTGCAATAAAGGGAAATAGTTCTCGATACAGATCATTCCTGTCTGTGGGTTTATTTTAAAATGGGGAAAAATCATGTTGAAGCCACTAAAGAATGAGCGTTGAAGCCTCTTTCCTGCTCTGTGAGTGCTGTGAGGAAGCAGCACTGCTGTGTTTGGCAGGGGCACAAGGACAGCACGTGCAGAAGCACTTACAGGTCTCTGCCACTGGATGTGATCTCCTTTCTCTCTGTAGTTTCCTTGCCTCTTAGATACAACAAAGGCAGCTGCAATGAATTCATATCTCTGTAGTCAGAAAACACTGCAGTTAAGTGTGAGGGGGCTGATAACAAAGCCTTACTAGCAGAGAACTATAACTGTGCTGCAAAGAAAGCAGTAAAACCTACTTAGCCATGAATTAATACATAATGAACAACTGACAATAATTATTTCAATAGAGTGCTCCTGACCTCCTTCAATACTTCCTTCCTTTTTCTCTAATCACATTTTTTAGATAGTTTTGCACTTAACCACGGAGGCACTTAGTAGTTTGTATTTTCCATTAATTCTCTATATAATAGTAAGTATTGCTTCCCCCTGAGAGAGAAGTGTAAATGACTGGCTCTTTTTACTTTTATTTTTTAATGATGAGAATGCAAAGCTTGTGACTTAGGGCTCAGCAGAGCTCAACACATCTCATGGACCTTTACTCTGATAAGGCTTTGCTACAGAATGAGGGAATTCAGTGAAGTGTGGTAGGTGTAATTAAAATTGTGTTATGCTGCTGATCCACAGGCAGATAAATTCTATAAGCATTAAATTGCATTGGTTTGTTAAAAAAAAAATTGGCTGTTCGTTTCCTTGTAAAAAACACCATCAGTTTAAAGATGGTGAAACTATAAATATGAAATAAATTACAGCAGTTCACAAGTTTCTCAGAATAAACAGAGGTCTGTGTACTCCCCTACCAAGAGACTCGATGCTTTATGGAGAGTGCAGTGAACCAGTTTAATAACAATTACAGGCCAAAGGGATCTACATGCACAGATTGCTGACTGGTGGCATATTAATCTACTTTCTCCATCCCTGGTATAAACTTCTTAACAGAAAATACAGAGATTTTCTGGGAACAAAGGTCACAGGTTTAAATCCAAGCGTTCTGTCTGTAATGTTTTTATGTGCCACTCATTGATACAAATCTGATTAGGTGAAAATCAGCCTGGCATCAAATGTCACAATGTGGGGCAGATCTCCTGTTTGCTCTGAGTTGAAATAAAATCTCTGGCTATTTTCCTTGTGTATTAATGGTAATATTTCATTGTTAAGAGTCTAATCACAATATGTTCTATGTGGAATATCATAAATGGGGAGCCCTGTTTACTCATTACATGGACCTGCAAGTTCAAAGAGATTGGTCTTTTTGGAAAAGTTAATCTTTTTCACATTTATCAGCCCGCAAAAATCAGAGTAAGAAGTCACCTGTTACAATCTTGTCTAACAAAATATTAATGTGTACTCTCTCTGAGACAGCAGCAGTTACTCACAGGGCTGTAGAGATAATGGGAAGAAACTAATGGAAATGACTCTACACATGCAAGCAAATTCTTGAATTAAAATCAGATGAAAGGCAGATAAAATTGCAGCAGGTTTGAAGCTGAAGCCATGCAAATAGGTTTTCAGTCAAGGGGCATGGCTTTGTTCTGAAAAGAACATTAGCTCATACTGGAGAGTATCCTTTGCAGATTTACCTGGGAATATTTATAATAAAGTGAATAATATTTATTATCTGCTCTTTTCCTCAAGTTATTTACGTAGTTAAGATGAAGACAATGCACAATAAAGATCATATAAACAGGATGGAAGATCAGGGCTGAAGAGCTGGAGTAGCTCATACACAGACAAGAAGCAGATGGACATTTCCTGCAGAGAATCCTTTTCAAAATTCTTGTGCTCATGAGAAGAGAGGATCAGACAAATGGATGTGGGGACAGGAAAGAGCCAATCTCTGTATGCTCAGATAGTTGAAATATTGGAAATTTTGGTGGCACATGACAGATTTTGAGTCTGGGAACAGTGGAATTTTTGCCAGGTGGCTCTGGAGCTGGGATAGCAGCCTATGAGCTGGGAAAGAGGACAGAGCAGGATGCTGACACACAGAGCATCTGTGAACCAGCCAAGGAGTGAGAGAGAGGGAAAAGAAAAGAGACTGAGATGCACTGGAAGACAGGAACACAGCCTAGGAAGGAGGATGGAATCAGAGGGATGAGGGGACACAGACTTTCCTTCTGTTGCTGTCTCGTTGCCATGCCACACATTGCCTCAAATCTTCTCACTTTCTCATTGATTTTCCAACTAAAATA
Organism: Pachyramphus minor; assembly: GCA_013397135.1. Classification (NCBI taxonomy): domain Eukaryota; kingdom Metazoa; phylum Chordata; class Aves; order Passeriformes; family Tyrannidae; genus Pachyramphus; species Pachyramphus minor. Next base: position 1,628,647 of record VYXB01008839.1, read on the forward strand.
ATCAGTTACATCTTTATGTATAATGTCAATAGTTCTGGAGAGAGTTGACTGAAGTCCTCTATTTCCTCTTTAATTCAGACTCCTGAAGTTATATCAAGGAATTACATGTTTCACCTCCAAAAGTGACTCTGGCAACTTTTTTCTTCCTTTCACCCATAAATAGGTACTTACTGCTGAAATTTGAATGCCTACTTTGTCCTTGTTCATACTGTGAGTTTTTCATACAGGTAGCAAATCTCAGAAGAAGCTTCTCTTCACTGTTAGTTGTTGCCATTTATTTGTCCTGTAGCAGATATCTGTCAGTTCCTTAAGCATGTCATTTGTTACTGGGCTTTTAGACATCTTTTTGCAAATCTGTTTTTATTTTGCTACATATTCTCAGAATACTTGTAGAGTGTCAGGAAGGTTTATTTATGTATGAGCTTATTTTTGGACAGGAAACAACACATCTGCTTCCTTCAAGAATGATCCCACATGCAGAGAAACCCAATACTATTTTCTCAAGGAATTCACAGAAAATTAGCAGAAGAAGTGGTTAGAAAGTGCTTTAGGGAAAAGCATCTTGATATCTTGTTTAGAACTGGGCTACACTGATATTAATCTTTTCCTTCTTATCGAGGTACCTGTGAGACACCTGAAACTCTAGTGAGCCATTTCTGGAAAAGATGTTTCAAAATCCAGATCATTAGCAGTTTTAAGTCAGCAATTCTTTGCTTTGAACTCCACCCTACTCTACCAATCTGTTTTTCAAAGCTGTTGATCACTAAAGTATCACCCAGATACCAAAAGGCCACTTGGGAAGTGGCTGAAGTTAATACCTTCTAGAGACAGATGAAAACACAGCTCTATCACCTGCCTGACTTCTCCACTTCATCCAGTTCTCCTGGGACAGTGAGGTCCTTTCAGGTCATGTACATTTTATTCTCATCCCCAGAACAATAGAAGGAGAAGGCCAGCACTCAGGTCAGCACTCAATCCCCCCTTCTCCCAGAAGCGAACAGAGCACAGAATAAGCAAAGCAGGTAATAAGAGCACACAAAAAATGCAGGCCTGCACCCAAACTGCACACATTCACATTTGATGCTAAAGCATGGTCTAAGCTAAAAAAGTTGTGTTTTCTCCAACTGTAAGACTGGATGGACACCAACACAGAGAGCTCATCACCAGAGGAAATGGAAGTGAACATTGAAGTCAGCCAGGGAGCCCAATCTGGGTTTGATTTACTTGTTTGTCACCTCCAAGTCCAATTAGGAGGAGCTGTGCTGGCGATGCTGATCAGGCTTACGGTGAGGAAGCTGCTGGTTTGGCTTCCTTAAATTTACACATTCAGGGGGCTCTTTGTTCCCTCCTGTAACTGCAGGTGTGCCAAGCACAAGGTGAGGTGAGTGCCAGCTCCTACATGGGGAGGGTTCAGTCCTCAGCCTGAGCCTGAACATGCCATGAATGCTGAACACATGAAGCGGCACAACAAGTGCAGTGTTGCAGCTGTAGGTTTAGTGCAAAAAGTTTGTATTTGAATAATTTCTCATCCTTGCTACAATCATTAACATAAAATCAATTTGTGTTGTGACATTTTCAGTTCTCATTATGATCTCTGTCACAAGAGGGAGGTTTTTAATCCCCCATAAAGTCTTTAAGAGACAGCAGAATAATATGCACTAAGTGCATTATACAGTTTCTAATATGACCTTTTCACGGTTCTGCAGTTTGACTGCCTGGTCACTCCTGTTCCTGGGCTGCCTGGGTAATCTGAGAGCAACAGGTGGAAAGGTGAATAATCAAACCACTAAATCTTTAAGAGGTTAACTTCATGCTGCAAGTGACTTCCAACTTTGTGCTTACATTGTGCAAGCCAGAAAAAAATCTAGGAAGAAAAGGAAATGGCAGACAACGACTGTTCTCATGACAGTGGCAAAAAGTATTTAGGAAAAGAGTGAGATTCGTGTGTGATAGCTAGGAATTCTATTCTGCCAGCAGTTCACATGTGTTTATGCTGTGTGAAATAATCTACTTTTCATGGAGATGCAGGAGCTCCAGTCGCTCTTCACCCTTAAAAAGTCTGAGTGTCTCAAATAGTTTATATGACCCAATGCTAACCCTCTTCCTGCTATTATTGTGTTTTTTGGGTTTTCTTTGTTTGTTTTTTGTATGAAACTTAAAAACTAATCAAAAGTGAACCTAGCACTGAGTAAAATAAGTGGCAGGTAATCCTCTTCTCCTGTTATTGTTTTTGGCATTTACTTCAAAGGGACCCAAGGTCATGCAAGAAATGAGGGGATTGCAAGTGCTAAAAGGAAAAAGAAAACAGGGAGCGCCAATATATCCACCCAAGGAGAGCATGGAACAAATGTGGATGATATGACTCATCATCTGAGTGTATTGCATTAAACTAGAGCATCTCCTTTGGACTCTTTGATCCTGCCCTGAGTTACTTTCTCATAGCCAAGGACAAGAATTCTGCCAGGAAAAGGGAATGGGGAGACAGGCTGAGAAAGTAGGTCAGTTCTTGGAATAATTCTGTGTCAGTAGCAAAAAAAAGAAAATTCAAAGGGCTGGACAAAGGGTACAAAATATCACATGGAGTGATAATATACCCCCACAATGCACTCATGGATGTACAGAAGGAAGGGAATGTCAGTGTAGGTGTCAAATGAATTAATAAAAAATATGAAGGCCACTATATCACAAAGATGTAAAACTTTATACAGTGTGCTTTCCTTACAGGAAAATGGTTAGAAATTAACAATAACAACAATAATAAAAAAAAAACAACTGAAAGGGATAAAACTCTAACAGGTTTTTAGAAAGAATTCTATTACACAGAAGAAAAGAGAAGCACAGCTCTGGCTGGAAGGGGTGTTTGTTGAGGGCACAGGAGAGGTCACCTCATGAGGCACTGCTGAGCTTGGTTTCAAAGCTTCTATGAAGCTCTATGTCCCAGTTATCCTAAGGAAGGAGGGATAGGGTTTTGCAAGCATTTGAAACTCATAAGCCAGTTAACTTTCTGCTCACGTGTCTGGGAAGACTTTCAGGAAGGGGAAGAAGCCACAACCAACATTCAGAGAAGCTCCTCTCTATTCCCTACTAAAGTGGCAATAATCTCTATTGCTTTGTAGCCTACAAAGCAATAAAGAGCTGCTAAGATTAATTAAAGTCTGAAGGGAGGCTGAAGTGTTTAATCAATCACCAGTGCTGTTGGCTGCCACCATACCATTCATAGAGATTATTATATAGCAATTTGAATTACAAAGCCAAGCCAATTGTAGTATAAGAAGGGTATTGCCTGTCAGTGTTTGGATCTCTCGTTCTAGATATCAAGGACTTGCTTTTTCACAGTATATGAAAACTTCTAACAAGTTCACAGTGGCCATTCCCTTCAGCTGTGGGTGTTCAGCACTCCTGCAAATCAGCCCTCAGAGTTTCAAACCAGGAACCATGACAGTGAGAAGGCACAGCCTGTGGCCCTTCATGAAAAATCTGCTTTAGCAAGATGGGCAGCATTGCAAAGGAACTCAGTGCCAGGAGCTGCACCAGAATTAACTTCTCCAGGACAGCACACATCAACTGCTCTGCCTATGTAACTTTGTTTTTTCCCCCTCTGTTCTTCACCCTTTGCAATTTTGCTGCCTCTTGTGCTCTGCAGCCCTGGAGAAATATGATGGAACTGTTGTCTCCTCTGCTCTACAACCTGACATATGCCAAAGCAGGAACACTCTGCACTGAGTGAGGAAATGATTCCATGGACTAAATGGTGGACAAACATGTAATAAAACCCATACCATACTGCACATAGAAAAGGAGTTGAATTAATCCTACCTAACAGATGGCTTTGGCAACCTTTCCCAATTTCAGGTGTACTTTGAAAACTAAACCATTATTTGACAATGAATTTGAAAAGGCATTTGAAAACACATTCAGGAAGCTCTGAAAGACACTTCTCTCAAAAAAAAAAAAAAAGTGAAAACATGATCTTGCATAATTCCCAGGCTGGTGACAATCAGTGTGAGATAAAAAGAGAAACACACTAATAAACCTTTGAATTTATGCAAAAATCCTGCATTTGTTAATAGCACTTTTGCTCTTACCTTCCATTCTAACAATAGTTAACATCTTTAGGGCAGCTACAGGAACATACCACCAAATTATACATAACTCTAATTTTCTAAGAAGACCATTCACAGTAGCCTGAACACATAGAACAGCAATGCAAAGGGTCACACTCCCTATGAATTGGTATGAACTGAACTGCTCTAACACTTGCTCTTTCAGAGCTGGCTTTATTTCTGTTGAAAGGAGAAGGACATTAAAGCTCCGGGATGTGTCTTCCACTGACACAAATCAGCACTGACTTTAACAGCACCATGTGGATTTGCAGCAGGCAGAGATCTGGGCTGGCTGATTGTCCAACTGACAACTCTCCCACATGGAGACTCCACTAAAAGTCCTATCTGTAAAACTGGTACAATTCACTAATACTGAGAGATTTAAAGTCTAGTTGAAGTAAGAAAATCTTGAAAAGACAGAAAAAAAGAGTTTTCTGTAACAATTACACCACTTACTATGTACTATATATGTTGAGTACTCAAACCACTTTAGTGAAAAACCCACATTCATTTCCTGTCATAATATGGTCAAGTGTAATTTCTGGCACAGAGAAGTGAGAATCATCACTGCAGCTTTGTGGAACTGATTAACAAGTAATTCAGCAGAGAGCAGCAAGTGCTATTTCAGGAGTCATTGGAATCACTGTAGTGATGATGCAGGAGCTGGTTATGTCTCCCTGATATGGAAGGATAAGTTGCCACAACACTGACAATGCCCAGAGCAACTATGAACCATCTTCAGGTTATTCCAGTGGGGAAGAGAAATGGAAGTTTGTTTTCATGTCCTTTTTGGCCAAGGGACAAGAACATCTGAACACCATATGAGCACATTCACACCGAGCAGAACCAGCAAGGATTAATGGGCATCTTCTGAGACCCAGGGAGATAAACAGATGCCTGAGGCATGGGATTTTAAAGAATAAAAGAATATGGGATGGCCACACCAGGTTCATTTAACCCAGTGCCCTGTGATGATGGCCAATGCCCAGGGCCCTTTAGGAGAGTGTTCTGTTGTAACTCGCCAGAAAGTTCTTTCGAATTCCTGTTATTTGTTCACTATTTATAGCCAAGACAGATCAAAAAGGTGGACAGGAGGCTAAAATACTGATGCAAAGACAAAGTGTCTTTGAAGTGCCAAGACCTCAAAAGTTTACACAAGCAAGTGGAGTTACAAGCAAAGTCATCACTAAAAGAAAATAACTAATATCATGGGAAGTGACTGCACTCCTGGGGAGAAAAGGATGTCCATTATTATTATTATTATTACCACGAATACAGTTTCTGTGCTGCAGAAAACGGAGTTTTGAGACAATCAAAATAATTTACAAATTGGGACTGACAAGCCGAATCATTGAAATGCTGAAATTTAGCTCATTCATTTCAAAGCGATGTCTCTGCTTCCAAAACTGTCAGATTTCATTTTTTAAAGAGTTTTTTAAAAGGTTTTTTACTTTACCATGAACAATTACCCCCTCAAATCCTGGCTCGCCAGTCCAGTCAGCAAACTGAAAAATCAATTATTTGCACAGTACTGGTTTTGGGGAAGAAGGCCAGAAGATAAGGCAAGCACATACAAAAGTCAGTGAGGAATCAAATGGAGACTGAGAGAGAATAAACATGGAATTTATCCATAGGGCTGACAGAGCCTTATGAAAAACTGTTTGTGATTCCTAATTTATATTTAGAAATGTATGGGGAAAGACAGGAGAAGAAACTTTGCTGTAAGTGGAAAAGTTGGCAGGAGTCACAACCACATACAGAACCCAAGTATTCCAACTTGGCAAGAGGGCAGATGGTCTCTGCAAACTATTTTAACACTTCTTAGAAGAAGACAGCCATTTAAAAAGAAGCCATATATATATATAAGAAAGAAGTTGGTCTTCAGAATCTGAAAAGAAACTAAAAGCATGTGCATGACATAACAGTCCCTGGAGCAAGGTGTCTTCACAAAAAAATTTGGAAAAGAGCCCTCTGGCAACCCAACAGAAATGTCTTTCTGTGGAGGAGAGTAATTCTTGTTTTGGAAGGAAGGTGAGTCCAGTAATTAAAGCAGCAGCTTTAAACCTCTGCTGTAGGTATGTTATGTGGGTCTGCACTTGCCTGTGCAGAAAAGTGAATCCCTAAGGCAACGTGAGGTTGATCCATGAACATTAGGGAAGTGCCCAAAGAACTCAAATAAAGGGTTTCAATGGCACAAAGTGTTAAAATGCCCACGACAGGAATGTTGGTATTTAACAGTAGCAAGAACTGAATTCAGAATCTATGCAAACACCTAGACTGTGTTGACTTATATTAAGATTATACAGGTTATGTGAGGAGAGTAATGTGAAGGAGCAAGCACAGCACAATAAATGCAGTTGGTTTAGGACTCTCTGTAGCTGGGCCACGTGGCATCTTTCCAATCCAACTCCTTTATGCAAAACAAATAATTTTGCATAGATTTGCAGGCTACCAACATGAGAAGGGACTTATTAACAACATAAATTACATCTGACTTCCATGTAATTTATTTTCCTGAATGAGCTGGTGAGTGTGCTGGCATTTGCAGGGCACTGATCACTGTGACATCAGTGCCACTCTCCAGCCTTGATACAATGCCTGGGATAAGTACTCAAAACAATCATCTGTGAAATAAAGCAAGATAAGATTGGCTTTGCATCTGAGTATTCTGAAGGAGGCTGATAAGTGATTTGCAGAAGCCCAGGGCATTCTGTTCTATTAAAATAAATTTCCTGAAAGTATCCAATACTGTAACTGCTTTGCCCCAGAGCATTAATACAAGTACTTCCAACAGAATGTGTGCACCCAGCTGCTTTGTAAGCATCAGCCTGAATCTGAAACCAGTCCTTTACAGCCAGTCTAACAATCTACCCATAAAACCAGGCTGGCTGGATCTCTTCTGGCTACTTTCTTCTCCTCTTATTCACTGTGACCTCCAGCTAAGGATGTTTTTCACACTGCAGACCCATGGAAAGGATTCTCATAATCTTGTTAAGGGCTGGCATACTTGACTTGCTGTACAGAACCTTGCATTTTTCCCCCCAGGGAAATAAACACTTTTAAGGAGTCTTTGGACTTCAAAAATGACTTAAACAAATACAATGGCCACACCAGTAATAAGTGAATCAGTTTTCTGCTTCTCACAAAAATGTCTACAGCGAGGAATTTGGATTTTATGTGCCCTTATACAAACTCATCTACAGTTGTTTTGGGTTTTTTTTTGATTTTATTGCTCACATGTTCTCAAGGGAAACCAATTTCTCTTTCAAGCAGCAGTGACTTTAGTAAGTCAAAGCATCCAATTGCTAGAGGAGGGTTTACTTTACCTCTCATCACTGAAACCCTGCTGTGGAATACAATCTGTTTTCAGAAGAGCAAAGAGGTGAAGGGCAAAAACAAATGGCAATTACTCAAAGCCTGTGAAGAGCTTGGAGACTGGTATTCTCCTGCATCTGAATTAGGGCAAGAAAATACACAGGTTGAAATGTTGCCAGGGAAAATGCTCTGCCACCGAGCAAGCTGGGATTTGTCTTCCTGTCATTGAGATTACTAAGGTGTAATAGTATAGTACATATAATATTTGCATTTATGACTGCTTTCTAAGAAAGATTGCCTCAATTTGTTAACTCTCCTTCAGGACAGACATTGGGCAGGGACACGATAATATATTCAGTTTTCACTGATAATTATAATTCCATTATTTCACGACTAAAAACTGTCTTGCTACTCTCAGTCCCTTGACATAGCAGTGAAATAAACTTCTGAACTTCCCCCTTGACCATCTACTTGAAAAATAACCACCTCTCAGTCTAAGTTCAGGTAACACCTTTCTTAGGGATTCCACCAGTCAAAAATACAACACATTTAATCCATATTCATGTATTTGAAGCACCTGGAGAAATAAACCTCAGTATTTTTCACCACTAAAGTTGCCAGAGAAGCACTGTCTTTAGAATTAGCAAAAGAGTTGGCCTAATAATACTTGGCCTAATATACACAGTCTGCCACAAAGGACCTCAACCCCATGTATTTCTGCAAAAATTCCAATTACAGAAATTAGAACTCCAACAATAACTTAAGGTGTAGGTATTTGCAAATACAATTATTCCCTGTGACGTGACCTGATTAAAATTATCTCCGAGCAAACAGAAACGTGTTTGAAACCTGGTGGCTTTTCACCCTAAACTAAGAAAATAACCTCTCTGTATACCAAGTTAAATGGAGGAGCTGCTCTGTGGCCTTGACTAATTCTTGGTGTGACACTCAAGTCCAGGTTTGTTTAAAACACAAGCTGCATTCATGTAACTCAGTTTCCCAAGGTCAGAAGGAGGAGTTTATTTCCAAACCCTTGTTCTTAACAGTGCTGTCACACAACATGAAATAACACCACCACACATCAGGTGGGCCTGAATTCCTCTTGAAATGCAAAGACCTGCCAATGAATCGGCTTCTCAGCAGCTAAATATATTGTTTTCACCTGCATCTTCTTTATTGTAGCTCTTTTACACCTGCACTTCAATTGCACACGGCATCTTTCCTTTATTGAGGGCTGCAGTTAATCAGCTGCTTCCATAAAGCACCACATAAATCCTGGTTTATGAATCCCTTGTCACAAGAATGGAGCCACATGCCTTGTGTCACATCACCTTTGTACAGCCTTGCAAAACCATGTGGAAACTACAGCAGCCCAAGAACCCCTCAGTCACCTGTTCTGTGGGAAAGAAAAAACAGAATCTAGTGAAGCTTAACAGACATGTCTTAAGAAAAGGACAGAAATAGAAAGCAAACCAGCCTGGGTATGAGATGTTTGCAAGGTTGTCTTTGTAACAGAAGAACCTCCTCAGTGTGAAGTGCTGCCACGAGCTCTGATTTTCCAAAATCCCTTACAAGTAGCAGATGTCTGCCCCCCCTTCCTAGAATTCCTCATTCATTTTGCACCCTAAACTATGTGATTAAAAAAACAAATCCTAAAGATATAAAATTATGTGCAAAAATAGTTTCTTTTTTAATAAATGCATACTGAAAGAATTGCCTTAAAGCTGCATTTATACTATCATTTAAATACCTGTACCAGAGTTCCCTTCTCCCTTCAGCTTCTGCAAAGTAGCTGTTACACATCTCTTCAATAATGCTGTAGTGGGAACTTTTAGGAGATAGAACTTTTTACTTATTTTTTGTACCAAGTACAAAGGAATCTGTGACAGGAATGGCTCAGCTCTAGACTAAAGAAAGCAGTGAAAAACTCTCTCTCTTATTTCATCTTGGAATTTTCACTGATGAAAATTGCTGATCCAGATACACAAAAGACTCCAGACAAGGTCTCACCAATGCCCTGTGAAATATTACCCATATTTCTGGAAATGCCTTTCCTGTCATCCCTGAGGATTCTAAAAGTCTTTTCACAGCTCATGGGGGCTCACAGTTAACTCTGTGACCAGCCAGCACACTGAGGTCTTTCCTCCCTCAGACATTTCTAACCAAAAAGTACTTAGATTAAAGCAGATGTTCATATTATTAGACCCTAAGTGTATAATTATGCACTTTGTGCTAATGAGCTTCTTCCCATTTCTATTGCTCCAGCTCTCAAGGACATCCAATTGAAAATATAAAAAGGAACTTTTTTAAAGAAACCTGAAATACTGTCCAGTGATTTTGCAACCAACTCAACTTCTTGACACACCAAAATGTAAACTGAAGACAGAACAATTCCTTCCACTTACTTGTTTATTGAAAAATCTATTTTAATCATTCATTGCCTTCAGGGTAACAGCATTTTCAAATGCACTTACTGAACACACCATATAGCAGTCACCATATGTCTTTCCTCCTCATACAATCAAAAAAAAAAAATCAAAACACAACTTTTGCTAATAAAACTATACTAACCTACTTGCTAAAAAAAACTACCCATGCTTTAAAATTTTAAATCTTTCATTTTTTTTATCTTTTTTTTTTTTGGTTCAGAATTTCTTATTTGCTTGTGGCATTTTACTAAAGTGAGGAAAGAAGTTAATATACAAGCTTCATTTAACAATCTTAGATGATGATTGCTATGAAGACTTTTTTGTTTAAAGTGTCCAGAATGCTAATGTTAATATTTAAAATGAAAGGGAAGCATGACATATAGTTCATTACACTGCCTAATTTTGTGCTCTTGGCAACTTCCCTCAAACTAAGACTTCGGGATTTTTCATACTCTTGAGCTCTTACCAGGAAATGTGCTGTGCTGGTTCCTCAGCACAGGAGCTGCACACAAAGGTGTTTCTGGTGTTTTCCTGGGCTTCATCTCAACCAAACCCAGCTCAAGCAGGAGGTAATTAATCCCTTTGTGAACACCACAAAACAGAACGAGGCAGCTGCTATATATAAATATTTTCTTAACCACACCTGAATGTTATGGTATAACATTAACAGAGGATGCAACAATTGAGAAATACTTGGGCATTCCTTTCTCACAGCGAGTTATGACAGAGAAACACAACCATCCACCAGAATTGTCAGGAAAATCATGACAAAAACAGAGAGAGGTAGTTTTGCTGTCACTTTACAGTCCCAAACGAAGCCTAATTGTGGTGGTCTCAACCAAAATGCTCAGGGAACTAAATTTTTCAAAAGATCATATCCCTTTTGGTTCTTTTTTACATCTTAGACTCTCCAAGAACATTTGCAACCTTTTCAAGAGCCTAACTCTGAATTTCAGTCGTGAATGATCAATGAGGTGTTTCTAACACGTAACTTGCTGTCTGAAATGACAAGGACATGATTTTATTTTACTCAGTTTTCATTTTTCCTGTTGACAGGGTTTGTCTGATAAGTGAGTCCTTGCTGTTACAGATCATACTTACAATTTGGGCAATAAGAGAACCTGCCTGTTGTCTGTGCCTGATAATTCCTGGGCCCCAACTATCTTTGAAAACAAATTGAAAAATGGGACATGATGATAAAAAAAATCACCTTCAGACAAGCAAAAGAGCCAAGGCCATAAACTATTAAATCCAAAAATACAGTGATATCATTGCATACAGTGAATTCTCATGAGGGAAAAGGAACAATTATCCCATAAACCCTTCTAAACAATTAGTAATGAAATTCTCTCTCATTTGTTGGAACAGAGTATTAGCAAATGGTAGTTAAGATTTGTTTGGAAAATCATCAGAGAGTAAACAGATTGCTTGGACATGAGCTTAGCCACTCTCTATGTTACTATTAATTTGAAATGTTATAAAGGCATGTCTGAATGTTTGTCCAAGGGGTCCAAGGGTTTGCAACTCAACTCCAAACAGAGATCTGAGTGTCCAAGTTAGTCCCAAGGAGATCTCCAGAGAGCCTGGACACCTGCAGGGAAGGGTAAACTGCAATTTGGGGTGATCAATCCAGCCTTCAGAGTGGGAGCCTGTATCTGAAATATTACTGAACAGACAACATGGATGTTTTAACATTTGGGACACAAAGATCTCATGCTGGTTGCCTCACTAAGCTTCACTAATATTGACATTTATTTTTTGTGTTGCAGGATATTTTAGTGTTTTTGTGGGGATGATGGGCTCTCATCTGACAGAGATGGACTTAAGCCAAATCATTCAGGTTTTAGTAATTTACAGATGCAGGTCCTGATCCTCATTCTAGTCCATCTCTCAGACAGCTGCTTTACAGAAAGCACATAACATTATTCTTTTTGATTTACGTGCAGTCCATTAAACTGAATTACCAAAACCCCACAATATTTCAGAGGAAAATTAATGTAGAAATGTCCCTGTTGGGTCAGTGAAAGCTGTAAAATATGCAAGCATATATATTTGGAAAGAGGTGGTTATATTGCAAATAACATCTCCCTTCTTCTACACTTATAAGGAAATGGGAACTGAGTAAAAATCAGAACTTATTTGAGACAATGCTGCATAAAAAGTTACAAACTCTCTGGAATGATCCATTAGTTTCTAGTCTGTACTCATTTATACTGCCATGGACTCAGAGCAACTTTACATTGTTGGAAAAAAAATTCCAGATTTATACTGGAGCAACTAAAGATGGAACTTATTCCTTAAGATACCAGAGGAAAAAAAACAACCAACCAACCAAGAAGAATATGTATTTGAAACTTCAGAAGTCTTATTTTCTCTTGTATTTTACTGAACAGGTTTGGGGGTTTTTTTCCCCCCTCACACTGGGATTGTTTCAGCTTAACACCACAGTGATGTGCACCATAACTTATTTCACTGTCAGGTGTCCGGAGATTTTACAAACTTTTTCTCGTATTAAATCTTGGGGAAATATTCCCAAAAATGCAGAAAACAATATGCACGAGAAAAAACCCTCAACTATATGGAACCAGCGTTATTTATTTGATTTTGTTTATGATGAGAGAGATTTTAGTGCTCTAATTATCATTATCAGCACACAAACACCTGCTGTTACTCGCCGGTGTTTCTATTAACACAGTGTGCCACTTCAGTAGTTTTCTGTTGGCAATCCAAAAATCAAATTACTTCTTGTCTGAAAATTATTGTTACTTGCTGACACAAAGTGTTTACTATGTCTATCATTTTCTAACCTTTTCTTTATGGTAAAAAAGAAATAATAATAATAAAAAAATCAATAGTCACTCGAATGTTCTGTTTAATAGTGTTTATGAAACTGGGGACCATTGTGGTGTCTCAGTGATTGTTTTTGTGGTTTCTGCATCCTGGGGGGATCCTGTATCCTTTGTGTGCCCAGGTGGGAAGTTGCCTGCTGGGTCAGTGATCCAGGTGATGCCTGTGGGATCTGTGCCCTGTTCAGATTTGGGTTCTTTATTGAATTTAACATGAAAGTCAGCAATCCACACTACTGGTTATATGGCTAGAGACCCACCAAATAAAACTGTATATTATTTAGACAAATTAATATAACATATAATTAATAATTAATATATTTATATACATTTATATTATACTATTTTATTTTATCTGTATTGCCATTCCTGGGCAAGGGGTGAAACCTGTATCCACTACTCAGCCTGGGGTAAATCTCCAGCTATAATTGCTTACACCAACATAAGGACTTGCCTCAGCCACAAAGAGCTGCCAGGGATGTAACACAGCCTTAAAAAGTTCTCTTTAATCAGATTTCAAAAGGCTTAAAAAAATAATACCCTACTGTTTTTAATATAATTACACCACCACACAGCTATTTTTATGCAGTTCCTGTCTCCTGCTGCTGTCTGGGATTAGTTTTTACTTAGCAACGATGAAGAATTGTCTCATGTCCTGGTTCAACCTCAAAAATTATGACAGGAACTTGGGCTGGGTGTTATTCTATCGGCATGTTACCTTGTTAAAGAGCTGCATTTACCACAAGTGCAAGTGCTGTGTTGGTACCACAGTCAGCATCCTTTCAGCCAGCACCAAAGTGAACAGCACGCTGCTCCCTGTGCTGCCTTCCCTCCTTTCTGTCAATTCTGCCTCTAAAGCAGAAGTTGTCTGCTATATTTTGGAGCCTGCTGTAATTTGATCAAACCCAAGGAACATTGTGCCAAAAAAGTGACAGCTACTCAATGGATGGATGGTATGGTCCCTAACTTGGTATCTGTCTGGGGTCTGCTGCAATCAGTGCTGCCCTGCCCACTTCCAAAACCCCACAGCCAGATCAAAACACAAAACTTCTACAGGGGACAGTTCTGTCACCTGTGTGACTTTGTGTCAAAGCAGGCTTCATACACAGCCCTGAGTGCTTCCTGTGCATAATTATTAAAAGTTAAATAAATATTTTCATTCACACTCTGGTAGAAAAGGATTGAGCCATCACAGGTCCAAATCTGAATTTACTCTCAAGCCTAACCAAGCTTTTGGGGCAGAAGATTCTCCTGTACAACACAGCTGTGATGGAAAATACAGCAGCCTGAAAACATGCATTTCATTTCTATTGTACAAATACTTGGCACATATATTTCAAAATCTCAGTATGTGCAGGTTGAATGGCACTGAAATATCCTGCAGTATTTGCTCAAATTGCAAACATCTTCCCAAAAATCACTTTTCAATCTCTCAATTATTCTTTGCACAGGTTTGAGCCCTTCAACGGTACCATTATGGTTGTTCACACCTAAATCCTCCATCACACACAAGAATTTTAGCCTTGTTTATTCAATTATAAAGTTTACAATTCCCATTATATGTTGGCTAATTATACATCTCAGCCAGCTGCATTTGGGAAGAGGAAAAACACCACAGGAATTCCATAACTAGCCTTTCCCTCAAAAGCTCCTGCTTTTGTCTGGTGACATCACAAAGGTGATGTGAGGCCAAGCAGCAGAACAAAACACCCCCCCAGCCACCACTGCTTTGCTCTCTCTTCTGACCCTGGCAAGAACCTGATTTTGCTGCCTCAGTCCTGAAGCTGTTTGCTTTTGCTTCCAAGAGGATTGGGTAATGGTAACAGCCATCCATGGAAGGGGGATCTGCCCTTTCCTGCTTTCTCACTTCCTTTATATAAATATTAACTGGGTGCAGACACTTCCCTACTCACAAACAGTGTCTTGCAGAAATGCAAAATGTGAATCTTTCATGTTTTCAGGAAAGGAATAAAGTCTGGTCTGCTTGTGTGAAAGCTCGCGGCAAAACAGTAGCAACAATTATTATTCAGAGAAACTACATAGCTCAGGTTTACTTGGTCATTTCATCATGTAACAAATTAAAAAAGCTGAATCACAGTATTCATACAGAAAATTTTGGAGCAAAAATATCAGATCCTGCATAGCTAATAAACCTATAACTTTCTGATGAAGTCCAGAGGAAAAAGCTCTCTTAGTTTTCATGAGACATACTAAAGCTTTGAAACTCCTGGTAACCTTAATTTTAGAATGCTTTTGTTTTATCAATCCCACAGTTTGAGATTCAAGTAAATTAAAAATCTTCGTGGAAATTCAGTGTGAGGAGGAGTCTTTTTTCAACGCTAAAGCCACAAAAGGGAAAATTTCCCGGCAAATCTGAACCAATTTCAACTCAACCATGTTCATGACTCATCCTTCATCTCCATAAACTTTAAAATGATGCACTTTGCAGTCATGAAAACCCGTGAACAGCAATTTGAAACAGAAATATTTGCTGAAAGTGGATTTCAGGACTTTAAATTCTTTTAGTTGTCAGTCATTCAGACACAAGAAGCGATACAACTCATTTGGGAAATAAGACTGCGATTTCTTCGAATGAACTTCCTGCACTGAGTGCTCTTTTTATAAAGGAATGGAACATTAGACCTTCTCATCCATCACACCCAATAGAGCTGGTAGTTAAATGCTACAATTTATACCCTAAACAAGGTAGATTCTTGATCAAGCTTGCCAAGACCTATCCCTGTAACTTACAAATGTGTCCCTTGGTTCCCTTCAGAAATTTAAACAACGCTCGGTATATTTGAATACATTTGCTTCTGCCTATTGACCTTACATTCCCCTTATCAAGATAATAGAATTTCCTTAGAAGTTGCCTTGGGCATTTCTGCAAGGTCAAAAGCACACAATGCACAGACAGGGATAAACCTACTTTGAATTACTGCATCTATTCATGCTCCAGTGGCTCTGCAACCCTGATGGCAACAAATGAAGTCTGTGTTGGGAGCACAGCACTTAGAAAACACAAGAGGGTACGGTCAGAAGGAGCCCTGACATGCTGTTGGACATTTACCATCCTGCCTGAACACCTGCACCACTAACACACAACAGACAGGAGCCCCAGAGCTGTGGGGGAAGTCGGCAGAACCACATTATTGCAACCACAAATTCCCATTTGCCACGAGAACCCAGTGTT
Source organism: Pachyramphus minor (assembly GCA_013397135.1). Taxonomy (NCBI): domain Eukaryota; kingdom Metazoa; phylum Chordata; class Aves; order Passeriformes; family Tyrannidae; genus Pachyramphus; species Pachyramphus minor. Next base: position 1,644,533 of record VYXB01008839.1, read on the forward strand.
GGCTTTTTGACAGAGTGAACAGCACATTCAAGGGAGAAAAATCTCTCTCCCTTTGCCGTTTAAGCTTTTCCCCCTGTTTCTGGGTGTTTCTTATCTGAAGTCCTTTATTTATGGTTTCTGAAGCTTTGTCTGGTCTCAAAATAAGGATAAGGACTCTAGTTAATATTGCAGAACTTCTAGGAAGAGGTACCTGAAGACCACCAGCAGACAAGATTCTGTGTCTTAAATGATTTCTGACACTTACATTCCACACAGACTCACTTTCTAATCCTTTTGTTTTGTTGAAACTGCAGCCTTATTAATTTTTTAGTATTAAATAATAGGTCACATACGCTCTGGAAGGGCAGGTAACCTCAGGGCAGATTGCAGCTCAACCTTTGCCTCTGGGTATCAGAGTTGAAATCTGCAGCTCTCATGGAAGCCTACAGTAGAGCTGTGAGTTATAAAGCATATCAAATGTTTTGATAAATCAAAGGAATCTAAATGGCCTAAAAAAAAGGAAATAGTAGAAGTATTAGGGCTTGTCTTCTTTTCCAAAATCTTCCATTAGTACTCTCACAGAGACCTGTTTTCTACCTTCGAGACTGCAATTCAAAATTCCATTTAAGAAAATGAAGAACATGATCCTGCCATCTCTTCAAAGATTTAACTTTATGGTAGAAAGATTTTATTGTTGTTATTTGCTGATAAAGGTAATAATTCTGGTGTAGTTTTCTTTTGCTAGCATTTGTGTTATTTTATTAATGTCTCCATAGTCATGGTTGGCACTATAAAAGGAATTCCAAATTTTAACATGATTTTCATCCTCAAAGCAGGGATGTTTTCTAGGGAGCCCAGGGAGGAGGAAGGAATACGACTCAGGCACTGCAGTCAATTGTTACCCCTGAGCACACACACTTGGGTTGCTTCTCTTTGATGCTGCTGCCAATTTTATTCACAAGCGTATTAAAAAAAAGGTCATGACATTTAGAATTACAGTACTCTGGGAATTATATGTTCCTTTAAAACTTTTAGTTTCTGCAAGTGATTTATCAGGGAATAATATCTGAATATGACTGAAGGAATGTGTAAAGATTAACACAAACTGTCTTCGAATTGGACATTCACAACCACATGTGTTTAACCTTGTTGTATAATAGGCGTAAAAAAATTGATGTGTGAGCTCTAAGATTTCCATTTTGCTGGAAGCATTCACACTGTTATTCTCTTTAGTATTTCTCCACTGACATGTCTGCATAAGGCATGAGGTTTAGCTCTCTATCTTGTTTTACTTAACATTACACTTCACAAACCTGGCAACTAAATAAGGAGCAGAAACCGAGTCCAAGCGTGTGCACAGTTCTTTCATATGAATTTTTATATGAGAAATCAAACTACTGATTTTTAGGCTAAGTCAGCCATATTAATGATACTATTGGGCTAGATAAGGAAAATAAAATAATTTTGTGTGAAGACTGGAGATAACACTAAGGTAACATGTAACAAACTCCAAATAATTCAGTTTGAGACTCCATTTACACTCAGTGGGTCAAGTGAAGAGACAATGTCTGAAGAAGGGAAACTGAGGAAGTTAAAGGAAGGCTTTAACTAGAACATCATTGGCACATGCAAAGAACCAGAAGAAAAACAAGTTATAAAGCCCCTTTGCGATTGATTATTTGATTCTCAAGACCAAATCCTTTTGTGGACACTTCAACACCTAATAAAATAATATCCTTGTCACCAGGGCCATGGCAGGAGCACTGCTGGCTCAAGTTTGGCCTCTTGAAAAAGCCTCCAGGAAAGTTGCTCTGCAGATCACCCAATTCATTAAATTAATTCTTTGTTGGCTGGAGTTAAAGTTTTGAGTCAAGCAAAACAAAAGCCTGGGTTTCAGAATACATATACCCTGTCAAATTGCATTTATCAAGATAAGGGTTATTAGAATCTTGTGTGAATGAAATTGTAAGCTTAAAATGTCACTGAAGATTTATTAATCTGATACTCTTTCTGATAAGGGCAAAGGAATAGAAAGGGTAAAGAAAAAGAAATATTTCTTGTAGCCTGATAAAGGCTACCAGAAATAGAAAATATGAATAAGGCAATTTATCAGTGGGCACACTGTAACCATGAGATTCAAGCCACAGAAAGTGATACTGCAGTTCTATATTGATTTCAGCACATTGCCATCTACAATACCTTGTTGAAGTTTGAAAGCTGGGCAGAAAAATGTCTGCAGTTTTCAAAAAATGAAATAAACCCGGATTTTCAAAATACAGGCTGGAGAAACACTTGTTCTAGAAGGCAGATGGAGGCCTAATGTGAAAACTGGTGCTGTGCTAGAGGATATGGTGCGTGGAGGGAGAACCACCAGCAGCAGCATCAGTGTTTTCAGCTGAAGTGACAGGGCCTGAACCAAGCAGCAGAAATGTTGTTTAAGCTTTTCCCCCTGTTTCTGTGCCTGCTGCTGTCAGAACGTGTCCACAGTGGGCAGGAGAGAGAGTCAAGAAAGTTTCCTGGGTATCTGGTGTCAAACAGACCACTGTTAAAGCTTCATGTGTTTTATACTCCGTGTGATTTACAAGACAAACACATTTCACTGCTCAACATGACAGAGCAAACCCTGTCTAAGTCACCAGGTTGGCTTTGTGAGCTCCTGATTCAGGCAGGAGCCCAGAGCTGTCGGTGAATTAACCCTCTCAGCACTCCTAAGAGAGGGGAGACAACACTGGACTTAAAACCAGGCTTAAAAGCAGGCTAATACTCGCTCTCACCAGAACCTCTGCACTCACCAAAAAAACACAGCTACAGGTAACAACTTTGTCTTTCCTCCTGGCTTTCCTCATAGCAGGGAGCAAACTCTTAGACAGAACCTGGCCATGACACTTCCCCTCCTGCTGCTGGACTTCTGCTTTTAGTCAGTCTCTTCTGCAAGAGCTAATTCCCTTTGGATGAGATCCCTCTGAGACAGCTTGTGCTTGGAAAAGACCTGGGGGAGTGAATTAGCTCCCAGGCTTTCAGATCTACCTCAGGAACTCAGCAGAGAAATTGGTCATTTGTGCTGAGGCTTCAACCTTCAGCTTTATAGAGCATCATCTAAAATGACTTTGTTCTGAAACAGTCTCATACATAAGCACAGACACATACATCTCTAATATACATTTGCCTTCTAATCATAACATCAATAAAATAAAGGTTAAAGTGATAATTCAGGTCCCATGTAATACATATATGTAACTTAAAATGACTTGCTGGTTAACACACAGGCTACTGATTTTCTTTTAACTCACAAAACAATGAACCATCGAGTTGTATTCGTTTCTTTTCTATCCTATTTTACGATCCTTCAATATTTTTGTTCAAAAGCATTTTCACTCAAAAACGAGACTCATTAGCCAGAACTCAGTTTTCCTATGAGACTCTATCAAGTGGGTGTTAGTTTTGCAGCAGTTAATGTGTTTGAAAGCACTGTTTAGGAAATGATTAGTAGTACCTTACCTTTTTCTCAGAAGGTGTCACACATGTAAAAAGAAACTAGTTAAAAAAATTCTTTCTTACGTTTTTCTAAGAACATAGCAGGAACCAATTAATCTGCCATAATTTCATTAACAGCTCAACTTACCAGTCTTCTCCACCTTGTGTTTTGAGCTTTCAGGTCCTGGAAGGCAGGGGCAGGGCCCTTCACATCGAGCTGTGATGGTTTTGCCAGAAGTACAGGCATGAAACTCCAACTTGCACTAGAAAAAAAAAGAAAGAATACTTTTTGAATTAGGACAAGATATAAAAGCAGCAGCTGTGGATTAAATGAGAAATTGCATTATCAGTAATGGCACCAGATTGATTGCAAAACTTCAGTCTCTGATTTATTCCTTTGGTCTTTTGAGGAGTTGGGATCTCTTGACTTCCACTGCAAGTAATGGACCTGGTCTGAATAACACCCACAAAGAGATACCAGCCCCAAAATAGAGAGAACTGAAGGAAACCAGCTCATCAGCTGATGAGACTGGTCCTTCAGCATCTCAGCTTCTCTGAACAACGAGGAAATTTTAAATGACAACTACCAATGGCTACAAATTACCTTAAGAGTTACCAGTACCCTTCCCAAAAATAGCCATCCATCAAGAAACCAACTCCAGAAATACAACAAAATGATAAAACTGAAGAGTGAAGATTAAACCATTCTTTGTATCTGCATATTGTTACTTAGAATCGTTCACTACTTTTGCTCCTGAATTCAATTCCACCTTTTTCCACCTTCTTCAAGCACTGCTTTTACCAGATCAGAATCTGAGGGCTTTTGATGCACAGGGGAGTGTTGCCTGTGGCTCCCAGGCTGGTGTTGCTTCCCACAGGGACTGCCTCCCACCTGTGAAGAAACTAATGCTGGGCTGTAAAATCCCTTCGATAACTCTGAGTTCTCTTACGGATTAAATCTATGATTCATCTAAAATCAGGCTCATGCATTTTCACAGTGTGACATGATGTGTTTTGACTCATGCAACTCTTTTGGAGGCTGCAGGACACACAGCCTGAGACCATGGAGGATGCAGTGGGCAACTGGAGCTCGCTGAGCAGCAGCCACTGCTGACAACCACAGCACCATCCTCTGGTATTTCAGTAAAGGGGAAGCCAAGAGAACAGAGCAGGATGTTGTTACAAGATAAACACCTCCTGCTTTGAAAGTACTGCAAATATCTTGGCTTTGCCTCTGTTTGGTTTTTGTTAAAAGGGCTCATCTTTGCCCAAGCTTTAATCTAGCAGCAGGAGACCATTATCCTGTGCCTACATCCCATCCTGTTGACATTATCCCCCAGCCATTCTCAACTTCAGTGCACTGTGGTGATTTCTTGCTCTCTCTGCTGTTCTGCCCTTCTGCTTTAGGAAATGCATGGCCACACACAAAACGTGTGCAAGCTTAACTTGCATTTTACACTAAGTTCCTGCAAGACTGAAGGGAATATATGTACTTTTTTGTCATCTATTTGCTCCACAAACACACTTTGCACAGAGCACAAAGGCAAGAGAAAGCACATCAGAAGGAAAGGAGAACAGGAGAAAGGAGAACACTCCCTCAGTGCAGTCCTGAAGGCAACAACTTTGCAGCATGTTCTGATAGCCAATGTCTTATTGAGAGCATGGGTATAAATCTTCTTCCTGCAGCTGGAATTGATCATTTAATCCCTTACAGAACATCAATTACTTACATATTTTATTATGCATAATAAATGTAAATTATGTATCTAAGCATTAGAAATTATACTCCAAATACCACCTTTAAGATGGCACAGCCTATTTCAAGCCCGTTATTATGTGTGGTTAACAAAGAAAGAGTTTTATACTTAGAAACAGCAAGGTAAATTTCTCCTCAGCTTTCCACATGATTGATAAAAATGACAACCAAAAAGGTAAAAATAAACCAAAAAAAAGAAACTGCTTAAAAGGTCTCTATTATCTGAGGGCAAGGAGGAGAGCTAAATTTGGAGACTGCAATGGTACAGTCACAGGTGAGTAAGTTTATACAGGTGATTAACCACATTACATTCCCAACACCCTTGTTTGAGATGTTTGATGTTGGGGGTTGAAGATAATTTAAAATATAAAATTAGGATAACACTGATTATTTTTCCATACCTAATGACTGTATGTAACTGTTTATTCCTTCCCTTATGAAAAACATGGAGATATTTACTTTCCATGGGATGGTGTGCTTACTCACTGTAACACCCTCCATGAGTAGCTCAACTTTGGATTTAATGACATTGCCTAAGTGATGTTCAGAGGCAGAGAGGCCACAGAGATGTCTTGTGGAGCAATAATGACATTTTTTGGAGCATTCTGCCACTGGATCTACACTCTATAAGGAGCCTGCTGGCTTTCTCCAGGCCACAGACAATAAAGTGATACACAGCACATGGACAAACAGTAAATGAAGGAACAATCCAAACTATCAGTCTTTCACCCCAGAGGGACATTCTGTATTTCACAGACAAGAGCCACAAAGCCTCTTGCAGTGATTGCACACAGGACTCACTGGGAGCTGCCCACAGTTTGGGGCTGGTCCCTCTGATTTCAGGGATTGCTGGTAGGATTGGCAGTGCCTCACTCTCTGCTGAGCTGCTCTAGAAGAGCTCCCTGGGTCTTGCAAGCTTTGTATTTCTCTGGTGCCTCCCCAGTGTGTGAACTGCATTTGCTTACTCTGAACCCCAAGGCCCACATAAACATCTCTAAAACTATTTTACTGCAAATGGAAAAGCAGCTCTGTTATTTGTTGCTAAACGTATATGGAGATCAATAAAATATATGAGGGGAGAAATGGTTGAACATATTCATGGAAAATTCATAAATTAATTTATTCAACTAAGATGGGAGAAATTACTGCAGAGTGTGTTTTGGTTAAAGTGTTCCCCTGAGAATCCACTACTCGTATAATGATTCCCTCTTTATTGTCAGTGAATCTACAAGCAATGTGTTTTGCATAAGCATTCACATTTCAGGGAGAAAGGAAATAGCTACATAAAATTTATTCCCAGCTATTTTATTCTTGTCTGTTAGTCTCCAGCCTGCAGTCCCTGCTAGAGGAGAATCTAGATATTTTTTTAATGATGTAATAAAACAGTGAATCTCTGCCTTTATACTGGCTTTCAACATTTGGCAGCCGGGTTTAGATCTAACCTGCAAGTAATATTGCTGAATAAGTTACTGTGATCTTTTATGTAAGGGTGTCTATTTGGCTGGTGAATGTTTTTGTGGACAGGTTAGTTCAGCCCAGTACATTAATGCCTTTGCATCCTGACACAAGGAACTCATGTATTTGCCTGAAATGCAGCCAAGTACAGCAGCATGTCCCAGCCCTGAGAGCACCTTTCACTGGCAATAGGATGCCCTGAGTTGGAAGTGACTCACAAGGATCATTAAAGACCAGCTCCTGATTGATTTGTGATTCAAAAATCTATAGTTGAAAATTTCTTGTAGTCACACTAACAGAGGAGAAAGCATTAGGTTCCAAATTTCTAGTGCTTCTATCCTTAACTATGCATTAAACAGGAGAGGATGTGGGAATTAGCAGACAATACCTATGACAAACATGAAGTCTCCTTTGAGAAAGAATGAAATTTTAAATAGCAGGTTAAATTTTATAGTATACTAATTAAAATGTGTGTTAAAGCCCTGAAATATTATATCATATTAATAGCAGTGGCTCTAAACCCTCTGTTGTTGAACAGTGCTCTTGCCTGGAGGACACTGCATTTTTAGCACCCTATAGCTTCTTATATTTTCACCAAGAAAGATTTCAGTGCAGTGTTTGTTTTATGGTGCATCTTTTGTTCACTCACAATACTTCTCTTCCAAACTACACACACAAATAACAAAAGCTCATTATTTTCCACCTTATCTTTTACCCAGTACCTGCCACAGGCAGAAGCTAAAACTTCCTGAAATCACAGCATGTATATATTTTTAGTCCAGAGTTTCTTGATATCAGTAGCTTATTTGTACCTATCTGTCCTAGCAGATAATTAGAATCCATTGGAATTCAGACACCCCTTTGAGAGGGGTTGTTTGTTTACAAGCTTTAGAGCAGTGCTTGCCACTGCTTCCATAGCAAGGACTCTTATCACTATTTTCTTTATAAGCTGCTTCTTCCAGTTTTCATCAGATGGAAAATAAAACCCCAAACAACAACAATCATATTTGGAACACACTCAGACCAAGTGTGGGGTTTTTTTACAAATTGTCACAATAAAAGGAAGAGTTCAGTATCTTAGCACCAAATCCCAAAAGAAATGTCATATGGTGCACTCCCATTGCACCCTGCTGGACACATAACTAAAGTTTTAGTGGGGATTCTCCAAACTTTTCAGGCTCTTAAAACGTGAAATCCTGAAAACAGGATTGGGAGACAGCAAAGTCAACCACGTGAATTCACGTTTATAAAAAGCCAGACACTAATGTGAAGCCTTGACATGAGATTTTGGGCTGTGTGAGAGGGTTTTGTGGTCCCTCAGCACTTCTCCTCCCTGCCATGGGTTCTGCTGCTCTGCAAACCAGAGCCTGGCCCAGATCCCACTGCCCTGGGACACAGAGGGCACTGAAAATATGGACCAAGCTCTGTGCCCAGGACTGACTGCTTGGACAGTGACTTTTGATTCACATTAGTGGCTATTCTATGGCTTTTTTGCTAACTGGTACAGCAATCTCATTTCTCTGGGCACCCTTCTGCTCACAGGGTGAGGTTTCCCACAGCTTATGTGCTGCTCCAGGATGGGACTGGCTTGTGTTACTGCAACAGATATAAAAGGGAGACTGGGGAAAAAAAAAAAAGATTAAAAAAAATTATCATTTGTTTTCCATTAGAACAGCCTACAAGGAGAGCATACAGCACTTCATCTTTGCAATAAAAGCTGTACACAGATATCTTAAAATCCTGGAGCTCTAATTAGGAGCTCTGTTCTCCTTCTGAGAATACAGAGCTGCTGCTGACATTAATAGCAGTTATGCATGCATACCAGTGGTGGAATAAACTCTAATTAACACAACCAATCTATTGTGTAAATACATATTGAGGCCTTTTTAAAACGTGTGCTAGCTCTGGCTTTGAAGCAGATGTTACAGCTGATGGGCTCAGAAATTCCCCTTTCTGAAAGGAATGACACGAAGGACCTTGTCATATCTCAGGTAAACAACAAATATTTGAGAAGGTCTCATTGCACACTGAGCTGACAGGCTGGTGGTTCATAATCTGCTACAAAAAAAGAAAAGAAAGGAACAGCTTCCAGGTGGAGGGGCAGGAAGAGAGAAAGCCAAGTTGCAAGGCACTGATGTTCAACAGGCTGAACAGATTTATGCAGCCAAATGCAGTAACACCAAAAGGTCTCACACAGAAAAGCTCCAAGGACCAGAAATCGCTCCACACTCCACTGCTCTGCCCTCTGCAATTCTGCAGCTCTAATGAGGGAGAGCTGGAAGACTTTGCCCTCGGGGTAAAAGTACCAGGGAAAAGAAAGGAAGGGCGAGACCCAGGAAATCTTTCTATATCAGTCAGTAATGTTGCCAGCTGCAGGGGCTCCAACCACATGGCTCAGGTGCTTAAAACTAGGATTGCCAATTTTAAGATTTTAAAATTTAACATCACTTGTTTTTTTTCTTTAATTTTAAAAGTTTCAGCTGCATTTTTTATTAGATCCCAGCCATATCTAATCAGTCATTTAGATGTTTCTGACTATCACAGCATAAGTTTAAACAAACAACTACCATCTCCAAAGCAACTGGAAAACGAAAGGTTCATCTTCCAAGGAGAAATAACTGATTCCTGGGCTTCAGAAAACAATGAGCTGAGTTGCAAGAGGCAGCAAACATGCAGTGCAGGATGGCATTAATTGCATATTTTGTGGCTCTGCATTATAATTAGAACTGTGCACACCCCCTTTCACCTTCTCATCAGGAGAACAGAAGGGGCTCCTGCTTTTCATCAGGTAAAGACAAAGAGCTGTTTTAGAAAACAGAGCCTGATTGCTCAGTAGAGGGTCAGCTCTGCTCCAAAGCACAGTCCATGAGTTTATAAACAAATAAATACTTCATAAGATAAATATTTAAGACTTCATAAATAAATAAATAAGACCCGTTTCCCAAATTAACTGACAGTTGCAGAGTTAGTGGGGTGACTGCTTGGAGGTGTGTTGAGCCATCTCAGGGTTTGACTGGCAGCAAGTTATCAGGTACTTGTGCTGCTCCAAACTGCCCTCACAGACAGAGCAGAATCAGCTCCTTTGGGGGCTTCTGGACAGACCACCAAAGGACAAAATTCTGTTTTAATAAAGACCAAGTTTCCCCAAGAAGCAAGTGGCAATCAGCTCAATGTGAAGCAGGAAATTTTTAAAAAATGCATTTAACTGCACGAGCTGGATGATGTGGCATATGAGGACACTACACTGGGTAGGGAGGTGGAGGACATTCAAGGGAGCCTTTACTAATGCCATGTGACAATGAAAGCAAATGGTTCCCATTCTATGAGCAAACCAGAAAAGAGTTTCAGGCACCAAAATCTACTGTGTCATACAGAAATTGAATTTGTGGTTATGAGTAATTTCGATGCCAGTTCTGGAAACACCTATGCCAGGAGTGTGTGGAGACATAGCTCAGTTGGTTTCTTATCTTGTAAGAAATTCAGGTCCTTACTGAACTTGCCAGGTCTGGAACTTGACACAGAAGAGGCAATTCATAAGTTGGAACATTTGTGCAATGCTGATTTCAACTTTCCTTTCACTGGCTGATGCAATGAGTTAAATGGGAAATTAAGACAAGGCACTTCTGTCACTATGAATGGTCAAGTCATTGACCATCCCCTCCTCCTCACTGAGATGTCACACAAAGTACCAGCGTGGCTTAAACCTGCAGTCCACCCTGTTCTCCTGCCATCAGATGGCCTGCAAAGGATTTTGGTGACTCTACAGACCATTCTCAAGTACCAAGGCTGTGCCCACGCTCTGGGCTGTAGGAGCAGGTTCCTTGTGCCCAAATGCAGGAGTTGAGGTGCTGAGATGATGCCCAGTCACCATCCCTGAGGGGCAGCCCTGGCTCACAGGGAGCCCAGCCAGAGAGGCAGCTCAGCACTGACCTGGGGCATCTCTGCTTCATTGGGTGGCACAAACATGCACCATGCCTGCTAATTACTGCTAGGAACTGTCTTTGGAGATGCTAATGTTTTAGTCAGGAATATTTGCAGGATCAGAATCCAAATGCAAGAGTAGGCAAACAATGCTGGCTTATTAAAAAAAAAAAAAAGTATATATATAATGCCTTATAACCCATATTCTATATTCATGCACAAAAGCTTTTCCTATTGCTAAATGTTTATTCCTTTGCCTTTCTGCAGGATTTGCATGACAGCTCACTCAGGATGACCATTTTCTACCTGCATATGGGAGTTTTTGCTTTCCAGTACACTAGTCTGCCATATCTCAAGACATGGACTTTAAAAATCACTTGCCCACTGCTTTTGTTTTCTTTCACTTCTAGATTCACACTATATTCCCTTTGCCTCTATGAAATCATTCCCTATCCTAAATCTTCATAATTATGAGCTGAGACTTCATTGCTAATAGCACTATTCAAAGTGGAACAAAGCTACTTTTTTTTTTCTTTTTAATAGACCAAAGCCATCTTAGCTTGGAAGTAAAGAAAATCCCAGAAAAACAATTGGAGACTTGGAACGATCGATGCTGCTCGAAATGTATTTACCACGTAATTGAGATGCATTCTCATTCTGCAGCCATTTACTACTGATCACATGAGAATGATGATTTGTCACTTTTATTTGCTTCAAATTACTAAAGGCAATTTAATTTCTCTCATGGAGACAACGCATCAGATAACATGAACATAATCAAGAGGTAACGATCTGTGGCTCTGTGCACACACAGATACTCCCTTTACCAGCCAAACAACCTACATATGGCAAAGGGAAGACAACCCAAGACATTCAGATCCCCAAGCACAGGGTTCCCACCCAGGCAATAACATTTTAAACACAACATGTGACTACCCCAGTCTGGATTTCAGATGAGGCAATGCTCCATCTACACAGTTATTCCCACATCCATCTGCCCATACCTGGATGAAAAGCACCAGCTGGTGACCACTGTAAAGGGCAGGCACTTTCCCTGCAGGTTTTTGTGCAATTGGTATGATGGCAACATCCTGGCAGCCCAAAAATCTCTCAACCAACTGCCCCCATCAGTGAGTAACTGTAAAGTGCTTAATGCTGTATTTGCAGTTACTTTCAGGTGTCTGATGCCTCTGACAGTTTATTAGGGAGAAACTAATTTATCCCTAAATAGTCTATTAGGGATGGGATTGTGACCACTATGGCTGTATGGGCTGAGAACAGCTCAACCCTCCCTCTGAGGTTTGTATCTTTACAAATCAAAGAAAAGTTGCTACTACACCCCTTTCACCCCTTGAACTACTCTGTTGGATTTGTTCTATGCTGCCTATTCCTCCTCTAGCAACCCTGGCACAAATAACAACCAACACTAAAACTACAGTGCCACATTGCCCAGAGAAGCTGTGGCTGCCCCATCCCTGTTCAAGACCAGGTTGGATGGGGCTCTGAGCAACCTGGGCCAGTGAAAGGTGTCCCTGCCCATGAAAGGGGGGTTGGAGTGAGATGTTCTTTAAATTCCCTTCCAATCCAAAGCATTTCGTGATTCTATATTCATGAAATTCTGTGCATCCCAGGGCCTATGTTATAAAATTATCAGGGAGAATGAGGAAGTATCTGGAAACATCTCAGGATCCATGTGGACAAGGATCTGGGAAGCTTCCAGGAGAGAGAGAGAACAAGGATCAGATGAAGCACTGTCCTCTGGGCTTCTGAACACAGACATCCTTTGCTAGCAGTGATTTCTTAGAACTCACTGCATTTTTATTTCTAGAGTAAATAAAAAATGGTGTGGGGGGGGAAAGGACAGAGCTGGAGTAGAAGAACACCCTGGCTTGTTTGACTACTTGGTGGTGTAATAAGCAGTAAACTCAGTAGTTCACTTGTGCTACCAGTCATTGGCCAAACATACCATCAAGTCCTGGAGTCCCTCTACAAAACTGGAAACGTGAGTTTTTCCAGCATGTGTGCTTGGTTTTCAAATGTATTGTCTTTTTCTAACCAAACTCGGTCTTTGCACCTTATTCCCTGATAATAAATGTCAGGAGGCCAGTCCTCTTCTCTAGAATAGTTACCCCACCCTTTCTCATCACATCTATTACATGAACTAGTCCACAATAGGTTTGCTCAGATTTTACTGACCATGTTGTGGTCCCAGCAGTGTTCATTCCTCATTATTTATGTATGAAGTGTACAGTATCAAGCAAACTTTCAGATCTCAGGGAGAGTTTTTCCACTGTTGTTTACAGACAGAGCAACTCTGAAGTGTAAGCACAATTATAAAATACACAGCATCCTGTGGTGCCACAGCTCTGGCTGCTTTCAGAACAGCAACAGGACTGAAGTGCTAAGAATGTCAGCTTATTTTTTTTTTTTAATTGAGTTCTCAGAATTTCTATTTTGTGAAGAATAAATCAAAACAAAAGCCAAGCTGAAGCCTCGATGCTAAGAAGCCTGAAACAAAACATTTGACAGTTACCAGTAAAGAAGCTTTAGGAATGTCTTTTGGAGCATAGCAACCAACAGAGGGTAAGCAGGCTAAAGCTTTGAAGTTAAAGCTTTCAGCAACGTCTCTGATTTCTAAAGAAGACAATAGAAACAACAAGAAATTTAAAAAAAAAAAAAAATAGGAAAAACCCAAACCCCAGGCCTAGTTCAATGCTCACTGAATGGACTGGCTGTGAAAGACACCCCTACAAAGAAAGCAGAATTAGTCTGTTTGCTCAGAAATCAAGTAAGCACAGCTAATCCTTTTGCAGTATTATCCTGTTTTGGCCTTTAATAAATCTGCTTCAAATTAAAGATGTACCCAGGCCAAGAAACACCTCCTTTGATGTTTTAAATGGCTCAAATAAGCTGTTTGTTAGGAAAAGCTCAAAATGAATTCTGAAAAAAAAGAAAAAAAAAATCCTTCTTTGTGCTAAGGGGCTGGCACCTCACAGGAAGGTCAGGGCATTGAAGGGCACAGCTGTTAAACACCTCAAGAATTGGTGCATCTTATGCCCATGCATTAAGGGAAAAGATCCTGAGATACAAGTTTCTTACAAAGTCAGTTAATCCCCTTGTTTTACAGCCATTACATCACACCATTAAGATACTGGAATAAGGAATTTTACACTTTAACTGAATGCAGGCATGGAGCTTGGAACAAGGTAACTAAATTACTGCAAATGATATTTGTACTAAGGTTTGTGTAATCAGATGTGTGTCAGCATAAGAAACTCTACAATTTTCTTGTTTCCTCTCCCCATCAAGAACACAACTTCCAATGCTTGAATTGTATCAGACAACTCCTGACGTGAATAACTGAGTTTTCTCCTATTTTGACCTTGGCTGCATGGAAGGAAGGGCTTTAAAAACAATACTGGCTTTACACAGAAAATGTACAACAGGCAAGCTGAACTTACCACAAGAGTAATCAGGTTGTGCTCAGAGCAGGAGTGGATGTAATTGATGGGGTTTTAAGTTCCAACAGTCACATGCCAATTTGTTTGATTTGGCAGCCACAACTGTGATTCTAATCAAGTTAGAAAGGCAGCCCTGTGATTACCATCATCAAGATTGGTAGCTTTCCCCAAAGGAACCAATACTGTGTTTGCAATCCTGGCTGATTGCTGACTTCCCTTCAAAGGGTGTGTTCTTGCTCAGAAACATCCACAGAACAGGGCAGATCACCAGTCACAGAGGGTTCAAGGACAGAAAACTACCCAAACTTTGTTGCTTTATGCTTTGATCATCCCCTTCCATGGAAATTGTTGCAGTTTTAGAGGGAGGCATGGGAACTTCTTGGAATTTTCCATAAGCCATGGAAACATGCAGATCCTGAAGGTGTCAGGGTTAAGGGCAAGGCAGACAAATGCTTCACTGCCCTGTGGCCCTTCTCAGTGCTCTGAGGAACTGGACTGGCCAGACAAGGGCAGTGATGGGAGACAGTCACAGCCATAAACCATCTCCACTCTCCTCAGGATGTGACCACGACATTTGCCTTCATTTCCACTGTTCCCTCTGTCCCTCTCAGCCACATGACCTTGATCCTACAGAGCCTCAACCAGGCAGATGCACCAATCTTTTTCCCCTCAAAGAAAGATCTGTCTCAAACATTTTTTTGGCAAAATAATTCAGCCCAGTGGGCACCCACCTTCTAGATCCTCCTGCAATATGAACTGAGTACTGAATACTCACTGTTTCATTCCCTGCAGAACAACCAAATCCCTCTGTTTAAGACAAGCCAAATTACAACATGCTCTGGTTCCTTGTAGTTTTCATCTCTGCATTATTTCCCTTCTTGATGCCTTCTGAATTCTCATTAACCTTTCTGTCAAGATTGCATTAAACATGCCCTGTTAATTCACCATGTTCTTTGGGAAGTCTGACATGGAGATGACAAATGCTTATCTAAAAAAAACAAAACCCCTCTAGTTTAATGAAGTGCATATCAAGAAACACAAAATTCTACTTTGCAACACAGGTTTTATTTCATCTTTGCTACTTCAGTGAGCTCAGAATGTCTGAATAGCTTCAGCACCTGTCCTTAAGGGAGCAGAAGAAAAGGTCAGGGACTTTGAAGAAATCTTCAAGAACCTCCTCCAAAGTCAAAGCATTTTTGTTATTCTAATATGATACTCTATGGCATACACATCTCCTAAATAAAAACCCTTTACAATTAACATGTGCAACTCTTACCCTAGGCCAGGGCACTAAATTTCTCAAAAAAATTTTAACTTCATGGGTATTTCTAATGAGAAGTTGATGCAATCTTGGTGCAACACATGGTAAGGAATAAACATTTGTATTCCAGTAGGTTTTGTGAGAGAAACATTGTACTTCTGTAAACACATATTAATCCTTAAAAAAACCCCAAAGCAGTTTAATTGACTAGTATGAATAATTGCCTGATGTACTACATCTATCCTACTAAGTATTTTTTGAAAAATATTCAACAAGACAATCATGCAATGAAATTACCACTTATATGGCTCCTTTCAGCCACGAAGGAGTCAAAGTCCTATGTATTTATAAAGGTATAAATACAAACTGCTGCTCAAGAGCAGCCAGTTCTGCAGCAGGAAATATCAAATGCTCTGCACCAGCACACAATATAACAGGTTGTACAAAAGGGAGCAATGTTATTTAAATCCAGAGAGATGACAACACCCAATTAACCAGATAAGAGTACAAAATCTGCACTCAAATACAGGTTTGGGGTTTTTTTCCCCCCAGACTTTTGTTTCTAAGCTCCTAAAAAAATTCAGTCTTCTATAGTGTGGCTTTAAGCCTTCTTAAAAACAAAGCACCTCGCACAGACACTACAGCCTTGCCTTTCTCATTCCTTTGGGAAGGGGTCTAATTCCCTGAAGAACCAGTAAGAGTGAGGTCAATCCAACTGGTGACCATTGTAGTTCATTTGCCACAATTGATGCCCACACTGACTGATAACAAGTGCACAAATGAGGTTTGATCTGCTCAACCCACAGACATTTAATGCCTTAAACAGACACTAAGTTGTCAGGCTGGGTATCTGCAGGATTGCCAGACTTCAGGCTCATCCTCTTGGTCTTGTAGCCCTCCTTGTCTTTCCTTTGAGCTGGTGCTAGAAGGGCCAACTTCAGCATTTGAACTGGTATTTTCCTCTTGAACATTATGGAGACTGAGTGTTTTGATAGGTGAACATGGCTGAAGGTAGAAGCATAAATTGACCTATTTTAGCTGTTCACAATCAATGGGGTGCATATATACACACACTAAAAAATTGTATTAAAATGTTGAAAATAATGTAAACTCTTCAATTGCCAGTATTTGGCAGCCTGGCTGAAGGGGCTATGAGAAGGCTACCTGAAATAAATAATCACTGTGTTGCTTTAAAGCAATGTACACCTAATGACTGTAGAGTTCATCTTTGTAGCACCCACTCCTTTGCCCTGGAGAGCCTGGGAGGAGTCTGAGCTCTCACTTCTCTGGGGAAGCATTTAAAAAGTTAGTGAGCACTGGCCTCCATCCCTCAGGAAAGGCATCAGTCCCTTTTCATTCCAATCACAGCTTGAACAGCCAGATGGAGAAAGCCTCATTGCCCTGACACATCTCCTGGTGTCTCATCTCAGCAGGGAGGGTTCCCCTCATCAAGGTGCTGAGAAGGAGACATGATCAGGATCATTTGGTTTAAAGATGAGATGACAGTGGGTGAACTGTGCTGTCAGAGTGATGCTGAGGGATGACAGCAATGTGCAGAAGGCAACCACAGCCCCCTGCATGGGATCACCAAGGAAATCCATCCCCCGAGCAATGCACAGGCTGGAAGCTGAGTGATTGATTTGCACAACTTTCCAGAGAGAAAAACATTTAATTTAAGAAAGTTTAGATTGTCACAAGTGCCCCTGACAAGAGTGTCTGTCTAGCAAGGCCTTGAGCCTGTATTTTGGGCTAGAACTGTGCTCTAGTCAAGACCTTAAAAATATTCCTGATACAGGCTGTCACCAGCACTACATTTCCTTGTCACTCTCTTCGTGTGACTGATTTGCCAAGATCAAGTCTAAATTCATGATCAGCAGCAAGGGCACCCAACATGAATTATAAGACTGCCTTTCCTTTTCCTGGCCTCCTAGAAAATGCTTTCCCTGCATTCATTGTTGCCTTTTACATCCACACTGTGTCCTGTGTGTAACAGTCCATGACTGCTCAGCTCAGCCCACCATCTCCTCCCTGCTCCCAAAACCAAAATGGTGCTCAGTAAGGAGGAGGCATTTGGCTATTAAATATAAAACCTGTATTAGAAAGTGTATTGATATCACAGCAAAGCGTCTTGTGCCCTGAGATAAAACAGAAATAGAGGTGGGGGTAGAAGCAGCAATGATTTTTTGAAGTTAATTTAGCACTGAGGAAGGTGGGGCATAGGTGGGGCAGAGACTTCATCTGCAGAGGCAGAGGAGTTCCCCATTGAAAATAAGGAGGAGAAAGAAAGTTCAAAATCAAGGGGACCAGATGATTAGAGGAAAGGAGGAACAGGAAAAGACCTTTCTCATCATCTTCCCAAAATGCAGAGATGAAACTAAAGCCATTAAACACACAAACCATGCATCCAGATGCACCTATGAAGTCAGAGGATCATATTTTCAAACTTTTTACCATGGAGCTGAGCAGAAGCAGGGAAATGACTGTTGATACAGAGCAAACAGAAGGCTTGGAACATCAGGTATTGGGAAGTGGCCAACAATTCTCTCCCAAACCCAGGATACAGCCCAAAGCCAGAGTTGTAAAATGAGGGAGTCAGAGAAGACAATGAAGAAGAAAACCCAGACACTGCTCCCAGCTCTCACAGTGACAGATGATGTCTTGAGCCTATTAACAAAGCAATAAATCCCACAGAGTGATCTGCCACCCTTAAAGCACAGCGTATGCTTAGGCTTGAGAATTTTTGCCCAAGGGAAGAAAATCCTGGAGTTTCAGTGTTAGTTTACATCCCAGATTCTCTTCCAGAGGTATCTGTAAGTGGGTCACTCAATTTACTGGTGAACTGCAAGACATAATACTCAAGTTGCACAGTGTCTTCTCTGAAGAAGAATTAGATGGTAAAATCTTAGATACTGCTGAGCTGGGTTTCACTCTCCACATCACTGTGGACATAACCACTGGTAATGAAGAGAGCTTTTGTCTAAGTCACTTCACAGAAGTTTATAAGCTTCAGTGCAGACAGTTATTTGAAAGTCTTACCCCAAACTTGCACATTCTGTGCTGTGTGTGGGCTCACTCTCCCACAGATGACATTGAAAAGTTTATGATAGCGCATCAGAAGAAAAACACTAATTAAAAAGGCTTCTGATTTAAAAAAAAAAAAAGTAAATCTAGTTTTTGTCATGATTTCAAGTCAATTTTAGTGATAAAGAGAAGAAAAAACCCCCAACTTCACAGTAATTGTCTACTTAGAGAAAAGAAATACTTTAAGTTAAACTACTGAAAAAACAGAATGAAGGAGAAAATTTAAGGTTGAAACACCAGGAAATTGTTTCTGACCATCATTCAAATACTGTGTTGCATCAGCCTGTGGGGTTGTTCCACAAGGGGATACGTGAAGAATTCTTCCCACATGACTTTTCCAACCAACACAATCACAATTCTTTAGTCACAGATTAGTTTGAGTGTTGCTCAAAATGAGCTCCTGCTGCTTTGCAGTTATGATTTAGGTCTGAAAACTTTTCTGATGCATGGAATCAAAGAGAAGAAAAGGAGCTGAAATTTAGATAATAATGCCAAATTTATCACCACGGAAGAAATATGATCCACGCTCACCTGTAAATCTACAACAGCTGTACTTCAGGAAGGAAGGGTGAAAAACTATCACCTTATCTAAACCCATGTTTTATTCATACTTTATTATTGTGGCAATCTAACAAAGCTGACTAAAAGAACCTAACAAACTTCTTATCAAACTATATGTCACCATCTATGAGCACATCTGTGGCAAATTCCCTTGGGATCACAGCACTACCCTCACAGCAGTGCACTGGGCACTTCTGGAGTCTCAGTTTTGGGCCCCAGCCAGTGCCCCTAAAATCCTGACCATCCTTCCTGCTAATTGCACAGAGCTAATTGAACAACAGCAAGATAACATCTCTGGTTATTACATTTTTTAGATGCTGTGAGCCTCCAGCACAGATGGAAGCTGTTTTCTGCAGATTATATTCAGATATGTCTTCTACCTAATCCTAAACTCCAGTTACAGCCATCAATTTATGTATTATTCATTTTATTAATCTAATATTTATCTAATAATTCACTGCATTTGACAGCAAAAGCTATTTGTGTACGACCACATGAGGCTTATAACAGTCTTGCTTCACAAATGCATTTGGAATTAATCTTTACCTGCCTTATTTCCTGTTTTCATTTCCCAAGGAACAGCTCCTTTTTCTTTTTATAGACTCTCTATGGTCCTAAGAAATAGCTAAGTGAACACATAACAGTTAACTGCCCTCAACCTGCAGCTCAGATCTTTTGGCATCAGTAGGAACACACTGAGCTGCAAGACTGGATTCAATACCCCCTGTAAGTAAAATTACAGCTGAAAAGGAAGTACACAAACAGCTCTGAAGACTGAAGTGTCCCCACCTGACCCCTGCATTAAACACAGCATCTACACAATAGCTTTAGCAAAAGCACTGATACCCTTTCAAAACTGAACAAAACTTGCACATGAAAACCCAAAAATGTTGGTTGTGCCCTCCCTTGGGGATGGGTGCAGAGCCCCACCCCACCTCTGAGAGACAGATGAAATGGGAATTCCAGGTGAGCTGCCTTATGGTAAAGGAAGATTTATGTCAAAATGCATTTCAGAGGGCCTGCAGGTGATGTCACTCAGGCTGGAATTACAGGATCAGGCACATCAGATACGTGTTCAAACTGAAGACAACAAGATTTAGAACATGCTTTTAAGGCTTAAGGAAAAGTGCAGTCTTTAAATTAGTGCTCTAGGATTTACTGGCTTAAAAGGAAAGACTTTAAGGCATCCCATCAGAGTTATATAACTCAAAAGGGTTTTCCTTGCTCAGTGTTGCTTGTGCAAGATATATTTAAGTAATAAAACATGCTTCTGGCACTAACCCTCCTATACAGGCTCTGTGATGGTAGGTCTCAGATTTGAAAACAGAGGTCTCCCTACAGGGGCTGGTTATTTCTACTTTCTACTCATTTTTTTTAACTGAAAGATTTTTACCAACCTCAGCAGAATTTGGTTGCAATGTGCTTCTAATGGTCCCAGGTCCAGCTCAAAGCAGACTAAACTCCAGCCTAGCACAGCACATCAACTGACCCAGCCTTTTATTTCAGTCTCCCTGTAATTTAAATTGGCTACATTTGATCTGTAAGTGTCCTCAATCTTCAGGCTTCACACTGTACACTGTACATTTACCTCCCTGGGTGGCACGTGCCCCAGACAAATCCCTCTTGAGAATGTTAAACACAGACTTTAAAACTGGAATTTCTAGCAAGTAGCTTTTCCTCTGTGTGAAAGGCAAGGGCAGCCTGAAATGACTGGAAATTCTGAAGTTAAGAGGAAAAAAAGTCCATTAACAAGTTGAAACCTTTATCTATAGGAGGCTTTTAGAATTTTATCTAATCTAATTGGTATTTAATAAGACAGGTTTTTTTCAAACAGTGCATCCACAATCCCTGGTAAGAACCCCTGTGAATGAAGTTAATTATTTTGTACTTTCTGCAGATTTCAATTTTATATCTTTAGATATTCTGCTTGAAATGTGTAGACAGTCCTGGTGTTGCTTTTGCCCAGTAAAGATGTCACTTCCACAGATAATTAATCCCATTGATTAATTCGATTCGTTGCTCTTAGAGAGGCAGCTAAAAGAAGAAATAACAATTTATGCCATTTGTATTTGTGATCTTCCATTTACAACTCTAATAAGTCAAGTCAAAAATCAAAAAGTTGCCCACAAAAGCCAAGAACTGGCTGTTGGTTATGACCTGGGTCAAGAAGTCTTGCAAGTTGCTGTTTATGCACTGAATCTTACCCAAAGGGTAGAAGTACAGTACACCTAATGTCACATCAAAACATGATTAAAGGTTTGAGGACTCCATTGGTTTGACAGGCAAAATAAGTGATTATACACTTATTGGAGGTTTAAACATTCAGGGACACAGTTTTAACATTTTCTTTCAAGATTCTATTTATTTTGTTGGAGGGTCATCTCACTCCCATTGGCTACAAATACGTAAAGATCATCTCCATCCTTGGATACACCCTCACACCAAAGCACTTGGCACCTGCACCCACTCCAATTCAACAGAAACAGGTTTTTACAGACATTATGCTGTGTCATCCTAAGCCAGGGAGGTGTGAGAAAGCTGTGAGAAAGAGGTGCTTTATCATATGTGGGAGAAGGACAGCTACTGACAAAAAAAAAAAAAGCCAGATTGCATCCCTCCCGTTAGCTGGGACTAAACTTACACTGCAGTTAGCCCAAGTAGAACACAGAAAATAAAAAATCCAAAAGGTTCACTGGACGCCAAACAGTACATGGTGGCAGACAAAATGCATTACATGACGTGATTACATGTCTGCACAAAGAGAAATTCTACATCTCTACACCAAATATGAAGCCTGCAGGCCAGTTTCCAAGAGCCATGTGGTGCACAGCTGCAGGCAGACGTGCCAGGAGAGGACAAAAATATTCCCCTGCTGATTGAGCCCCGTCAGCAGTTTCAGTTCAGCCCCAAGAGCTCAGGGGGGTGGGTGGAATCCACAGCAGACACATCCCAACAGGGAGGATTTGTGCTGTGCCATGTTCTGCCCCAGCACTATTTGCAGGGGTCCTGCAGGGTGAGCTCTGCCAGGCTGGGCACAACCCCACATTAGAGCTGCAGCCTACAAAAAATCCTACACAGGAATTGGAAGAGACAGCTTGAATAACAGTGCCAACTCCCCTCTGAGAGCCACTGCCTTTCTATTAATAATTTCTTACATTTTTGAACTCCTTGTCATCACACAATGCAAATGAACACAGTGCTGTGTCCACACCACTGACTGAAGGAAGGCACCACCATCCCCATTCAGCCACTGAAGTTTTTAAAGGCTCTTTACCCTGCCTGTGCTACCTGAACAAACTTTAAAAGATGTTTTGGTCCTCACTCCCCCTCATACCACTCACTTTGAAAAACTTGGATTTTTTTTTTTTTAACCTTGGTAACCAACAGGTTACCAAAAGTCTTGTGATATGTCAGCTCTATCAATCTGCAGAAATTCACACAGAGATCTCATAACCAGCACTGAAATCTAAACCAGGAAACTTCCCTTTCTCCTTTATTTCCCTACCTTTTCATTAAGATCTGCTGCAAGAAAAAGTGAGTACAGCCAGCTAGACCCAAAGCAACCCACTTCACATTCTTTTCTCAATTTGAAAAGGCAACAACAATGAAGGTAAAACTTACATTAACAAGAAAATACCTGCCACTGTCATACACATGGAACAAAACATACAGATTTATCTCCTAAGGGAAAAAAATAAATGTATATTTTCTTTTATTAGGACTACATTGCAGCAAACTAGAAGGATCACAGTCAAAAATACACAATTCTTTTTCCTTCCACAACACATTCCAATAGGTAAAATAAGAGTATACATCATTGGAGCACAGCCCAAAGTATATGGAAACAAAAATTAATAGATATAACTACATGTATTTTCAACTTCTCTGCTCTCCTCTATTTATGACTAAAACTGAAGGGAATGCAATGAGCTGAGCTCTGTTTCTGTACCATTACCTCTGGCAAGAAAACCCTCAGTGAATCAAAAAAATCCACTTTTATCACCTAATTGCCAGTGATTGGGCACAGGCCCAGTTTGTGTGAGTTTTTCTGCAAACAGTGAAACAAAGTCCAATTTTTCTCTGAGTTCATGTTCCCTACATCTTCCCACCCCACTATAACGTTCTCAGCGTTCTTCTTTCTCCTTCCCAGAGGTTCTCTCCTGAGACCATCGGTTTCAAACCACCTCCTGCACCCTCTGCAGTGCTCCCAGGACCTCTGCACAGCCAAAACTCCCTCCTGCCATTCCCTGTGCTCGGAGGAAGACTTTAAAGCCAAGGACCTGGACCTATTACATGTGTAATAGTGATGTGATTTCTTTCTAACCCCAAATAAACACAACATGACAGAAACACTTTGTGACTACTTAAAACCCACTTCAGTTACGCATCTAAACTGCACAGACCTCTTCAAATGTGAGAAATGTGTTCACCTGAGCACTTCATGCCACACTGACAACTCACTGAGTAATAGCAACCCCAAGATGGGTTTTCTAGTCCCATTAACACTAAAGGGGCACATTTGAGCATGATGCATAATATGAAGGAGATAATAATGGGATTTATGTGTGTAAATGGAAGCTATGTGCATCACACCTCCCACACACACTGTTTAAAAATCATGCCCCACAAAATCATTTAAAACAACTCATATTTTACACACTATGAACCTCTTATCTAAAAACTACTCCTCTACCTGCTCTATTATCCAGGGACAAGAGAGTTTACAAAGAACAAGCCTTACAACTTCAGCCCCTTTGAGTTTCTAGTCTTTTCTTTTGAACACTAAAAATGTAAAGCAGCCTGTATCATTCAAATAATCTCATTTTCCAATCCACCTACATTAACATTGCTGGCTGAAGCCAATTACCAATGCCTTAAGGGTTATAGCCTCAGAAGCATAACGTGACAGGTCAAGTTTTATTGTTTGCTCCATCCATCACTACTGGCACAGTAATTCAAAGTACACAAGTCACAGTCACACTGCTGCTTCTTTCCCCCTGTGCACCTGCTGTAATTTTAATGTAGAAGCTTATTAATAAGAACATTGGCTTCTGTCACTCTATGCTGGCTCCTTTCACACATGTGAAAAGAAAAAGCCTCAAGTTATGCTTTTATTTTAGCAGCATCAAATGTTCTGTCCCTTGGGGGTAAGGTGCCAAGCAAGTGATGTGTTTCATCAACAAATAATTTTTATAAATCTAATACAGTGTGGTAATGAGAATTAAAAATACAAGAGAACAGGAAAGGAAAAAAAAATAATTCAGCCACAGGACAACCAACACCAAGAAAAAACACAAACTTCTGGATGATCTAGAGAACTGATGTTCTAAACAAGATATTCATTTACTGTGTAAAATAGGGCTGACAGGCTACACCTTCCAGCATAGAGATGTGCACATAACTTCATTTTTCAAGACACTAATAAGATGCAGTCTCATTTAATTCAGTAAGACTTCAGTACATATATTTAAACACATCCCCTAAAAAAACATGGTTTTTCTGAGTTTTTGGAATACTGAGCACCAGCAGCGGGCGTGTTACATATTCAGACTTCTAATTATTGGCAGTACTTACCTGGGTGCCTCTGTGAAAACACTGCCTGAAACACTGTAGGAGTTTGTAAATGGGAAGGAGAAAAACCAGTGACATTCTAAACATTATTTTCCTCTCTCTGGAAAAAGAATATGTGGGCAAATCAGAAAAGCATAAGGACCAAAGTTTCCCTGAATTGAGCTGCCCTTTCTCAGCATTAACTCTTGCTATGTAAAGAAAGTCTGTCAGTGTGTTGTTTCCCTCCTTTTAAAGAAATAAAAACCCCACAAAACACCAAAGCCAGAACCTATATTAAAATTATTTTAGTGTGCTAGAAATTTGCCATAATGAAATCCCAAATATTGTTTGTTGATACTTTGGCCAAGGTATTTTAGTCATGCATGACTCACCCACCCCACACACACCATCCTCCCACTCCCTTTGTGGGGTATTCTGGTAACAACTGACATGTAATAATGAGGAGTTTTATTATCACACAGATTCTAGAGACTCTTAGTGGGTAAACATGACTGTATCTAATTTAAGGAAGATACATTTAAGTGAATCCTATCAATGAAGTCCAGTCAATTTAATTGACTGCAACAGAAAAAAAGCATAAAACCCCAATGACTTTTTTTGGAGTTATTCAGGGTTTCTTATCCCATGGGAGCACTGGTGAAACCTCAAGACAACCACCCCAAAATGCTGCACTTCTGCAGCACCAAAAGATGAGCACTTTGAGTTGCTTTACAGAGCTCTGAGTATTATCAGAGCCATTTGGGAAAAATGTGGAGAATTTAAGGGAGTTGGATGTGAGAGAAGCAGCCTTGTACTGCCTGAAACTTCACCTCTCCCTGTCACTCAGCAATGGGGCAAATTTGATGGAAACCTGAAGGTTATTTTATTCTTCACAGGTTCTTATACTGCATTCTCCAGTATGGTATTTATACATCACTACTGCAGTCTGAGTACATGCTGAGAAGGGCTTTTTAGGGAGTTTAGAGCAGTGTTTTCTCCACAGTCAAGTTACCAAAATAATATGAAGAATCAACTGCCACCTGCACCAACCCACCTAATAGAGACATTTCATTGTGGTCTCCCCCAGATTCTGTAGGCTTGACTTGGTAATTAAAACATTCAACTCTGACAAGCCCTAATATGGTAAAATAAGGCATTTAGGAATTACAGAGAAAATATGGGTTTAGAAACTGACACAATATGTTAATCACAAAGAACCCATTCTGTGCAAGGCCAATTTGTTCTGGATTGAGCAATGTTAGAATATGGAAAAAAACAAACTAAAAATACCCTTTCCCTGCTAGGCAAGGTTAGAGCAAGGAGATAAACATCACCATACCCCAATTAGACCAGCTTGCTTAACTCTAGTTGATAAAACTTGGAGGCACAACTTGGGATAAATTTCCTTTCTGCCAGGGCCTTTTTGCTCACTGGCCCCAGCAGAAATGAAAGCAGCAGAAATTTAAACTAATCTTTCTTAAATTAGCTTATAACCAAGGAAAAACAAACCCAGGTTGTGATCCATCTACATTTGCCCCCAGAACATCTGCAGTGTTTCCCTGTACTGCTTTTATGCAGGATCTGAGAGATCACCAACCTCCAGAAGAACCAAAGCATTTCCCTTCTCCTTCCAACAGTGACCAGTGGCTTTGTCAGGGTTTTAAGTAGCCAGTTTACAACAAAATCAGGATCTGCTTTGTAAGAGGTTTACTAATGGGATTAAATAGCCCCTCATTATTTGTGGGTAATCTTTTTGTTGTTGTTTCCCTCTCCCCATCTGTGTTTGCAGAGCTGTGTTAATGAAGAGTCTTTCTCCAAAGACTAAGGGGACAGCAACAAGCAGTTGCAGAGTGAACACAATATCTTGGGCCACAGCAATTTCTCATTAACTCTCAAAATCTCAAATCTGGCAATATGACAAAGCAGCCCTTATTCTGTAAAAACTGCCCAGAGCTCTTTGTTTTCCACCCATCCCATCTTTTGAGTCACTGCAGAACCTCTATTTTGGCTGTTCTCACAATTCATACTGTGTCAGGTTAGAATCCTTGCAAACATGTATATATTCATGGGGTTTAGCTGGGAAGCTGTCACACAAGCAGCCACAATGCACAGATGAGTGGTTATGCAGGGCTATTTCCTTCCCCCCCTTCTCCCCCCCCAGTTAGGATATAAAAATCAGTAGAGCATTGTTTGGGATTTTGAATTTACTGACACCACTGAAAAGCAAAAGCTTCTTCACTTGAACATAAAACTAAATGGGACTAGGAAGGAAGCTCAGGAATTTGCAGAATTGCATGGTTATGAGAGCAGAGTTCAAAAGCTGTGCTGACCAGCTGCCTCAGAGATCAACAAAGGTTACCCCTGCCAGGGGAAAGCACAGATTTTTACCCTGGATTGTGCCCAAGACACTCCTCTGGGGCAGCACTGGAAAGAATATAGGAGACAGAAAGCTATTTTAGTATATTAATTGACCGAACGAGAAATGTCATTTTTCAAGCATATGCAAAGATGCCCTTTACACTAAACTATCTTAAGACCTTGGCATGGATTACAAAGTACACAGGAATACAGATCCACCTCATTCCCAATTCTCTGCTCATTCCTTGAGACCATGCAGAGAAAAACCCCACATAAACAACAGGATGTCTTTAGGATACACAGCACTTGATCAAATAACATTGCTCACCTCATGCTTCAAGCCAAACAAACTGTGCAGCTGTGGCTGCACAGCACAGAGCTCCATGTGTTTCTCCTTCTGAGAGACAAAATTTATTATTTAGGGCTTGATTATGCAATAACAGCTTCACAGAGCTTTTGGATCATACAGCTGGAGTCTCACTGGCCCAGAGCACAGGCTGAGGGAACATCTTCCCTGTGGGAATGCAGAAGTGAATGTGCCCAAGTCCAAAGAGTGATGTACAAAGGTACTGAACATTAGGCAGATTCTAGTTCTCCCAGTCCTCTGGAGCTTCCCAGTGGTTATTTGGGAGAATAAAGGCAGCAGTGCTGAAAGCCTGGTGCCAGATGTATTGCTGCAATTAGGAAACCCCCTGCAACACATGGAATCAAATAATGAAATAGGAATGGATGCCGAAAATCTGCTACAGGAATAAGGAGGTAGTTGATGACGTAAAATACTTTTCCTATAGAAAAGCTCCATCAGAACAGTCACATCCCATCAAATCTATCCATTTCCACAAAAAGGTATTTGAATATTCCTTTAAAACCCCTGATCAGCTGGACCAGAAGACTCCAGGAAACCTAGCAATGGTGCTGTCATGTTGTATACAGACACATTTGATGTAACACAAGCAACAGCATCCCACTCCCACAACCCTAAATTACACAAACTCTGTCACCATGACCTCAAAGTAGCTCTCCCAGTATTTTATTGAGAGTCCAGATCTTTCCAAACTAGGAATGAGGATAACAGGAACTGCCCACCATCACAACACAGGTCACTGGAAGAACTGGGTAATGTACCAGATCTACCAAGTACAGGTTGAAGCCACGACAAACTACGTCAGGCCTAGACTCTGAACTTGAAAGATTTAAGTTCACTGATTTAAAAGAAGAACATGAAAATTAGGAGGGGGAGAGGGAAGAATAATCTATTCTTGTACCTCCCACCAACAATCCTTAAAATTTGTACAGGGAGCATAAGGATGACTTAAATTTTCCTCTGCAAGGATTTCTTTAACTGTACCCTACCTTGCTTTACTCTTCTTGCCTTTCCTTTCCCCCACCCCTCTCTTAATTCCTTAATTTTCCCCTAGGAAAACCAAAACAAAGCCAAAAATTGATACAGAATTTAATCCAGCTCTTCATCTAATTGGGGATGCAACAAGTTTTAAAGCTTGCTAAGCACCTTATGTTCCACCAGGAAAGGCCAAGTCATCCCTCAGACATCCACAGAGGGGAAGAGCTGGGCAAAAGCCCAGGTAACTAACAGAACCTCCAGCCACAGGACAGATAATCCAGCCAACAGCTGGATTAGGGAAAACCATGTGGCACTAGATGCTCACTTGGACACTTTAACAAGTATTTGCTAATTGTGCTTCTGAATACAGACCTCTCCTAATTAAACATAGCAGCCCTCACATTACACACATTGTCTCATTGTTTTGGCCACTGTTTTTTTAAGCTCATGTTTCAAAATTGGTGGAAAATTTTCTCTTGCACATCCCTTAATGTCAAATTTGTTACCTAATGTTATGACACCAGGAGGTGATTTTTCCATTTCCAAACAAAAAGAGACACGATCATGAACTTAATTAGTGCACAATGATTTAATTAAACTTTGCAGAACAACAATGTACCTAATTAGAAACATAACAATTATACCAATGTACCTTTCCATCTTTGAAGGGACCATTAGTCATTGAGGTGGTATGTTTTGTAATTTAAGATCATCCTAATTTTCATTTTCTGACTAGTTAAGTGCAGTCCTCGTCATGTTCAGGTAATTGCTTTATTAACAAGCTTAATTAAACATTCTGTAAAACTGACAGCTACAAAGTTATTCTTCTTAATGTGTTGCTCACAAAAACATTAACTAATTACATCAAGCTCTTTACAGGGCTTACGTACCTCATAAGCTTAATTCATTAGTACTTTAAAGAGCTTTGAAAACTCTGACTGTAATAACCTATGGAAGTGCTTTGTATTGTCACAGTATTAAATAGAGCTGTTATACCCAAGAAATGGCAGTTTCTTTGTACAAAGTTATTATGGGAAAGACAGTCTGCATTTTAAAACACCTGCATGTCAAGCAGTAACTAGAGACTCAATGAAGTTTTTGATAAACCTAAAGCCCATAGACTTCAGAATTCACAGGAAGGGGTGATAGGGAGTTTATAAAGCTTTCAGAAATACAACAAAATCATCAAGTCCAAACCCAGCTCATATTTCAATTGCTGGAAACAGGGTACAAGGACTGAGTAGGCCACATCTGCATTCAAATTTTGGCACATACAAGCACTGAATTACTGGTGTAACAAGAGAATCCCATTGCTTAGAAGGGTAAGTTTGTCTCTGGAAAACAAGACCAGAATAAAACACCTTCACCACACACTGCAGCCAAACATCTTCATCCCTTCCCACTTCAGCACTCGTGTGCAGCAGATGAAATAATCCAGATCAACAGTGAAGGCAAGTTTTGAAGAGTTCAGAAAAAGAACCAGAAAGGTTAAATGCATAAAGGGTAGTTAGATTTTTTTCAATCAGTACAACTCCCACACAGGCAGCTAAATCAACTCAAGAGCCATGAAAGAACATTGTGTCTCCTATCGGGATATTTAGGTGACACTTGAATCTATTGCAGCACAAGATCTGGGCATGGATTCAACATTTCCCCATTTGGCTATGTGTTGGAAATCAACACCATTGAATATTTTCCAACAGAAGATGAGGGAGATTGCTTTGACTAGCCCTCAATAAATTAGTCAAGGGGTTGAAGGCTTCAGTGTGCTTGGTGGAACTGAGAGACTGAGTTAAATATCTACATCAACCAGGAAGCCTAAACATAGTGGTTTAGTTTACCTTTTATTATTTCTTTTTCCCCTAGGACCCTTGTATTACTAAGTGCTCTGGTTTGGATGACTTTCCCCAAATTTACCAAGAAATTCCTGCCCCTAGGATGACTTCTAGTTCTGAAGACATCTACAATACCTTCAGAAAAACAGCCAGAACTATTCTGGTGGCTAAATGAGAGCCTGTGATGTGTCTACCTGAGGCATGTGCATTTCCTTAATGTGAATTACTGTGCATTTATTGACACCCTTGATCAGCCAGTCACATTTCTGGTGTGTTCTTTCCTTTTCATCCATGTTTTCCCCTCAGACAACAGCTCAAAGCACAGAAGGAGCAATCCCCAGTCCAAACATCAGTGCTGACGTCGAATGGCAGCCCCAGGTCATTAGTGGAGCACTTTGATGCTGCTCTGCCAGGCCAGGAACTACGAGCCCAAGCCCTGTGTCCCACCTAAGCTGCTGCTGTGCTTGTGGAAGAGGCCAAATCCACGCTGAGCCAGGAGGGATCAGACTCTGCCATGTCTGACGTGACCAGGAGGCCAATACACAGTTTCTGAAGGTTTTTCCCCTCCTGAAACACAGTGGCTGGTCTTCATGTTTTGTTTACAAGCTTAGCAAGACTCTGTTCATGTGCCCAGGATATCACTGCACGTTCACAGAGCAGTGGATGCAGAGCCAGATACCAACACGTACATGTTTAAAGCAGTGTCCACCTCTCTGCATTTTCACAGTCAGCAGTAGGACATGCCAGCACTGCAGGGCCAGGAGTAATACTTGCCAACAGCACTGGCATGTGAAAGAAAATTACCAAAGAAAGCTGTGATTTTAGTCACGAAAGAGGAATTGCATTGTCTGCTGAAAACTAACATGGAGCTTGAGGGAAGCAGTATACTCTGTTTTTAAAAGATACCAGAGACCCATGATCACTCCTGACCATAAAACATTTACTAACACTTACTACTTCATTTCAATGATCTGCCNTTACTGTGCGTTTATTGACACCCTTGATCAGCCAGTCACATTTCTGGTGTGTTCTTTCCTTTTCATCCATGTTTTCCCCTCAGACAACAGCTCAAAGCACAGAAGGAGCAATCCCCGGTCCAAACATCAGTGCTGACGTCGAATGGCAGCCCCAGGTCATTAGTGGAGCACTTTGATGCTGCTCTGCCAGGCCAGGAACTACGAGCCCAAGCCGTGTGTCCCCCCTAAGCCCCTGCTGTGCTCATGGCAGAGGCCAAACCCACGCTGAGCCAGGAGGGATCAGACTCTGCCGTGTCTGTGTGTGCTGCTGACGTGACCAGGACCCCTGAACACAGTTTCTGAAGGTTTTTCCCCTCCTGAAACACAGTGGCTGGTCTTCATGTTTTGTTTACAAGCTTAGCAAGACTCTGTTCATGTGCCCAGGATATCACTGCACGTTCACAGAGCAGTGGATGCAGAGCCAGATACCAACACGTACATGTTTAAAGCAGTGTCCACCTCTCTGCATTTTCACAGTCAGCAGTAGGACATGCCAGCACTGCAGGGCCAGGAGTAATACTTGCCAACAGCACTGGCATGTGAAAGAAAATTACCACAGAAAGCTTTGATTTTAGTCACGAAAGAGGAATTGCATTGTCTGCTGAAAACTAACATGGAGCTTGAGGGAAGCAGTATACTCTGTTTTTAAAAGATACCAGAGACCCATGATCACTCCTGACCATAAGACATTTACTAACACTTACTACTTCATTTCAATGATCTGCCTTCTGAAAAAAAAAACAAACCCAAACCCCTGAATTTTGCTAGGACAAGAACAATTGATAATTAAACATACGATAAGAGGAGAAAAAGTTGTTTCAGGATAAGTATTTTAAAAATCTCATTTGAAAAAAAAAACAAAACCAAAAACCAAACAGATCAGCTTCTGGAGGGTGTATCTTTGACAGTCAAGATGTCAGCAATGGGAATTGTTTCATGTCTTCATGAGAGCTGACAGGCTTATAGTCACAATAGATTGGCAAGTTTGTAATGTTGGCAGAACTTCTGGTGAAAACCATTTGGATTTCATGGTGAGAAATAAGAGGAGGCCACAAAAAACCCACTCAGAGCTCACTGAGATGTAGTAAAATGCACAGAAATGAGTTAATAAGGTGATAGAATATGCAATGAAATCTATTTACTACAGAATATCTTACACACTCACAAGAGCTCAGACAGAAAAAGCTGCTTTCAAAATGAGTCCAATTTTAATCCTAAAAACAGATGTTAAATTACTGCAATACAAACTCCTAGAGAGTATTAAAGAGTAACTTGTTTAACAGGCAACGTTCAGCCATTTTTGTGCAGTCTGTGAGTGCACAGATGACATTTTTGCTGATTTGCTCCTCTGGCCATGCAAATCCTTCAGTCAGAACAGGAGAGAGGCTTAAATGGCTGAGCCATGGCAGCATTTTAATATTTGTGGCCTTTAATGGTGAAGGATTCAAGCTGCCCAGCTGGGAATATAACAGAGCTGCATCATCACTATTACATCACAGCAGGGAATTTTTACCCCCAGTCGCTTTATTTTCCTGGATTTTTTCCCTTTTTTTTTTTGGGTTAAGGTTGTTTTTGGATTTTAAAGGATGGTTTTACTGACTGTCAATCCTTCCCTTGCATGCACAAAGATAAGAGAACCTTAAGGGTATTCCCTAAACACACCTCCCCAGTGCCTGAAGTGCTGTTTGTGGAACATGTACCTGAGACACGGAAGGCTTTATTTGCTAATGGGAGATCTGGAACGCTGAATGGTTGTGAAGCCAGT
Source organism: Pachyramphus minor (assembly GCA_013397135.1). Taxonomy (NCBI): domain Eukaryota; kingdom Metazoa; phylum Chordata; class Aves; order Passeriformes; family Tyrannidae; genus Pachyramphus; species Pachyramphus minor. Next base: position 1,677,348 of record VYXB01008839.1, read on the forward strand.
TTCTTTTATTGGCTCAAGCCCTAAGGTGATCATATTTTTCAGTATAACAATGAGCCAATTCATCCCCACTGGGTTATGGGAATTTTTTTATGGTCCCATGTATGCTGCATCTGGCACACAAGCCTATTAAAACCATGGGTTAAATGAATTGTTAACCACACAGTCTGGAAAAAAATTATTTAAAGAAATAAATCTATCACTGAAGAATGATACTGCCAAGTTATTTTACCACCTGGAGACCAAATCTTAAGAACAAGAACAATCCCAAAATCCTCTTGACTGAACAAGCCCATCTTATGAAATGATTTTTTTTCCTGTTGCATCATCAATATTAAAAGAGTTCTACTTCACTAGGAGAACGAGCTGTTTAGAGAAACATGAATCATGAAAGTCATAAGAGTCTGATTTGTCATTCTGATTTGCTGTTTGTCAAATATGGAAAAATCTACATTTATCAGCACTTTTTAAACACACACAAAAAAATAACTTTCCCAAACTAAAGAAGGCTGTAATTTAACACTGCCTATTAAGGAAAGGTGTTTCATCTTCCTACCACAGCCTGGATGAGCACAGCCGACAGGGATCTCAGGCAGAACTTACCTTGGTTGTGTAGGTGTGTCCATCAGATCCACAGACAGGGCTGGAATGTGTCATGGGACAAGGTTTGCATTTCACTATGTTGGCTGGTCCAGTCCAGTGCTTCTGGGCCAAGTTGCCTTTCTTTTGTCGAAGGCTGTAAAAGAAGACACACCACACTTTTTGAACACGTTTGTACAAAACAGAAGAACTGGAGCTTCTCTGAATAAAGCAAAGCTGAATTTGCAATACAGTATTTAGAATCATTTTGATTGGAAAAGACCTTTAAGATCATCAAGGCCAACCATTAACCCAGTGCTGCCAAGTCCACCAAGCCACAATTTAAAGCAAGTAAATTAAATACAGCTCCTAACAATACCTCCATAATATGGCACATTACAGCAGGCAATCTAAAAAGCCATAAATTGGTAGGTAGCCCTAGATTTACAGTACTTGGCAGTTTCATTTTGATTTATAACTACAAATGATTTCACTCCAGAATACAGCATTTTGTTGAACTACACAGTGTTTCTTGTCACACAGGCAAATAACGTTACACCAGGCTGTACTTAGAGACATTTTCACCAGGCTCCGCAGAGTTGCCAAATTACCGGGAAAGCAGCAACAATTTTAAAACAAAATCCTTTGGAAAACACTGTAATATACATTATACTTATAAAAAATGTATAAAATCACCAAACCCCTTTGACACTGTACGTGCAGGACTCCCCTGTGCACACCAGCTGCTGAACCATCAGCCAAGACTCTCGGCTCAACCACGGTCCCTCCAGGAACGCTACAGAGCGACAGAGCATCTCCAAATACAAGCGTGTTTATCCTATGGGAGCAACTGCAGTTGTCCTCAAGTTATGGAAACCTCACTTATTGCATTAAGAATGCCTATGGAACAGACATCTGCTCCAAAACCTCGCTGCCAAACCCATTGATTCTGACTAACGGCTCATTTTCCTGTCAAAATGAACTACCTGACTGATACAACATTAAGTAATTATCACCAGCCTAATGCTGCAAGCTGATTAAAAGTTTGCTTTAGAAACCACAAGCCAGTGTTACAATGCAGAATCACTTTGGTCATGTGTGCTTGTCTTTCACTTGAAAGCATTTACAAGGGAAGGGAAGGCATTGCAGCAGCTTTGTTGGAGAGTGGTAAGAAAAATAACTGCCATCTGTTCTGGTACCACAGGAAAAAAAGATTGGATATAACAGTTCAGCTAGAAACACATTTCAATGTGCTGCTGAATGACTTTATCACAGTTTCAGAAAAACATATACAGATATTTTTTTAAAGCAATTTCACTACAGCTTGCAATTTGCTACACAATACCAACTCTGATGTAATGACACATTCAGCTGCTAAATAATAAAAATTCTATTCTTTCATCTCAGTTCTAGTTTTCTTCAAGTCCAACCTTTGTCAGAGCTGAATACTACTATTAAGAAGATTGTGCCCACAGAAGGAATCCAATCATGATATAATAAACTATGGAAATAGAAGCCAAGTATTTAAGACTAAAATCTCTGGTTATTTTGAAGAAGTCTTCTTAATGCAGAGAGCAGCACTCCCTCTTTCAGGCACATTCTGCCTCGCAGAGGTGCCACCACAGCAGATGTTAAGTGCTCTGGATGAGGGGTTGCTCGGCTCTGAACCCCCAAATCCAGCTGTGGATATGATCTCTTAGGCTGAAGCTGCACAAAATTTCAGTTTTCCAGAATAACAGCCCCCAACTTTGTTATCAAAAGGTAATGATTGTCTTATTTTCTCGAGCTTTTTCTATTACTGGAATGTCTTTTGGGGTTTTTTTTAAGCTTGACATGAAAATTTCCTCATTCACTGTACTTACAGCTCTGCATTTCTGCAAATGCACAAACTCAGAGTCAAACATATGTTTGAATGTCCTACTGTAGATAGTGATGAGCAGAGTCTGGAGACAAAGGTGAAAGGAGCTGTGCTTGTCCTCTGGACACTGCAGAAGGAGAGGGGTCATGGCACAACGCAGACTTTTCACCCTTTCATTGACTTTAATTTCCATAATGTCAAAAGACAGATCCTTGTGTACACGTAAAATTGTTAACAACACCTTAGGATCAGTTAGAGAAAAATCAGTGAAGAAGTGCTAAACTTGAGGTGTGTGATTCAGTGTCATCAAAGCCATCAGCCTCGAATCGTGCAGGATGGAGATGAACAACTGAACTAACAAGCACCTCAGTCCAAATTAGATGTATTCTGCAGTTCTTAGCCAGACTGATGCCTCACAAATCACAGGATCTGACTGGCAAGTATAAAAAACCTTGTACAGGACTGTGGACCAAACTACATGAGGCATTTTATATCATTAGGTTAAAAGAAAAACCCACTCAGGACAGAGCCTTACACCTCTCTGCTCTTAATTCAACATTCACATTGCAAAGCCAGTTCCTATTGGAAAATTGTTCTGGAGCTTATCATGCTTTTCAGTCTCCTATCATCCCTTTAAAAAAAAAAAAAGTAATTGTGTTTGTTTCAAGCCATTCCAGCAGCTCATTGAGCCCTTTCTATCACTTTACTGAGTCTAAAGAACATGCACAGCCTTAGGCCTAAGTTCAGTTCTCACTGCAGCTGCCTCCAAGAGAACAAGGAACCAGGTGTGTCCCTGTAGCTGGGGACAAGAACAGTTTCACCTGAACATATTTGCAGTTTTGCCTGCAGACAATGAAGGAAACATTATTCTCTTCCTACCCCCCTACCTTCATCTTCAGGATCTTCTTTTTGATAACAGGAGGAAATTTATTCTCTCAAAGAGAGTTATATTTAATAGCAAGAAGAATTCACAGTGGAATAGATTTCAAAGCATTTCATTAATTTAAAACAACACCTCAGTAATTTCAGTAGTACTTGATACAAGGTGTGCAATGAAGCAGGGAACGTTGCAAGAACCTGCAGCATCCTCAGCATCCTTACTCCTACAGGTGCATGGAATTGGTAGCACAGCAGCCATTTTGGTTGCAAGCAGCAGTTTGGCTTTCAAAAATTAATATATTCTTTTCAAGACAATTTTTTGTCAGAAACAATAGTGCAGAGTGTCACTCTATTTGAAGCAAGTCAAAAGTAATTTTTGTCAGCTTGGCCAAGTGAGCAACAGCTGAAAGTTCCAACTGGATACCCAGATTCCACACACCCCCACCAAAACTACAGGAAAACACCTATTTTGTAAAAAGAACACCTATTTTCCAAAAACAAATATGTGTTCCTCTGGAGTGGTATTTTGAGAGGCTGGATAAGACTTTTGGAAGCTTTTCAATCCTATAACTCCTAACAACACATGGAACACCCGAACAAACAAATTAAAACCTAGACAGGAGCATTGGCTGCCATAAGCAGCCAGCCAGCAAATCCCTTCTCAGTGGAAGTGCACATTCACATGCTCTGGGAACATGCTCTGCTATGCTAATCATGTTGGTTTAGAATAAATACATCAGGAGCAAGCCAGGCCAAAGCAAATTACCCCTTTTTCTCTGCTCTTTTTTCTTTTTTTGCCCCTGACAACCAACTTTAATCTCATTTCAAGTCCCAGAGTTGAAAGTATCCACTACTATTTTCAATATTCCAGAAGCAAACACACATGAATGTTTTGCTCAATCATTAAGACTTGTAGGCAAACCCTGCCTGCTTTTGCCTTTCAGGCTGGGGAACCAATGCACCAAAAGGCAGAAGTTTTAAGGAGTTTTTCAGTCTTACAGAAACAAGCCTCTTAACATTTGAACACATAAAGAGATTTTAGTCATTTAAAACACACTTCACACAGGGAGAGTGTACAGTGAGTCAGCCTCATTACTCATCACTCAGACACATCACTTACCACATGCTGTGAGGATGCAGGGAGATGACATCTGTTTGGTTGGCACAGGAGCAGGGACAATGCCCCAGGGTTTCCAGATGCTGCCAGCCAGAGGCCAGGACTGTGCATGGAATCTCTGGCCAGAGCTCCACAGACACCTGCACTTCACCACAGAGCTTTGTGCAGAAAGGGGCTCAGAAGCTCCAGAAAATTTGGCTCCACTCAAGACTTTATGGCTTCCAGGTGTGCCCTGGGGAGCCAGGAGCTCAGCCCCAAGTGGGTGCAGCTGGGTCAGTTCTGGGCACTGAGACAACCTGCTGGGGAGCTTGAACTGGGCCTTGGAGGCAGCAAAAGTTTATCAACCTACTGCTTCAAACAAAACATCTCTCATTGAGTCATATTAAAAAAACCCACAACAACAAACCCAAAGCCTTAATTCCTGACCAACCCTTTGACTGCCTGGCATGGGCTGAGCTGTTTAGGAAATCTCTGTATTATTTCTTGTAACAATTATCTCAGGGATAGCACAGAAGAGAGATATGGAAATAACCTCTGGCAAAGCCAGAGGCCAAAATAAAGTTACTGGCACAAAAAACAATGGTTGTTTCTTGACATTTGCAATTTGATTAATTTACATTTAGTTTTAAATTTTACACATGTCCTAGAACCATGAATAATTTCATTTTTTTTGGCCTTACAGTACTCTTGGAAAAACTGAAATTTTAAAATATTTTAAAGCGGCATTTTTGAAAGGGAATAATTCATCTTTTTGGATGAAACCTGGGGAGTATCAGTGTTCAATTTTGAGAACCCAGCTTATCAGAAAATAGGGGCATATAATATTTTAATAGGCTGTATAATATTTCTCTATAAGATAATGACTAAAACTCAGAAAAACAACTGAGAAATTGTAATTTAAAAGGCAAATTACATCAACTTTTTTCTCCCAATTAATATTTGTCTTATCCCTGCCAGCTAGAAACAACCAAAGTATCAACAGCTTTTATAAGCAAGACTAAGTCTGTGCCTTTATGTGGTTATATTTGATCATCCTAGTGCAAATCCAATTGAAGCTGTAAATGAACATTACTAAAGACACAAAATGCACTAGGACTCATTCATTTCAAAGAAAATTTACAGCTTTAAGAGTACATTACTCTGCTTCAAGAGCAGTTATTCCCAAATGCACATACAATAAATTATCAGGTTAAGCCTTGATGGGTTTAGTGCCATCACAAATCAGGTTTCTTTGCATACAAGCTGGCAGGCTGCTGCTTTGAAAGTCCTGCCAAAGTTTTGGGAGGAAGGAGACAGTAAGTAGAAGTTCCTCCTCAGACTTCAGAACTTATTCAGTAATTTTATTGGACATGAAAACCCAAAGGAGGTTTTGTTAGGTGAGTTTTCAAAGGTCTGGTGCAAATAACAGCAGAAAGTTTTTTAAAGCTCTCAGCAAATAAGTTACACAATTTCTACTGACAGAAAGTATCAGGTAAACAAAGAGTGAGATTGGTACTGTCTCTTCTTGTTCTTTAACTCACTGGTTCAGTGATGTTACACAAACCTAGAATTTGGTTCAATTCATGTTGCAAATTACTTGCAGTGTTCACCTGTTGTTTTTTCTGTGCCTAAAATCATACAACTACTTACTTCAGGTCCTACCTGAATCGTGTTGAGCTGGTCAGGATTTTTTTTGATAAAACAGGCCTTCAAAAGAAAAGACTGACTTTATGAAACCAAATTATTTCATGGAGATAAACTGGTGTTGCTAAACTTTTACACTGTGAATGCTGGTGTGCCAGTTTATCTCAGGCTGCAAGTGGTCTTGTGGCCCCAAAGTTGGGGCTTTGCACATTCCTTGACATGTAAAGTGCTACAGGGACAGGAACTCTTGTTCCTATTTCCTCTGCTCTCAAGACAGGAGCCTGAAAGCCCTCAGAGCTCTGGTCCTTTCTGGGCTGGTTGCATGAAACACCTCTTCCCAGAGGTCTCTTCCAGAGATCCCTTCCATGAAGGAAAAGCCATCTCCCCATCCCAAAAGTTAGAAGTTCCCTGGAAGGCAGGTTTGAGTCAGGAACCCATGGGTGGGCCCACCTACTGCAAGGGTTCTTCAGGTAAACTCGTCTTCAGGTGTCTGTTGTGCACATCAGTTTTCACCTACAGCCCACGTGGAGACATTCCTCAGGATTAGGATTAACTTCACCCATCTTTCTTTCTTTTTAGACCTTATATCAACCCAAAATTCCTGCGTCACACACAACTATTTCAAGCCTCACCAAATAAAATTGAAAACTTTAGTGCACCGGAGTATTTGTGCTTCCTGAGAAGCTGAAAAGATCTCTGACAGAGCAAACTTTAATGGCTTCCTGAAGCTGGAACAATTCACTGTGGGAAGAGTTTAAAATGTACTGCCTGTACCTCCTCCCTGCCTTATGTACAGGTTGTTCTTGTCTCTCTGGAGGCAGCTTATCACACTGAAGATAAACCCAGCAGTACCTGCCTGTTTCTATCTTTCCTTTGCATAAGTTGTTTCTCCTGTTCTTAGGGAAAAGAATGACAAAGCTGAAATACGTCAGTAGAAATGGCAATGCTCTCTTCTCTCTTTGTATCATTTTGTTATTCTGTTCATTAGAATTAAGAGCTTGGCCTCGTTTTTAGAACCTGTCATATTTTTCACAAGAGTGTTGGACATACCTTGAGTCTCTAGCAGCAAAGCTGTGTGAGGAAAACAGTCTAAAATTGTTATCTTGAAAAAAAAAAAAGGTACTATGCTATTGAATCAGATACAAACTCCTTATTTAATACAAATACTGTAAAATGAGAGCAGACATATGATTACAGCAATTTCTCTACCTGGATTTTACATCTTCACATACAAAGAATAATAACATGCAGAGCTGCCTTGCATGGCAGCATCATCCCACTGCACTTACATACTGCCACTTCCTTTGATTTCAACATTCAAAGAAATAATTTCAGCCATCTGATTGTACTAAGGCTTCTGATTACTTCCTCTTGCTGCCTTCATATCTGTTCCCAAACAGATCTGGCTTAAAAGATACAAAAGAAATGAAAAGGCCACTCCTCACTGCACCTTGGGAGATGTGCAAAGGTTCTTAATGGGGCTGGACAGTGACTGGGGACCCTTCTGGCAGAATGAGGCTCCTTCAAGACTTTCCTACTTGAATATTCCACTTGCTTGCTGTTCTTCCAAACAATGACACCAGTGAGATTATATTGGGAATTAAATCTGCCCATTGTGGAGAGCACTAGCAGCCACAGGAGTGTTCCCAGAAAGCAGAAGACAGAGTTGGAGATGACAAATTTAGGGGAGAATTAAAGCAAAAATCTCAACTGTTGAGGTGAAAGTGTATCAGGTCATTCCAGTGAAATGAAAAATAGGAAAGAGGAAGAGTCAAGCCTTTATTTCTTACCAACAGTAAGAAGGTAATATAAAATAAGCATGGGGGATACAACATACCAGAGGGAACCTCTCAGCTAGATATAGGGAAGGCTGAAAGTTTTGGTATAGCAGCATGTTTTGCAAGAAAAACCCTGGCCCATCCTTCAGGGAGAATGCCCTGGAGATTCTTGCATGGATCCCACTAGGCCCAGCCAGGAACCAGCTCTTGGAAGAGAATAAAGAGTCTTGGGGCCCAGGATGCTCAGGGTTATTGGTTCTGCAAGCTAAAGGACTCTTTTATTTTATATTTTCTTGTGTGTTTTAAAGGAACAGAGGACTTGGAAAAGCTGACAGAGACTTTGAGGACCTGGAGGGCCAGAATTGCAGTGTGTTGCAAAGACTGAGATGATTTCTGAGATCCAGCAACACCGAGTCACAGAATCCCCAACTGCAACTACTGGAGCAAGGCTACTCAGAAAACAGCAAGGTCTGTGTCTAAACAGGTATAAATGTCATTATGGATACTCTTAAACTGCCAAGACAACTTCTGCACAGTACCAGGGTCCCTCAGCAACATGTTTCTGAGATGTTAGTTCCTGGCTTTACTTATTCCTGGACTAAAAATGCCAAGATTGTTTATTAAGGCCATTAGAGAAGCACATGGATTTCTGCCTTTGAGCACTTCAACACATAAAAATGGGGTTTAAAAGTTCCCCTTACAGTCTTAGCTAACAGATTATTGTGCTTACAGGCAATTTATTTTTTAATCTAAATCCTAGATGATTTTTAACTTTCAGACCTAATACATATGCTCAACAGCTGCACAGTTGTATGTAAACAGACAAGGTGCACAAAGGAAAAGAACCAAACCAGAAAATCCATAAAAACAAAAAATCCCAGTGTTCTTAAAAGTCATTGTGCTCTCCTGAATAAATAACACAGCTTCTAAACTCTGCCTGTTCTCATGAATTTTCATAAAAGAATTATTTCCCTTTTCATCATTATTTTTCCACTAACATAAAAAGGAATCTCAGACACTAAACTATGTAAAAATAAAATGAAGTGCCTTGAATTTCAAAGGAGGAGGGGAGATAGCAGGAAGTTCATAATTAAAGCTGAAATCTTCCTCCCCACTCCTTGCTTTGTAGGAATCTTCAGCAGCCACTTCTGAGCTCTGGATTCTTCATGCTGAGATGCAGGAACTTGGCACTGAGCACTCAAATGCAGCAAATGTAACACTTGTTTTTGGCCACTGGCCTTTCTTCCCTTCTCTGAGAGCCTACTGGTTTTTTCCCTGTTCCCAAAAAAGAACACATTCTAACAGCATAAAGATACCTTTTCTCAGCCCAGGATCTACTTATTTTGATATTAAACTAATGTATTGATCAGGTTTGCCTCCTCCTGCTGGCAGAGCTTGCCAAGGAAGCTGAATTGCTGATGGTATGTGAGATTAATCTGAGCTGTCAGGTTTGTCTGGGGAGGAAAGCTGATCCTCCCTCACTATGCCCTGTTCCATGCAATTAGACAGCTTCAAAATTGTTTTCACTGAATGTGGCAGAGCAGCCATTTCCCACCATTTCCCTGCTCCAGCTCATATTTCTAGTTGCAGGGTTGAACCCTGGGTGGCCATAACTGTGCAGACACAAAGGTGCAGGTCACTTGGTGAGGCTGCAAATCAAGGCAGATTTCTTGGCAGCATTTAATAACACTGGAAAGTTCCAACAGGACTCTCCCAGAAGCTTTCAAACCATCCTCATCCTTGGCCAAATGCAGAGGTCTGTGAAGTTTAACACCATCAGAACTCCACTGTCTGATGTCTCTGCAGACATTCAGCTGTTTGGCAGGATGAATCTGTTGGGACAAATTAAGTGGCTGAAATAGGTGGGATCTTCATCAGCTCTATGTCCTGCAGTACAGTTTATAACTTATTTATTCTGGCAATGGCCTAGTTCAGTCATGGGCAACACAACCCTTAATTTCATATTCCAAAATGCCCTACTGCCCAAAAAAAGTGAGAGTTTGGTTGGGTTTTTTTTTGTCATTTTCTTTTCTGGAGGAAAAAGGTTCAGAAAACCTTATTGTCACTTTGCAGCTGCAGGGGGAAAATCAACACCCTCCCCCCCCCAAAGCATTAGACAGCTGAGCTGAGTTCTGCTTCATTATGTTGCTTTTGCTTTTCTTAAGGCGATCCTCACCCAAAAAAATCGACATATTGCTGGTAGGGATGAGAAAGTAAATGAATTTTAAAAAATATTGTAAAAATTCTTGCCCTTAAGGCACTAAACCAAATGTTTCTTTTTAAAAATGACTGCACAGTACTTCTGCTGTGTGAATACTTGCTGCCATGGTACAAACAATCAGTTACAAGCTGTGCTAGCAAAATATTTGCCCCTTCTGACACATTTTATTATGAGAGAGGCTTATTAAATTCTCAAGAAATCTACAGCAGATTAAGCTGTTGAGCATTTTTACAATTAGCTTTGATTACCTAAGAATTCATGTGTGATTTCTGAATAGAATTGGCTTGTCAAACAAAAGACAATTTAAAAAAAAAAAATCAATCCCAAAGCCACCTCCAGAGTGTAGTCAAAATCCACTGTACAAGGTTGGTTTGGGGAAATAATCAGAATGCAGTTTCCTATGTCAGAATAAAATGAATGTTAGTGAAATGCATGCAAACCAAAGCAGTTATAAATGCTATAAGGAGCTGGGTAATTTTAAAATCCCAACCTTTTTAGCATCTAAATAGGCTAATGCCCCTGTTGCTTATTCAGCACTGCTGATTTAGAGAGCTCAGTACTATGAATGTCTAAACATTCTGCTGCATTTCTCAGCGTGCTCAGTGCTGTCTGTCTGCTTATTTGATGCTGGAGATGCAGCTCATAATATCTACAGCATTCCCAGCTCTCAAATGAGGCCATCAGGAGCGTTACCCATCTTCTATCAGGCTGGGTCTTAATGAAAGGCGACTACAGCTTCAGGAAGGTCCCAGCTGAGAGACAGAATTTACATAATCACATTAATTTATAATGCCATGAATGCACACGATCCAGTGTGGAGACAGCAAATGGTGCAACACACCTTGAGGTGAAATTTGAAGCTGAATGCAATGGACACACTTGTGGAAACTGCAAGACACACATTTCAGGAGGTGCTTCCACTGAGTTATTAAGATTTCACTTTGCTGTGCCCTTGAATCACGAAGCCTGGCAACCACACATTTCAAATCATATTCTTCTTCCCATATTCTTTGAGTATGTAGCTCCATAGGTTCCCTACCATGGAGGCTCCAAGTGCCATCAAAAATTAGATGTAGCTGTGCATTTATAATTTTGGAAGTCTCAGCATTTTATAGCAGCTTCCCCGAAAGTCCATTTTACCGTGTAAAAAAGTAAAAGTCAACCAGTGGCACATTTAGATAGAAAGCATAACATTACCTGGGACTTTAACAGGTTTTGTTAAAAAATAAAAAAATTAAATACTTTGCTGCTGAGTTATTAAATAGTTTTGTGCAGTTAGTGTTGTTGGCTTAGGATGTGCCACCTTACTCAAATCAAATCACTCAAATTTCACTTCAGCACACATCTCCCGTTGTTTGTTGTGCAGTGATCATCTACTCATCTATGTTCTCACCACTCTGATACTGTTCCCTTCCATCCTTTGTAGTTTAGCTTATGAGAGACTAATGGACTGACCAAGGGTCAACATTTCTTCCTCTTTATCAACTCACTTGGACTAATCCTGAATCAACCATCTCACTCCTAAGAAATGACCACATTTTTCTGGTGTACTGAGCTCTATTCCTGTGAGCTCTCAGTTTGCCTTTCAAACTCCTTCCCTCCACTGTCCTTCAGCTACTCACTGTTGAGTCCTCGGACTTTAATTCTTATTCCTTCTACCATTTATCTGCTGCTGTGATGGAAATTTAGGGACTGCATTAATTTTTTCACTGCAAGTTAATCCCATTCCTTTCCCCCCAATGTTGTTACATTTCTTCATAAAATACCTTTCTTCTCTCCAATCCCACTGCCTGTGGTGGTACCTTCTGCCTGGTTGGCATCTCTGACTCTCTCCTCCAGCCCTATTTTCTCAAGGTCTGGTCAGCTTGTTAAAGGAAAATTTTATAGAACTGGGAAAAACCAGCAATGCCCTTTCCTACTCACTGTTGTATTTAACCATTTTGATCCCAGTCTTTCAGCCTGACCACTCTGCTCTGACCTCCTTCCCACCCAATCTCCTTTTCCTTGCACTTTTCCCCTCCTACCACTGAAACTTCCTTCTGCTTCATTCAACCTCAAAAATGAGGCCCCTTGGAGAAGCAGTTATTTCTCCATCTACTCTTAACTATTCTTTCCCTCTCTGCTAGGATGTATCATATTAAGTATTATATTCTCTCTAAGTGGTATCTCAGTATCATTTTGGTGCTTTACCTGTAATAGCCTGCCTTCCCACACTTCAATCCTTGGAAGTCTGAGAAACTTTACATGTTGGCTCTGGGTTATCCTGTCTCTTTGTACAATTATTGTGATTTTCTCTCAGGAACACCTTGTCCACATTGGAAGCTCACTATGCCAAAACTAAACATGCCATATTTCTTCTCACATCAGCTTTTCTGTTTTCCAGTTGCTGTTTCCCTCTAACTTTTTCCCTAGCTTTTGGAATTTAGCAGAGAGCTCTCTAAACAGGTAATCAGACCCCTGAATATGAGTAACACTGAATCTTCAGCTCATATTTCCTGACCAAGTGTCTACAGACAATTTATCTCATCTTGATTGTGATGTGGAGGTGTCAGTGTCAGAACTGTTCTCTCCCCAGCTGTGAAGAGGGCAGGATTCCCATTTCAGCACTCAGCACTCTGCTGGTGTGCAGTAAAGGGCTGCAAATGAACACCTCTCATTGTGTTCATCAAAAACTATATGAGTTTCTGAAAGGACTGTGAACCCCAGTTACACAGGCAGTTGGTCCAAAACCAAGCACAAAATTCTGAACTAATGAAGGAACTAAGTAACAAACCCCTCAGCCTTCTGAGCTCTCCCTTGGTTAGGCTGAAGTATTGTTGCAAATGAAAAATTTATGCACACATAAAACATAGAGGCTCCAGAAATTAAGTATGGATGAGGTGCTAAGCAGGACTGACCGCAGTGTAATTCAATTTGGCAGTCCTGGGCTTCAGGTAAACTGGATTAGCTAAGACTGAAGAAATGTGTCAAAGGACTTGAAAGAGATTTAAAGCTGGATGACTGACCAGAATAATGGCACACACATTACAACGTGTGGCAATGAGGAATGGACAGAATAATTTAGAGAACAAAACTATAAAACGTCGTTCCTGTTCAACATGAACCATCAACTTAAATGCCAATAAGGTACAAAGACGGAATTTATAAAAAAGAGGAAAGGAAAAGCAGAGGATATTTAAGTTCCCTGTATTTCTGTCTGCTCAGTTGCCTTCTGAGCAAGGCAAGAGACCACATGTGAGTTTAGAGGAGCAGGTTTGAGTCTTCATTAGTGTTTTCATCTCTTTTTAACTAACTCTGCTCTCTTGACTTCTTAACTCGTTAAACGAATAAACAAAAATACTTACATTATGCTTTACTACCAAGGTTAATTAGTCTTCCACAGTTGATGATCACTGATTGTAACAACCAACTAATTAGAATGGTTTGTTTTGTTTCATAAAAGAAGATGGTTCGTGTGGTGATCAAAGCTAAAGGCTGGATAAATCAGTGGAGCCAAATTCCCAACTGTCACTCCCCATACATATTAAAGAACATTTTCCTAGATATTATCATAATAAAGCTGTGACAGAGCTACAAGAACAAAACTAACATGACCAGACCATATTGGTTCTCACAAATACCACTAAGCAAGAAAAAAGTTGTAAGGCTCAAAATTTTTGCCAGTGAAAGGAGAAAGAGAAAGGGGAAGTAGAAGAAAAACTGAAAAGATTGCAAGAGAATCTGAAGTCATAAGGTTGCATTCTCCACCACTGACAGCTTAAATGTTACTTCACAACAAAACAGGTGTGTGGACAATGTTGTTAATAAAAAGTTTGCAAAGATTTACTTGCAGAAGTGAAATAACTTCAGTAGTTCAAATATCTTCCACAAGGCCTTTACAAAACTATTCCTTTCTAGTCAAGTGTGCTCCATGAAAAATTTATTTATTATTGATTCAGCCAAATTGGGTCAAAACTGTGACTACAGCAGAAAACTTCTCTAAACCAAAAGCTTAACTATTGTGACTGTCGTCCCTCAACTCCCCTTAAAAAATTGGTTCACGATAGTTTAGGCCAGAGGACAAATAAAATATATAAAAAGGAGAGAAAATCTATCAATGAAAATAACTGGGATTTCAATGAAGAGCACAACATGCTCTAGCCCTTGGAGGTATTTTCTTTTTTTTTTGAAAAGTAACATCATTTTGAAATTTAACACAGTTGTAAAAGAGCCTTAAGGTATAAAAATTGTGCTTTATTTTAAAACTGCGTTGTGTTTATAGGAATATGTTTATTCAGATGTGTGAGAAAACATAAGCCCTCATTAAGGGACAAAATAATTTCAGAGTGCAGATCTAGACAGGAGAAAAGTACAAAGACTGCCAGAGAATATTTATTTCATGCCAAGTTTTGCTGCCAGAGTTCAAAAGTAATACAAGTGAAATATTGCAGTATTTAAGAATGATCACATCACTAATGTTCACAAGATTTGTGAGCTTTTTCCCTCCCTGAGTCCTCCAGGTGTAGTAGCAAGTCCTCAGAACATTCTGAAGCATTTGCTCTCCCTGAAAAAGTATGAAGAGGAAATGGCCTGTTCTTCACTATGCAAAGAGAATTCTAAGGAAAAAAAAGGTAGAGTTGAGGGATGTTGGGAAAGTCTACTTTGTAATATCCATTTATTAAAGGTACTGTGCCAGAAAATGGAAAAAAATGTAGATTGAGAAAGTTTCTTAGTAGTTGGCATCAATCAGAAAGGAGTGAAGACCCAGGTAAAGGATTTCATCTTTCAGAAATTCTAATATAATATGTTTAATCTCTACCATTGTAGGGAAAAGAATATGAAAGCAGCAATGCTGGATCACTTCCAAATAACAAAAAGAGGAGAGAAAATATCCCTGGACACTTTACCAGGAGCAAGGCCATGCTCTGTCTCTAGACATAATGAAAAATATATCTTATTTTCTCTAGGTGCAAATGATAATTGAATACTTGAGTCAGTTGGGGATAAATACATGCTACAGGCTCTCTTCACAGCCTTCACATAAAATAAATTTATCATACCACCAAGACAGGAGGTGGCAACTCCCCCAGTCTGATTTGAGTGACATCTCAAAGGTGGGACACTGGAAAGTCACGGAGTGGATTTTATTTCCAGCAGCAGAACAGACACAGTCAAGTCTGAATCCCAGGTGAGTGCCACAATCATCAGGCTGCTGGGAGAATTTTGCATAATTAATGAAGGGACCAAATCCCTTCTCCAATTAACATCAAGGGAGGGGAATAAAACTCCAGCCTTTCAGGGCAAGCCATGAAGAGAAGTCAATACACACTCACCAGAACATCCAGAAGATTATTGTGCCTGAGAATCTCTCTTTTGCACATTACAGATTCAAGGTCCCTTCACCATCCTACTCACATTTCTGAGGTGAGAGACTTTCTTGTCAAAAACTATTCTTTCCATTCCTAGAAGATGTTTTGCTGAATTGACAGGAAAACCATTCTGTCAGATGACTCCAGAACACGTCTCCTCCATGCTCAAAGCTGAAAGTTTGTTTTCATCTGAAGCTCGTTCCTATTTCCACTTTCTCAAAATGTTCCAGTGTTAATAAATCACAGCAGAGCACAGAGTAAAAACTGGGTCTGCCAAAGCTACACTGATAATTCTACAAAGTTAAGAGCTAATCCAAGGACATTGAACCCCCCACAGTTTGAAGTACTTTATCTAATTGCCATATTTGATTTCACAGAGGTGGCAATTTTACACTGACTGTAATGCAAGCTTTCTTATTTTTATTTTTTTTCAGTATACTAATTAGTGTAGGAAATAACTCCGTGGAATCTGCCAGAAATTTTGACTTTTTAAATTGCAGTTACTGAATATTTACTTGCAATGAGTCCTTCAGGATTTCATTGTGAAAGTAGAAAACATAAATGCAATAATTGATAACAAACTGAAGGCCTGATATTTCTCTCATAACTAATTTGAAAACTTGTTAATCTTCCTGCCCCTGCTATTCCACAAGGATTTAATAGCACGGATCTGTAGAAATGTTTCCTGATAATTATCCTCCATTAATGTAACAGAATCTATCATGATATATTTGCTCTTTATTTATTTATTTATTTATTTTAGACAGCCAGTTAAGTGGTTAGAAGGAATATACAGATCAAAGATATCACAGAATCAGAGAATAATTTGACTTGGAAGGGACTTTTTAAATCTCATCTAGTCCAACCCCCCTGCAACGAGAAGGGACATCTTCCACCTCCCCTTCATCTACCACTGAATGTACAAATGAGAAAGGTGACTGTGGATCTTCCAAACATGAAATGACCCTGTAAAGTTCCAACTCTCAGGCTTGTAAGCATGAGATGGGCTTGAATAAACCCCCTGTTTTCCTGTTGAGCACAGTGAATGTGGCAGCTCAGCATCGTTTCATGGGGCTGCCTCCTCACCAGCTCCAGAGCATCAAATCCACCAGGCCAAACCCTGAGGCTGAGGGATTCTGAAATGATCACTCTTTTTAGTTTTAAGGAGCCATGAAGGGGCTTGTTATGAGGTAAAAATTGATCTTTTGATTACTGGCTCTGAGAATTTAACACTGACTTTCACAGCAGATTCGAGGGAGTCAGAACGAGAGGAAAGACTCAAAGCAAAGAAGAGATTTTCCTTCTTACCAGTTTTTGAAGTTCCAATATCTGATCACCTCTTCCAATAATTAGAGCACAGAGGAATTTGGCATTGGTGACAGGGACTATAATTACAACACACATTGACATTGGGTGTTTCCTTCCTTGACTCCTCTAAAAAAACCTGGCTGCACAGTAAGAAATGCAAAATGCTGCACAGAAATATAATTATTTTTCTGCCCTGCTTTCTAAAACATAGAAGATGCTCATGGCAATTCAATTATTACATATTATAGGACTGCTTTAAATCTAGAGATAGAAGCAGCATGTCTTTCAAAAGCATTGTTCTTTCTGCCTAAAAAGTGAATGGCTCAGCATTGCCTTTCTATAGGTAAGCTGGAAGTGGAACAGAGACAAACTGAAAGGAGCAAAATATTTTGGGTTGATTTCTAAGTATAATTAGTACACACAGAGCTTTAAGCAGACTGAACTTTGGTGGCTCATGTCCATAAATAATGTCAGTCCTGGTTCACTGGTTGAATTAATCTGATACAGAATGACTAAATTGAAAATCTGTAGGTTGAACTCTTGATGAGCTCTGGCAAAGCACTAAGCAGGCAATCACAAGCTTACTAATGAAAAGAGAATGATATAAATTGAAATATTAAAGCAGCAGGAAATAATAGCTTAAAAGTTAATTTTGATAACATAACTTGCACCAAATAAGAAAATGATTGATGCAAGAAGCTCCCTTTTATTGTTTAATGTGCTATTTCTTTAGAAAGAGTGCCATTAGATGGAACTGCAGAGACATGAGAGGGATCAAACACCTCAGACCACCTTTCTCAATTCCATATTTTAGCTGACATTCATGTCCTTGTTGCTAATCTAGTTTGGAACTGGCAAACCTCTGTGGAAATGTCTTCACACTGTAAGTTTTTTGCAAGCTTTAACTCAAGGATGAAGGCCAAGATCCTTGCTGATGAATTCCTCAGTGTGGTCTTGGATGTGGTTTCACCAGTATTCCTGGTGAAGTTTTTTGTGCCTGAAATGCTGAGGGATGTTGAAGGAGACATGAAATTCAGCAGAACTCTGCTGAAAACCATCTCAGCTTTGGAGGAGCCAAAGCTTCCCACCCAACAGAGCCACCCATGGGGGGAAAAGCTGGGACTACACAAGGCAAGAGTTGGAAAAGAAGGGTCTGGTCCAAGTGTTTGGAATTTCTGCCTGTTGTTATTGATGCCTTTCACTGCTGGAGAAAGAATAGAAGGAATAAATGGCAAATCCCAGCAGTGTAATGCTAAAATATAGAACTGTTTTGTGAAAAATAAAGATCAGTCTTTGATCAGTTTAAAACTTGTGTATCTTGAGTCTGCACTGCACTGAAAACACAGGGTTGTACAAAGCAGCAAACTGGCCAGCATCAAATGAAATGCAACATTTTTAAGGCCTAATTTGCAAATTTCCCACAAAATGTATTCTTTGCAATATCAACTGCAATTTGAATGTAAAATGCTGTTTGTCGAAATGCTGCACAGATCCTAAAATGCTGCACAATTTAATATTGGATGTTGGAAATTGAAGGAAAGCTTTAATAAAATTCCTTTGCTGTAAACATCAGTCCCAATCTTACAAAAGCATGGCTTTTATTAGCACTAAAAAGACTTCCAGTGAACACATTCATGTCCTGGGGCTTGTATTGCAAAAACCAGCAATAAATTTAGAGTCTCCAGTAAACAGATCATTGTATAAATACAGAATAATTTTCAGAGCATTGGAGGTCATTTGTAAACATTAAATAATAATTTCTGAGTGGCTGGATTACTCAGAGTTAAGATAGGGATAAACAGCAAAAATACAGGGACATATTAAATATTATTACAAATTTTCTTCCAGCAATTCTACAGTTAAGTTTTTTAGCATATAGAAAATACAAAGAGGGTGAATTGGGAAATACATCCTTAATCTACTGGGGTGTGGTAAACACAGAAACACTGTAGATTCCAGGTCAGGTGAGGATTAACATAGTCACAGAGAAAGTCAGCCCACAAGTCAAGCAGAAATACACCCATGTGTCCTAAAAGTTCAGTGCTCACATGGAATGTTCCTGACAGGAATACATTAAGCCTGTGGAACTGTCCTCTTAAGCCCCACACCCTCCAAGTCCTACCTGTGTGTATTTTAATGAGTGATGATGAAGATTGTACGAAAAAAATATTGAAAATCTAGGAATTATGAAGCTAATTCACATGCAAAGCCTAAAACCTTCTGACAGGATGAGGACACAAAGGCAGCGAGTCCTTTCCAACTTGATTCATTTGTTCATTATTCATTTGTTGACAAATCTCGTGACATTTGCCAAGCAGATGACATTTATACCAATTACTGTTTTCATTTCTTGCTCCCTTTAAAATGAGCAAGAGGAGCTTTACAAACAACAAAAAAGCCAACATCCCTTCTGCTATCAACAGCTCCCAATCCAAGCCAGGAACAGACAAATACCATGGAGGAGGTGACTGAACTTTTAACTCAGCCTTCTTCCAGATATCTCAAGGGAAACAGGAGCTTTTGGATGCTCACTCAGCTTTGGATGCTGACTCTTGACAAGCTGATAAGAGCTACATCAAGAGATTTGTATTTGACCAATTCTGCAGCCTACAAAAGGAGCCACTGAGATAGTAAAACCACTGAAGAACAAACATTGGGTTGGCCTTATTTCATCTTTCATATATTTAAGTTTTCCCGCTGGCTTGTGTTCCCTGCACAAACTTTTACATTCACACTTAACTTTCAGACATGCATTTTCCATCATTATGCATTTAACTTTCATATTAGTCAGATCCCAGAGCTCTGAACACTGAATTTTATATACAGTTTATATGTACTGCTGAAGTAGGTATAGCTTGCATTTCTTTCAAACTCCTTCCTCCCTCTCCTTTTGTTATCATGTTAATAAAAAACTCTTTCATGTTACAGAGAATAGTAATTTTGGCTATTTTGTGTTTCTGTTGTGAATGAAACAAATGTGGAAATGCTTGAAACAGCAAAATGCACATATATCTACCATAGGTATCAATCCAAAAAACATTAAAGCCAGAACTGTTCTCCAAAAAGCTCAGCTGAAAGCCCACCTGGAATAAGGACTTCCAAATTGCAGACATTCTGCCCTGGAAGAATAACCAGAGGTTTAAAGCAGGCATGGATAGAAGAGGCACTTTAAAGAGGGGCTTAATTTCAGAAATAAAGGTTGAAACCTTAACAAGTAATGACTCAGAGTCATTGCAATTACTAAAAGTGTGTAAAGAGTTTAAATAGCAGGAAGACAAAGTGATAATTCTGGGTTTCATTTCTTTACTGATCTCAGCAGCCAAACCTGATGAGCTCTGCTACAAAGGAAAACTGAGACAGGCAAGAGGAAGATCTTTTTAGTAAGAGCTTTTGTAAGAAAAGACTGAGAACATTTGCCAAGTCTACCAAAATCATAAAGGGTCATTATTTCAAAATAAATACACTTAGGAACCATTTAGGAAAAGTCCAGAAGTTTTAGCTGGGTTTGAATAAATTTAGCTTAGATATTAGCAGGGTTCTAACCAGAAAGGTTCTGATACTCAGGATTCATCCAAATGGAGTAGAGAGGGCAATAAACCTTATTATCTTTAAGATAGAACTTGGTAGGCTAATGAAAAAGTTTATTTGATACTGTTGCAGAGGGATTGAGCTTAATGATCCAACAAGTCACTCCTGGTCCATTTTCACATACTGCTAAAAGCACACAACTAGAAATATTAAGAGCAGGAATATTACAAAGCAGTATTCAACCCATCCAATACCAGTGTCCTTAAATGCACAAGCTATTTATAAATGTCAATTAAAGTGCAGAAGATAAGAAGTCATTTTCTCATTCTATTCACTGCAAAAACTTCCTGATGATACCAAAGGTATCCAGAGGTATCGAGGTGGGTTTCAGTGAGTGCTCTGAAACTGGTCTAAAGGAAAGATGCAGCAGGAGAATGTCTCAATAACCACTGCATTTCCTTTGAGCCTGCAGCATCCTCAGAGTAAAGCAGAGCACAGTGAGACAGGAGCTGCAGGGTGAAAGAAAATGCCCTCAGCAGGAAGATGCTCCCCCGTGCTTGGTGACTGAACAGAACACACTAAATCCCCTGTGGAGAGAAGAACAAGTTCATCTCCTGCTCTGGCCAATGCAGGCAGAGATGAGGACTCCATGCTCTAAAATCCATTATAAAAGAGCTGTGCACTATCATATATTTCAGGAATTACTCATGTCCAATAAGAGCCAGTCCCTTGCACTCCTCTAACGAGCTGATGAAGCATGACCAGCCATGAGGCACCAGTTCTGGGGAGAGAAGTGCAGAGTGGTTAATTGGCCTTGGGATGCAGCAAATCCAGGCTATCAGGGACAATCTTGTGCAATTTCCATGGGAGATACCTGTGCTCTGCCTGACCATGCTTGCACATGTGTGCATTTTGCTGTGGGAGTTTGGAAATTCAGGGAAATACCAAACTTCCTGGTGCAAAATTTTGGCACTTTTTGCTTTGAGTCACCATATTTCAATTCAGCTTCAGTACTTAAAGTAAGGAAAGTGGATCTTTCCTAAGTGTGCTAATTCTGCAGCGTCTTTTACCTCCGAGTTTTGAAATTCACTGAAGCCAACAGCACATCTAGAGCTCGAGAAAGCCAGCAAACAGCCTGAAAAGAACATGAAGTCCTGTCTATTGAGAGGACATACCAGCTTCCTCCAGGAAATAATCAGCTGGAGGATTTTTGTGCAGAAACTCCTGGCAGCAAGTAGGTCACTCCTGACTCAGAACTGAAGGAGCTCATTTCACCGTGAGGGATGAAAGCCAGGCCCTCCACGGATTCTCCCTCTGCTCTCTTTAGTTAAAAGCAATTTAATGCAGGCAGAGCTGAAACTGAGAAATGGACCACTTGGAGAATGAGACCTACAGTTTACAGATGATCCTGTTCAGCAGAGTAATATCTGCTTTTAAAACCAGTGAGTGCTGTTCCAATATTCAAGCACCTTTGGACTGAATCCCAGGCAGTTACTGATGGAGACTGTCTTGGAGGAAAAGCCATTAACCTTTGGGAGTTCATGCTTAGATCATAATTTTCCTAATCAAAATCTTAAAAAATAACTGTAATAGGGAATAAAGGATAGTGCCAGACTCTTATGCTGCTCTCTCTTAATAGTCAGTGGTGCCCCTGAGCACTTAAAGATTGATGGTACATCACATCATGTGCTTTCTGTCTTACTGAAAGGCAACTTAGCCCACATAAGCAAACAAAAATTCCTGATTTCCACATGTCTGTTAGTTGTCTGCTGCAAAATCCCAAGCTTTTGTGCTGCAGCAGAGGCATCTTTTGTTGTTCAGGCAATCTGGAGATGAGCCACTTTGAAAAGCCTTCAGGTTTTCTCTGAGGACTTGCACACATCACTTGCACACCCCTTGCACAGCACATTATGTGCTGCATTTGGCTCTGACCTCAAAGGCCCCTCTCTCTTTGATTTTCCTGGCTTCTCATTTAATTTTCTGGACAAACAGCATGAGCCACACATAAACTGTGCAATGTACCATGAGGGATTAGATATTAGTAAGAATAATAGTCTTTACAGAGTAATGCACTCTAGTTTACAAATTACAAAAAAATACCCAAACAACAAACATTTACTCAATCCTGTTCATGTCTAGAACTTTCATTCTTAGAGGATTAAAGTAGCTCTCCAAGATTCTGTCAGAGCGACCCTTGGGAATAATAAGCCCAAATTTTGGCAATTTCCCCAGTACAGTGAATTTGTTTGAAAAAAAATTAATGCAATCTGCTGAGTTCTATGAGTGTGTGTTTAATCAAATATTTCAATGCTCTTTCTTCTGAAGCAAAAATTGATGCCAGTACATTAATCAATACTCAACATGATAGATAAAATGTTTTGCATAAAAAATTGCTTTTTTTTCCTTTTCCTTTTTTTTCTTTTTTTTAGGGAAAGTCAGATTTAGTGAGTTCGAGCCAGATGTAAATATTGTTATATTGTTAGTTAGGAAAAAAATCTAACAAATTTGAAATGGCTTGATTTTAATAAAACAACAATCAAAAGCTTTTCCTTTGGCTGTGAACTGGGCAGTTTTCTTCCCTTAATTCTGAAAATCAACAAAAGAATTCATCTGGTGCCCATAAAGAAATCTGCAGTAAAAATTAACTCATGAATTTGTCCCAGAACTTACAAAAAACTCTAGGGATGTGAAAAATAATTTTAATATTTATGTTTTCTGCATCCATGCATACAATTTAATCTTCATAACAATTTTATTATAGAGCTGTATTATCCTAAATTATTGAGTGGAGTCCCACATTTCACCACTAAGATTAGGGAGGGCTCTTAGTCTAGGAAGTCCTCAGTGTCCCAGAACAGAATTTTTGGCTTCCTGCCTACCCAGGATGGATGAACAAACTGTGTTCTACACCACTGAAAATATTCTTTCCTCATTTTTTTCTCAGCTACAAATAAATAATAATTGAAAGAACCATACTCTTACAGCAGATTTTCCAAATTTTCTTCCTGTCTTACATCTGCCAGCTTATAAAAAACATAAAGAGTTCAATGAAATGGGGAAAATTCACCCTATTAGGGAGTGACATCCCTTCCCTCTTTGTTTTAGCACAAACTGAAAGAAAAGGAGGGATTTGCAGAGAAGTTAGAAATACCTGCAGAGGAATCAGAAAGACCTACACTTTGCATGGAGAAAGACAAAAAATGAACCAACTAAACCCTGGTCTTGGCCTGTTATTGTTTGGGTTCTCCCATCCTGGTAGCCCTTTCAAGAAACCACATAAAAATAAAACACATATAATTAACATGGATAAATAATTACCAACAGGAGGCTGAACCATGCCATCCTGTAAAGTTCCCTTTGGGACAGGCTCTTTTCCCTGCATTGCACTTAATACACAAATGGACAACAATTATTTTCTGAATCAGCATGAAAATGAACAAGAGCAAAAAGCCCTGAACACACCAAGGGAATCAAATGAGAGTATTAATAGATCCAAAGATAATTAATCATGGCCCAGGTCTGGTTCTCCTATAGATTACTCACCTACCCAGACCCTGATAGCCACTACCCCATAAATGAGGCAGAACTGAAGGTGATGAGCTCAGGACCAAGTCCTCCCTCACGCTGGTCAGGAATGTGGGAGTCAGGTCTGCAGCACGAGGTGTCACCCCACAGGAGCCCTTGGTGTTGTGCCAACCCTCACCAGCACTTACCAGCAAAGCAAGCAAGAGCAAACACAGGCAGGTACAAGTCAGAGAGAGAAAACCAACAGGGTTAGGGTTTATAGGCTCTACATTTAGCACATCTGAAAAGCTGACTGTGGATGCAATCGCAGCCATCGAGGAATGGCACTGTTTCAAATCCTTGCTTATGTGCACAACTCCTCAGTAAATCCCTAAAAGTGCCTTTGCTGCGGTCAGAGGTTTTTTCTGCAATGCCTCCAGCAGTTCTCCAGAGCAGGTGTGTCACTGATGTTCTGGCAGTTCCTGCTTTGCTTCCCCCTCTTGGAAGCAATTTGAAGCTCTCAACCGGCGCACGGAGCGGCCGCGGTACCAGAACGCTCCGTTTCACATATGGGGTTGTTTTACTTGACTTGTTTTGAACAGGGTCCTTCCTAACCAGAAATGGTGTATCAGCTGCAGGATTTGTAAAGAAAGAGAGGGAGATTTGTCTGCTCCTTGTGGATAAGTGTAGCTGCCAGCACTGCCACACTGGTCAGAGCAAGGTTTTGACGTGCAATTTAGAAGAACAGATGTTTTACCTGGGAATTTGCCAGGTAATCTTTTTTACTTAAAAGTAAAAAATCGTGAGGAATGCAGCAGTGGCCTCTTTTGTCAGCACATTATCCTGAAAAGTCCTGAAGAAATTGTGAGCTAACAGCTGGATTTCTAAGGCCCAGCAGAGAAGCAGAGACAATGTGTGATTACCTTTGTGAGTGACACACACTGCAGTGATGAGCTAATTGGTGATCACCAGTTAAATGGACTGAGCAAAGCTGTAAACCCTGCACATGTTAATATGCCCATTATTTTCCCATCAATCCTCTCTTCTCATCCTGTTCTTTTGAAAAGAGCCCAAGAGTGACATCTTTCCTTCCCATCCTCTGCATCAGCAGAGACAAATGGCACAAAGTAGTACAAGGACTGGATGTGTTTGAGAAATCTTTGAGAGACATTAACTCCTGCATTTCATGCAAAACTGAACTAATAAAGACTCTTCTTCATAGATGTCCAAATTGAAAGGGGTTTTAATCCACGCCAAAAAGATTTCAGAAGACTCTATCATTAGTCCAAGGACTATTAAGCATATAAGAAGGTACCTTCAAATTTATCTTTTACACACTCTTCAATCAATGCTCAGTTTTGCCTTTTCTCTAAATGCACTGTTCAATTTGTACCATAAATGCCTTGGAGGATGTGCTGACAAAATGCTATTATCTGTCTGAAATACCTCTCAGACATATTCTGCCTTAACTTTTGAAGTACTAAAAGCTTACTAGAAAAATTAGTTGGACAGTGTCCATGGAGAAAGACAAAAAATGAACAAACTACATTCTGCTCTTGGCCTATTATTTGGGTTTTCCCATCTTGCTGCTTGTGGCAGCCCCTCTTCAAGAAAACATATACAAAGAAAACACATACAATTAACATGGTAAAATATACCAGCAGGAAGTGAAATGATGCTATTTTGTAAAGTTCCCCTTGGGCTATGCCCTTTTTCCTGAATCTTACAGAATACACAAATAAACAATTGTTTTCTTAATCAGCATGAAAAGGAACAAGAGAAGAGAAGAAAAGCTATGAACATAGCAAGGTTAATTGGGGAATCAGCTCTTGGTATGAGCAGATCCAAAGGGCAGGGTGGTTGGAACTAGATGATTTTTAAAGTTCCCTCTAACCCAAACCATTCCATGATTTGAGACCAAGGGCTGCTCAGCAGGTGATTGTGAAGGGGAGGAGAAACAGAGAAGGAGGAGGTTGCAGATATTGGAAAGGAGAGGCCAGACTGGGGCAGGGTCTGAGTAAATGTTAAATAACACATTTCCATGTAACTCAGTTTTCTGGACTTCTACTGCACTTTACTGTGGTTTAAAAAGTGGGAATTTCAGCACAAAGGAAATGATACAGGAATGGCATTGCCCTGGCACTGGTGATCTCAGAGTTAGCTACACACTGTGACTGGAAAACCACAGCTCCCTTGTGCTGCAGCTCTTCAGTGGGTCACAGGTACCTGGGTGACACAAATCAGAGCAGTTCTGCCTGGGAGACTCAGCAAGAACAAAGGTGTTGCTCTCTCCATCACTTTTTGCTGAGCCTACACACTGCATAAAGCCACTAAAGCAAGTTGATAATGATGCATGACGTGGAAAACCCTCCTGGAGGACACCCAAAAGCACTGTGGATGTGCAAAACAACCACAGCAGTGCTGTGCTATTTGGTGGTTCTTACTCCATGTGCCCACATGAACATATTGAGGTTTTCACTGGTTTTAAACTGGTGCAACTCCACTCCTTGCAATGTGTTTACTCCTGGTCAACACAGCCTTAAATATGACTGGAGTCAGACACAGCACTGGAGCTCAGGCACAGAGAGAGCAGAATGTTGTGGGACTAAAGATGAAAACCTTTAGAGGTGTCACTCCACTGATTCAAATCAGCAGAGAATTTGCCCTGGTGACTCCCCTCCTTGACATGTCTCTGCTCTGAGGCAAAGGGAGCTGGGTACCTGGAGGATAAAACCACTTTGGGGTCCTACATGCCACTATCACACATCAGCAGTAGCTCTTTCAGCATCACAAAACTTGCTGGAAACTGTTTGGAGAATTTTCAGTGTAAGTTTTCAATACTTTTTGATTCATCTCCATAGTCACAGTGCTGCTCAAAGGTTATCTGAAATGGCTGCAGGCAGTGAGGAATCATAGAGAGATCACATGAAAAGCAGCCTGGTTTCTGCAAAGAAAGGATATTCAGCTCCTCTGTACCATTACTCTGAACCATTTTGACTACTTTGGGGACATTAAATACTGGAAATAGCTCAGAAAGCATTTGGCTCAACATCTATGTCTATATATCACAAGGACTACTACATAATGCAAGTGGTTCAAATCCATCCTAACTACAAAATGTAAGCTACACAATGCCAAAAATGTCATTAGGATGCAAGCACTGCCCATAGGCAGACTCCTTCCATCCTTCCAGGGATCATTCCAGATTGAAACCCAAAGATTTAACATACTGCCTCATGCACATTACACCATTAACTTTGTATTATCAATCAAAGACAAATTATTCCTACAGGATCAGCTTCCTCAGCCAGGTATCAATGAGATAAGATGAGATATGGTCCCAGTACTTGGCAATCAGATCATCCTGAAAGGCTCAGGCCTCTTTGGCTCAAAGAACTGTTGAACTCCGATCTCACCTGACGTCGACATTTAGGACCTGAGTTGTTACAGGCAAATTTTTCCTTCCATACTAAACAGGGAGACTAATTGAAGACCAGTCCCCAGATTTATCACTCAAATATAATGAAAGCAAGGCAGTGCATTTTCCTTGAAGTGCAGACCCAGCACTCAGAGTACACGATTTATTCCACAGTTGTTGGCAAGTGGAGGGGTTTATTTCTTCAGTTTTGTTCTGGCTCTTGACTCAGAGAGGCTCTGGAGATACTCAAACCATCTTCCTGACTGGTTCTACTAGTTCTGCTTCCAAAATAGGGCAGTGTTAGTTTATTTGTTTTTGAATTTCTTAATTCTTGAGTGTTTGCAGCATATTTCAACTCATGATCAGTAGCTTTTCTTCATTTATTCATAGCTTCTCTCGGTAAAATTCTATGGTCTAATTTGAACATCTTGGCCAAAGCTTTTAACATATCTACTCCATTTGCTCTTAATTCAGTCCTTCAACAATCAGATCTGAGCATTTTTGCAATTATGTGACTCCCCATGGAGATGCTTTACGAAGTTCCACCAACATTTTTCAGGTTTTTTTTTTTTTCAAATTTAAGCAGAGGTTTGGATATATTTTAAAAAAAATTAGTATCTTTTTAATTACTTCCAATTAAGTTGCTGGAACTGCAGATGTCTCTGACACATATTTCAGGTTTTAAAATATGCACATTTTCTGCTGTGAGAGACACAAACCCCCCAAAGCACACGAGGTTCCCTCACCTGTGCACCAGCTGCTTGCGGCTCACGCAAATCGCAGTCTCGTAGTCGTGGGTGACACACACCTTGTGGGGGCTGCACTTCACCTTCAAGCAGGGATCCTTGGATGGATCGAGGGCTGGAAAACACCAAACACATCAAAAAAGACAGTGAGAAATGCACACAAAGGTCTGTCCTGGCTGACAGATGACAACTGGTTAGAACGAGCA
The DNA here is from genome assembly GCA_013397135.1 of Pachyramphus minor. Lineage (NCBI taxonomy): Eukaryota > Metazoa > Chordata > Aves > Passeriformes > Tyrannidae > Pachyramphus > Pachyramphus minor. Next base: position 1,705,458 of record VYXB01008839.1, read on the forward strand.
CTCCCATGTCTGAGCGAATAAAGACTTTTGATAGTATGTGCTGCTGTCTTCAGCCTGCAAGTGGAATAGTGATGTTCTCTATTGCAGAAAGATGTAGAAAGACAGATGGAGAGCTTATTAAAGGCTTATTAAAGACTGATTAATGAACAATAATCTGAGTCTAACTTGCATTCCCATTAATATTAGACACAAGACTTCGGGATGAGGTTCTGGTTTAACCATCTATATATCACACTGTTTATTTCATAGAAAAGTTATGATGGGATAAAATAAACTCACAAATAACAAAATGGCTGGTATTTTAGAACCTAACTAATAACTGACATATTGCAGAGTGCTAAGAAATTTATTTTCACAGGCACTGCATAACAGGCATATTATTTTGCAGAAATTATTTTTAATTTTTACAGAGAAGCATCTCCTGTACTTAAAATGCTGGAGCAGAAGAGCAGTAATAACAATAAAATAAGCCTGGGCTTTCATACAACAACATGCATCACCAGCACTGCTGTTGGATGTTGGATTAGAGAGCATGACATGTTGCTGTCTAAGAGCAAATATGCCCAAGCTGTTGTCCCATTTGAAAGGTATCTCTCTAAATTCATTCTCTTGCAAAAGGATGTTCTGAAGATCAGCAATAAGACACTGTGTGCCATGATGAATGACAAATATTCAAAGCATGGTTATGTGACTACTTCAGGAGAAGGGAAGTCACAGCCACGCTGAGAAATTTCAAGAAGTGATTTTTAGAGAAGCTTTTTTTGGACATTCCTTTGCCACGGATTTGACTTTCTGTTCCTCTTCAATATGTCTTCAAATCCCATTTTACCTCTCCCATCCTTCCCCACGTCATCATCCACTCCTTGGTTTCATTTTGGGGACTGTATAAAGCTCTTACTGCACATTATGATAACTGTGCCTCCCTCTCTTACTGAAACTTTCCAAGGAGACTGTTTGAGGCACCAGAGTTGTCACTTTGCTATGTACCAAATTTCTCGGAGAGCAAATGTATTTCCTGCAGGTCTTAAGAGCTGCAGCTGTTCTGTGCTGGGTTAAACAGCCACAGCTACAAGCTCCTGCCACATTAACACCCATTACACATTTGTGATGGGCAATTGAGCTTCACGAGTGCATATGTATTTACTGGAATGCCTTTGGTGCAAGACAGGGGGAAATGGTAAAAACAAAGCAAAAGTGTTAAAAGCTTTTCCTTTCAAAGCCATTAAAACTGATCGAAGAGGTGAAGTGAGCAAGGAAGGAGAAAAGACCATCTGTTTCCTGCACCATAAACAACAAGGCACCAGCATTTAATGCATTAGGAAAATACATAGGCAGGTTAGAGGGGACAGGGTTTGTCCCATTGGAACGACCACAGGCTGACATGGCACTTCAGGGGGTTTTGCTCTTGCCTTTTGGTGTCTTTTTTAAGTCAGACAGATGAGAAGTATCCCATTCTCTGCCCTTTGCATTCGAACACTAAGAGTGAGATACACCCTCTTAATCCTCTTTACTCTCCCTGCAGACCGAGTTAGAGACTGAGGCAGATCTTTGACAGGGATTGAGATGGCAAAGCACAGTTTCCTTAGTTATCTGTCTACCTAGATATTCTGAAACTGCAAAACAGAGTGAAACACCCTCCTCCTGCAAAGCCTTTGGAGAGTGAGCACCACTTGGAGTGTGCAGGGTCACCAGATCGTAGGTTTAAGGGACTGAGGTAATTCAAAGGTCATTCCCACACCCCCAGATTTAATGAGCAGAACTTCTGCTCGCCTGCAGCTGGCCTTGCTCTGCTACTGGAGCACATGCATGTTGTCTGCTTTTGCTGGTGGCACATCCTCGGTGCAAAATGCTGCCTCAACAAAAACCACTGTGCAAACTAGCTCAGAGCCCAGGGCTAAGAGCTGCCAACAGCACTGGGCTGCTGCAGAGCACACTCTGGCCTTGTGCTCGTGGTTTTCCACCAGCCAAACCTGCCTAAGTGGGGATGTGGGTTCAGCCTTGAGAGTCAATCCCAGTTTGGAATGAATAAAAGAAGCAAAATTTTGGCCCACATGATCCAGGTGGCATCATGCACAGTTGCAACTCTAAGCATTTTCTCCTAGTAAAATTTACTCTAATTGGAGAATTTTATCCACTTCAGGAACTACTTAGGTTTTCTAAGGCAGTGAAAATGCCCACAGGTCTGAAATATCATCACACTCTACATGACTAGTAAAAGAAACACAGCTTTCAAAGATTTTGCAATTGAAAATTTGTCTATCAAAAAAGAAAAAATCTATATGAATACAGTTGAATAGTTTGAAGGAAAGCAATAGGAAAAAATATGCCTGGAAATCCCAGTCACCATTTCCTTACAAATCACCCAACCTCAGTGTCCTGCTTCTAAAAACTGAAAAGAATAAGAATGTTGACAATAATAAATAAAGCTTTTCCCCACCTGTTCGTTGGATTAATTATTTCATTTATGGTGGAAAAGCTCATGAAAATCCTTACATGGAACACACAATAGAAGTATCATTCATTATTCATTACAAACAGCCCTTACATAGAGTTCCAGTAGCAGGAAGTTTATTAAATACAAGCAAAACCCTGGTCTTTTTAGAAGACAACAAAAAACCCCACGATGTGCATTATGATTTCCTGAGATTTTTGTCCACTTATGCAGAATGTATGATCCACATGAACACAAAAAGTTCAAAATGGGGCTGTATCTGTCTGCAAAGTTCCTCAACATGTTCAATACATTTGGGAGGTTGTTCCCCTGCTAAGCAACACAAGCCCTAAGGAATGCTCATAATAAGGAACAATTTCTTAAGTATGCTAATCAAAGATGATGCTTTGTTAATCAGATTTCTACATGACTGGGAGCAGATGCTCATCACTGGCAGGAGAACACACCCTTGGGAATAAGATGAAACATAACAACCGAATTTGTCATTACAGTTCTTTTTGTCCTAAAGCAACGGGGATGAAATCTTTGAAAATGAAGAGCTAAAAGTAAAAATAAAGAAATCAAGTGGGAAGATGATGTTATATTATCAGCTTGAAAGGAAAATACTTTCTATGTCAAGGAGCCTGCACTCAGGTCTGTCTGCACAGTAGGAGCAAAAATACCTTAAGCCTGGCTTTGAGACGGGAACATTTTCCCACTTTTTAGACTGAGTCTGAAGGTAAAACTGATGGTCAGTTAATCTCACCTGACAGTGGCTGAGGATTCATCCAAAATTTTTGTAAGGAGACACATGTCCAGTCAGTATTGGAATTCAAGGTTTCACATGAACACAAATTCTTTGATGAAACCCATTTCAGTCACCCTGCCTACCATTTTGTGAGCCCAGCCTTCATAGTTTCCTGTTCTGAGCATTCCCCATGTTCAAATCCCTGCATACTTGGTCTCCAAGGGAAGTACCCATCCCAGGGGACAACTGGCTAAAATACAGCACTGCACATCTTTCAGTATAATCATCTCCAGAAGTTTTTCATCCTGAGAAAATTTAGGATGTCTTGCTTTTCATCTTGGCTCAAAAATCTCCCTCTTCCTCCCCTCACACCCAGAGGTTTCTGCTGCTGACATTTGCTTTCTGCCCAGCAGTCCTGGTACTCAGAGCTGTGAAGTCTCTTCCTGTCTGACAAGTGAAGAAGTGTTTAGATGGGGTAAAGTTTCTGCTTCATTGGCCACAACGTTTTTGGAAGAAAATTGTACTCTGCAGTTCAGCTGATTGCACTGCAAAGGGAAAGGCTCTCCTACATACACAGGGACCCAAAACCTGTGCTAGACCCCATTATATAAAATACAGGTGCAGCACCAGAATTCCTGTTGTTAAGAGACAAAAGACTTGCATTCCTTATTTTCTTTTTTTAACCCCTCTAGCTTTTATTATGCAGAGCAACCTAAATTCTCTCTTGAAACTATAAATCTTCTACGGTTATCTCAGAGAGAGAGCAGAATAATTGGTAGACATAAACACCAGGGATCTCCCCAGCGTGCTAACAACCTCCTAATGGTATGTTGACATTGCTTTCCAGTACCAAAAGGACTACAAACACCAACTGCATCCCAAATCCCTTTCCTTCCCAGACCCACCCAGCAGACCAGAGAACTTTCCCTTATGAACTGAGCACACTTTCCTCTCCCCTCCTTGCACCATTCACCAGAGGCCGTGGGTTTGCAGCATAAATCAATGTAGCACACAGACCTACCAGTGGTGTTTGAGATACTTTTCTATTAAATTTCATGTTTTTATTTATTACCATGCTATAAAAGAAGACTTATGACTTGCAGGAAAATCTTAGTTCAGTCAATGGCAGCACAGGGAGGAGCTGCTCTCTAAGGCTGTGGCTCCATATGCTGTGGCAGTGGGTCACTGTGTTAATCACAACAGAGGGAATTTACTTTTCACACATTTGACTTTAAAAGGGTGATAACAAATAAATACTTTCAGTGTCTCACAGCAATGGATGTGTAATCCTGCAGAAACTGTACAACTACTTCACAACAAGATTTATGAGCTTGATTCTGTTTTTATGACCATTCCTTAGGGGAAAGAGAGTAATTTCAAAGTGTGGCTGTTTAGTGGAGCTGAAATGAACTGCACAATCAAAAGGAGACAGCATTATGTAAATATTGGGTTTTCTGTTTTCAAAATTGCCTGCCAATAAGTACTATGATCACTCAATGACAAAAACACCCTCTCATAATGCAATGTCAAGAGCAGTTGCTTTTATGCAATCCCCTTGGATCTGTTCTGACTATACAAGAAAAGAACATCTGTTGGGAAAGGTATGATGAACTGGAAAATGAGACCTGCAGTCTTCAATGCAAAGGTCCCAGTGTATATTTTAATACAACATCTGATGTCAAACTTCAGACCTAAGAGGGTCTACTCCACCCCCTTCTATGCAAAAAAACACCCCAGTGAGCCTGGGATGGACTTCCAGGCTTTTATAGCCATTGGGAAGACCATGTTCTTTGTTGGAGCTGAATGTAACATTTATTCTGAGCTGATACTGTTAATAACTCTGGTTTTAAAAAGAGTTATTTAATAGCAGATTACAAGACCCACCCCCCATATAAATGTAAATAATCACCACTGGTTTTTTACTGCTTCTGCAAATCTTGGCATAAGTCATTCTGCTTCATTAGGGAGAAAATTGGTGTTAGCCCTTCCCCAAGTCTAGAGGAGAGCACGTCTTCCATTAGTCAGCTCAGATATTTCAGTCTCCCTCTCACCTCAGAGCAGTTTGCATACAGAAATCAATTCAGCTGAAAATTAATTACTGTAAGCCTGAATGTTTCAAACAAGTACGTGAATTATTTTCAATAAATGGAATTTCTCAAGGCAGTTTAGCAGTGACATCTCAAACTGTCAGCATTTGTTCCATCACTGGATAGTATTTTTGTATAGCTTTTTTTTTGTACAGCTTTTCTTTGGAGCACTCTAACATCTGAGTGGCTGAAGATGCTGATATAGTGCACAGAAACATCTATTTTAATTTTTACAGGCACTTTCAAAAATCACTTCTTATAACTGACATATAATTGCTTTTGACATTGCTGAGGGCCATCCAAGGCAGAAGATCCTTCAAAGGACTCTACAGATTTCCTTTCTGAAGCAAAGGATAAGAACCCAAGTATTTAAATTAATTTCCTTGACAAAGCTACAGCAATCCAGTGCAGTGAAAAAAACAGGGAAGGAAAGAAAAATAAGATAGGACTGTGAGTTGGGAAATGTGCTTCCACTGGTGGATGTGATAACCAGTCACAACCCTCAGTGCAAGTGCCCTTTTCACAAACAACTCTCCTGCCTGCAAGGCAAAGGTTCATCCAACATGCAAGTGTGGCTCACTTGCACAGTTCAGTGAAGTGTGATCTGGCACCAGTGCCACGATGCTCCTCTCAATTCCAAGCACTTCCACTCCGGGATAATTTGTGTTTGCACATGTCATACCCTCGGGGTGCTTCCCTGCATCTCCTGGTGAGCTGAAAGCAAAACAGACTTAAAAAAAACCCAACAGAAGGACATTGTTCAGATGTTCCCATTCAATTATTAATTCCAGGAAGCAGTTGGGTATAACAATTACCCCATTCTCGGGGACTCAGAGGATTTTGGCATATGTTTAATGACAGCAGCTCTACAGTTTCTGGCTTAGAGTCCCCAAAACCCCTGGGGTGATGTAACTTCAAGTTCCTGGGATGGAAGTGAGAGCTGGAAAAACTCCTCTAATTTTTAGTTGGTGGAATGTGAGGAAATGCTGAAACCTCTCCTTCTGCCTCTCAGGGAGGACCCAGTTCTGCAGGACCTCTCCTCACAGCTCCTCAGCATGGGAGCAGAGCTAAACCAGGCTCAGCCCTCTGCCTGCTTCTCAAAGGGCCCTTAAAACCCCAATCTCTAACCCAACAAATATCAGCACCTCTCCAGCCTTTCCCTGCTCTGCCAAGGCGGGTTGGGAGAGCAATTCTGAGCCCATCCCCTGCCCCTCGGGTGCCTCCAAGCCCTGCCACCCCTCTTCTGGAACAAAACATGCTCCCTCAGACTTCCAGGTTCAATTTTCCGGAGGAAAAGAGAGAGACAGACTTGTGTCTGCACTGGTAAAACTGGCTGATAACAGCTCGTGAGAAGATTCCAAGTCAGATTTTAGCTGAGGCTGCATTTTGCATATCTGTGATTGAATGTGGGTCCTGTGACACCACCTGATCTCCTTAAACCTCCAGATGCCAGTGCCAGAACAGAACTTCGTGTTCCTCTCCAAATCCCAGAAAGATTTTACTCTGTCTGCTGCTGGGAAAATACTGAAAATATAAACTACAAAGATGTAAAAATATCAAGCCATGCAAAACACTCTAAATCATCATCAGTAAATAAATAAATAAATAAAAAGACAAATATATTTAAGATAACTTTGAGATTTCTTTATGCTTGAACTTGACAATCCTATGGTAAGTTTGAAATGCTGGATATAATTTTTCCTGTGAACTGACCTCATCTAGGCTTTCTGGTACAGAATTATCATTTATTTAGTGGGATTTCATTTAATACAAATTATTTTGCTCCAAGGCCAATGGAAACAAACCGTGTTATGCCTTCTTCTGAAAATAATATGTTAAATTATTCACGCATAATTAAAGAGATACCTTTCCCATTTTCAGATTAGTACAAACATATATTTTGATTTGCTTGGAGAGAAGTCACATGGTATGCGGTGAAACAATTCTGCAATGGTTCTGAAGCTGTTATAATTTATAATTTAACTGAAGCAGTAATGTAATGGGAAAAAAATTACTGTGATTTAATTCAGAGAGCCAGCTCATACGATACTGGACCCTTTTCCAGCTTGGATTAAAAGCTATAACAAAGTGTAACATTGTGAACTACGAGTAGAAAAAAATAAAATTGAAACAATATGAACCTCCTCTGTATTTTTCACAGAGAAAAATCTCTTACCAATCAAATTTTATTATTCTTCAATAGGTATTTTTAGCCATTAAATCCCATTGCAAAACATGAACAACACACATATCTTTTAATGCTTATTTTTAGAGGTAATGCAGAAGAAAAACTGCATCACTCTTAGCACTGATTCCATCAGCAAATGGTGAAAAACAAGGACCAAAGGCTGGTTTTACAAACCAGTATTTCAGTATTTCAGTCTGCATAATTACAGCTCTCTTCTAACACAGCACTGGAGAGAGCCAAGCAAGCAATAAAAATCCTGGGTATGAGTTCTCTGCAAGGCTGACAAGGTTGCTCTGCTTGTCCACAGCCAGAATGTCAACGTTGTTCCACTTCCAGCATTCCCAGTTCCTGTCTCTGAGCTCAGGTTTAAATGTTACACCAGAAAAGACATTCAGAAAAACTCCATTTCATCCCTTAAGTTCCTATGCTTCTTTGCAAGGATAAGTGAAACAGATTTTGGTTCCAAACATGATCAGCTACAGCATATAAAATATATAAGCTTGGCCCTGGAAGTGTTCAAGGCCAGGCTGGACTTGGAGCAACCTGGTCTAGTGGAAGGTGTCCCTGCCTGTGGCGAGGGGTCAGAACTGGAGGATCTTTAAGGTCCCTTCCAACCTAAATCATTCTGTTTCCATGATTTTATACTTAATGAATAAGGTAGAGCACTGATAACATTCTCTGGAACAATATGTCAGGGAAGAATTCCCAACTTTACCCTATTCCTTAGCCTTCTTGGCATCTCAGTGCACAGGCAGTTGCTGTCCCAGTCAATGGGCCAGGAAGGAAAGGACACCCTTACATTGGTTTCTTGCTCCATCCTTGCCTTTTTTATCCCTTGGGATCAGTGAGTTAGTCACTCTATGCCTCACTATCTTCCCCAGCATTTAAAACAGGGATAGCAACACTCCCTGCCTAGAAATCAGCCTGGGACTCCTCCTGGAAATCAACCTGGCACTCCTGGAAAGGCAGCACAGAACACAAGCTCAGGACCCTGTGAATGACTCGTAATGAAATGATTTCAACACAGCTAAATTCTGCAGAACTAAGAGCCATTTCATGTTCGTTTATGGCAGCCTGATTGTCTCCATGGAAACGTGGGCAAAACACTTCATTTTCCGCATCAACAGAGGAAGATTTGTTTCCATATTACATTAGTTTTAGTGCGCACTGAGCAAAACAAACACAAAAATAAAAGACTCTTCAAAGAGTGATTTCATTATGGAAAGAGCAGTTGCAGTCCTATCACGTGGGAGCAGCTCCTGTCAACCTGATACCACTGTGGAAAACCTTACAAGATGGGCAGGAACACCTCTGGAATAGGGATGAAAGGGAAAAATCACAGATTTGTACCTTTACAGGTAAAGAATTTATTGTTAGAAGAAAACACTAGAATTAGAAAGTGTTGGGGATTTTAGCCAGGAGACATGATCAAAAACACCCCAACAGAATGAGATGCTGCAGCACAGACCTTGTGCTCAGCCTAGAAACAGGAACACATCACAAGTGTAAATTAGCTGAGGCCTGACTGGTGTAATAGATTGTTGCCTAATGGAATTTTCATTGCTTTTGAGAGGAATTACCTAAGCAGGAAAAGATGAAGCTCCTCTATGGATAATCAATTAGTCATATAATTGATATCTGGAAGAGGCTTAAACGGGAAATAAATGAAAGGACAAACACCCAACCTGCCTGGTTCTAAAGCATAGTAAATATAAATACAGCAAAGAGAATTCCTTCTTCTAGGTGGAGCTTAACAGTGCTTGGAGAATCAGAGAGGATCTGACACCATTCCTCACTCCACAGTGCAAGAGAGAAGCTCTGGTGTGAAACAGAAAAGGCTGAAAATTCATAAATTACAGAATCATTTTGTAAAAATTAACTCCACTCTGCTGGAATCGATCAGTAATTGCTGGGATTGGGTCAAAGGCAGAAATGTTGAGACTGGGAGTTTCTAAACAGTAGGAAATCGGTGACTTTTCTGCACAGAATGAGATGAAAGGGTAAAATCAGCAGCTCACCTCAGGAGTGGAGAGCAGATTGTCAAATGGGCTGGAAGACAGAAAGTGGTCACAAGGAAGAGCATTAGCACTGCAATTCAGAAGTGTCTGATGGTATGACAGAACCTAAAATATGAGGTTACAGGACTTGTACCACACTGCAGAACACACATAAAGAAAGAAAAAGCCAACACTGAGCTCTTTCTATAGGTTTTGGGGTTTTTTTTTCTTGCTGCACTTCAGTTGCTGAAATCTCACAATCTAATTTTTAATTCACACAGCCTTCAGTTCCTCTCTTCGTTTTGAGACCTCAAAATTAATTTTTAACAACAAAAGATCACCTCTACAGAGCTGCTGTTCATCAAAGTTGTCTTTGTATAGTTCTCTGGCAAATGCCACAATTCTATTCTCATTAATGCACCACAGGGCATCTCCATAGGTCTTTTGATAAGTGATTGGTAATAATTTTTAAACACACAAACCCAGTGTTTAGACAGGTTTAAATAGATTCATAGCTTAATTAAAATGCTTTATGTTTCTCAAAAAAATATGCACTGATGAAGATATCATCTGACATCCCTTGCCAATATTTAGCTAAAGGAATTCTGAAAGAAGATCCTTTACGAAGAGTTGAAGTTTGAACAGTTCCTTATGGATACTTGAGTAACTGTGTGGAATAACTAAAATGTTGTTTTGTCCTTTTCCCACAGAGAAGGAGCTGAAGCTGCCTCAGGCAATACAACAGCAAACTCTGTCACCTTGCACTCAGCATGGGAGCTAAAATCGACTTCTACAACAGAGGAACAACTGTTCATGAGAGGATTGCTTGATTCCTGGAACACCTGGGCAAGAAATGCCTTGAAAAAGAGTAAGATCCCTGAGTTATGAAGCCAGACTGAATTATTCAGGGTTCCTGATGTACATGTTACTTTTTTATTAGAACAAAGATAAAACATGGAGTGCTAATCAAAAGGAGCCATGTGTATCTGTAAAGCTGAATAATTCAAACACAAAGTAACAACGGAATTGGAAACTGGGCTTTACTCTCTTTCAGGGGATATATATTAAATTTCCAAAGTCAGCTTGTCTGATCTATCACTAGACATATCTGGAGGCATTGCCCCAAATACTTTTCCAATTTCAAACAAGATCCCTGTGAAAAAATGACAGTCAGAAATAGAACCAGTACAAGTGTGACCTTAGCATTAAGGAGAAAAACCCATTTCCATTTATATAAATGTGCTGTGATGTCGAGGAAACAGAAATTTTATTGCAGCACAATTTATCCATTCCACTGCTGCTTCTGCAGAATGTATTTCTATTTGCTTTTAATCAGTAAATTGTCATTTTAATAAGGGTGCATCATTACAAAGAGGTCTTCTGTACTTCAGGAAGAGGTTGGAGCAGGGTGTGCAGCAGGATGGACTTCCAGTGAGAGGGTATTTGCTCCTTTCTGATCCCTCCACTGTTAGGTTTCCACTACCCCCCTGTGATACTTGGGCTGACACTGAACTGGGAAAATGAGTTTACCTTGACTTTGCCACAGTCAAACATTAAAATCTGCTCAGACAAAATGTGTTTGTCTGACAGGAATACTGAATTTCCATTTATAATTTGGGCAAGATCATTTTCCAGCTGATTTCACAGTGCTTTCCAAGACAGAGATGCTGCCAGAAACCTAACTCAAATTTTCACCCACTCTAAGTCATGCCAGAGCAAAGACTGCAGACAATCTGAATATGTCAGGTGTGCAGGAGAGGGAAAAAAACCTAATCAAGAGCTTCATGTCCTGTGCTCTGACCCTTTTTCAACACTTGGGATATTAAAGGAACTTTCTTTATTGAGATTCAGAGGTGGGAAACAGCTGTACCAACCAATAAGCCTGAGCAGCACCCAAGTTCTAATTAATCATCTGTATCACAAGCTTTAGCAAGAAACACTGTCCCAGCAGCTTTTCCTGCTGCCACAGAGGCAACCTTAGTGTTCAGTACCATGAAGTTCATCAACAACAGAGTAAAAAATGTGATTCTGCCCATAACTCCTGAGAGCCTTTATGTTACATGTCACCATTTGGAAGCAGGGAGTCCGTGTTTCAGTTCAAGGTATTTAATTCAAGTATTTAACTCATTTGAATGATCCTTTGCTTTTTCACAGACAGTACGTATGAAGGAAAAAAAAAGGTGAAGGCACTAGAAAACAGTAATTAAAGAAATATCAGTATCTTAGTGTATTTTTCCATGTGTTTGGTATAAATGAGCTATGAGGAACTCAGGTTAAACTACAGTAACAGCCTTTGTACGAATGTGCAAGACCTAATGAGGGAATTCCTTTCTCTCTTCCTCACACAGTATCAATTTCATGCCCTATAGGTTTTTAAATGGCCCACAAATCTTGGTGATTTGTTTTTTTCCTCTAAAGGAAGACGACCATAGGAGGGTTCTTAATGTGAGTTGAGGAGTCAATAACAGTCAAGATATTTATTAGGCACAATCAGCTCCCTGAACAGGGCAGGGTCTATATGGGACGTGGCCATTAGTGCCTGTGCAGCCTCTACCAGTGGCTCTCGGTGCCTGCTGAAGGTGGATGGTGGCACACTGATGTTAACACATAGATGGATTCTTTTTTTAAAGGCTTGGCAAACACTTCAGAGTCAAGGAGCCAATGTCATCGTTCCAGAAGAAACATCCTCCTCCCCTCCTTCCACTGCACTGTCTCAGTAACTCCTCCCTTAAGGTTCCTACCCAGATAATTAATTGAGCAGCCTCCCAGGCTGCAGGATGGTTTGAATCCCAGCGTGTTCTACTGGTAGTTTGTTACTGTGTCTAAATTTCACATCACTTAACCATGTTTTCAGGTCGATTTCTGGATCATTTGGTTGTAGAATGAAACACGACAAAGCCAAAAGGCCACGGCTAAAAGCCTTTCTGATCCTTCTTACTTACTTGAAGCCTGAGAAAGCAAACAAATGAAGAAACTCAGCAGGCTCATGATATAAATACAGAGAAGTGAAGTGTATTTTTATAGGCAGTGGACTGTCATGATTTTGTAGTGAAATAAAATGAACATATAGTTGCTCCTTCCTGTGAGTAATGTGAAATAAGTTATTCACTGCACTTAAAATCCCCGAGTGCTACAGCTGGGGTGCTGATCCTTCAAAGTGCTGTTTACCCACAACTTCCTCTGATGGCATTCACTGGCAATTAAAAATTGCTATAGAAATGTCAGCATCCATGAAGAGCCATTATGGGCATGGGAAGTGTTAAGTGACTATCAGAGATGTGCAAATTTACAAATGGTCATATTTGTGCAGATACTTATCCTTTAATGATGCAACACCAGTGATTATCATAGACCAGTGGAAATGTTGCTTTCTCTGGGATCAGGATTTCACTTTCTCCCTTTAAATGGGCTTTGCTAAATGACTCACAAGATAGAACCAACAGGAAAGTAAATGCAAGGCTCATCTATGCCTTGGTCACTGGGAGGATTAAAACACTTTACTGCTGACACATATGAGAAGAAATTGCACCAAAAAAAAAAAAAGGGAAACAAATGGAAATACAACAACAGTAGACACAGACATTCTTGGCACCATGGAAAAGCTGATAGTTGGGCCATACATATTACTGCTCCTACTATGTTTTAAAAAAAACAAAAGGGAAACCAAACAGTAGGGACAGATTGGGTCGATGACCCCATCTCTGTATGCTGTTATGGTGCCAATATCATTGTCTCTCATGCTTGATAGAGCTGTCAGAGAGAGGAGACTGGAACAGCTACAATCTTTCATTCCCATGTAATGAATAATTCACATCTCTGTTATTTGCTTGAACTGCTGAATGCTGGGCCTCACAACCAGATAATTAGCTAATAAAGAATAGGGGGTTTGGTGCATGCTTCACTTACCAGCTTCTCCAAATTAATGTAAAGATGACAATGTGCATTCACACACACAAGCAGTCTAGGAAGCAGAAATCCTAAAAGCATCCCATAACTACTAACATCTAGATAATGCACACAGCTTCAAAATGATGTTAAAATGTGTCCAACACTACATTTGTGATACATATATTTGCCATAGGACACACACCACTGCACTGTCCAGAATGATCCCACACGTTTCTGCAGCTGAAATTGGAGCTGGAGAAACCCACAACTGATAATGCCTTCTGTCAGGATGGAAGCTTTGGGCCCTCCCCAAGAAGATGATCAACTGGAAGCCACTTAATTACATTAGGTTACACATTTAATTAGAGTGACATTATCCATCAACACTTAAAAGCTTCTAGACTCCTCTTACTATTTTTTTGAGATTCATTGTGCCCATTATCCACTGTCCTGGGTCAGACCATCAGAACATGCAAATGCACAGCACAGGCTCAGATTTAGTGGGAAAAGATAGAAAGTCCCTAAAGGAATATTCCTGCCCATTAGTGACATCTCAAGCTGAGTCCACACTCCCGTGTCAAGTTTCTTCCTCTCCAGCACCATGAATTTCCCAAATTTAGTATAAAACCAAATTGTAACACTTGTAATTTCATTAGAAAGGCAAGTGTGCTGTCAGTATTTTGGTGACATTTGAAAGAAGTGTTCAAGACATAATTTGTACATCACAGAGAGGGGGAACAGGCCATGAGCCCATCTGTCTTCTGCCTGGTCCAGGCTTTACTGGGGGTACACTGGGGATCTGGCTTAAGTGGGCTGGCAAGGGAAGGAAACAAATGAGGAACAGTTAATGAAGCAGAATGTGAGTGAGCATCAGCCAGTGTGATAGCCTGTGATGACTCTGAAATAAAGATATGTGCTCTTCTTGGAGGAATTACAGACTCCTGAGGCAGATCTTTAGCAGAGAACGCCTACGTGAAGAGCCCCCAGGGAGCACTTAATGTTACGTGAAGAACAGAAGGCTCCATGTACTGGTAACTGTGCATCTTTCAGTGGAGAAAAAAACCACCAGACCTAAAAAATACCAATCAACTAAAGCCCTTGGAAATGCATGAGAGAGAGAGAAGTACTAAGAGACAGAAGTACCAGAGATTCTTTTTGACTGTTGCATTTTCTGTGGGCCCAAGGTCCAATTACCAAGAACAGTATTTTAAGTGATGATGAACACAAGCTGAATTTAGCACAAGGCAGGGACCAGCTGACTATGTGTTCAACTCAGGCTCTTGTCCAAAGTGCCTGACTGAATGCCTGCTTTGAGAAATCTGTGCTATGGAAAGGTTTGACCCACAGCTTCTCTGTGCAGGGGCTGCTGCTGGTGGTGGGAACTGCCCTTTCAGTACCACACCTTCAGACTAAAGCATTTTTCTAACAGCTGAGGCAATTTGAAGCACTTGGTGTTTATTTCGTGTGTGCAATCCCTTAATACATCCAGTTCCACATTTCCTTACAGTCTGTGTAATTCAAAGGGACAAAACACAAAAAGTGTAAGTTGCTCCACTTGAGAGATCAAAACAAGAAATGAAAACATATCACTTAAATCTGACTGACTCACACTTCCATTTAAGTCTAAAAAAAAACCCCAAAAATTCTCCAGTGTTTGACAACTACCAGTTGGGAAATTATATTGATGTGGAAATGTCAAGACATAAACATACTGGGTTGGAAACCATCTCATTTAGCATTAGATCCCCACACTGTAGGCATCTAAAACCCAACAATTCCTCTGGCTTGGTTTTTGACAGCTACCTGAACATGAGATGAATGACACCCCAGAGTATCTATTTGTCTGTATCCATGAGAAGCAGAATCCAGATAATCAGATCCATAGTAACAGACACCCAAATGCAGACAGATGAATCCCTGCTGCTGTGATGATACACCCTAATGATACTGCAATAATCCACACAGGAAAAAATGAGAGGGCTTTGGCAAGCTCCTACATTACTGAGGTACTGCTGTTAAAAATATTTAATTACTAACAACACTACCATGAACAAAAAAAAAGGCAACTAGAGTGATTCTCACATGATCTACTTGTGAAGAATCCACAAAATCTGTCTTTTGGGCATTTAATCTGGGCAATTTTTAAAGTGCTTTCTTCAGATAAGGAGGAAGAGAGGGGTATCTTCTGTTATTCATCAGAAAAGTTCAAAAAGCACTTATGATTTGAATTTAGTCAGCAAATATATCAACAGGTACCATAAGTACTTATGAAAGAGGTGGTGTGCTCAGCCCTGTACCTTAAATCAAGGACCTGTCCTTGCATATCTTTTGAGTGTTGAGGTTTAAAAGCCTGGTAAGCAGGATTAGGGATTCCCTGTTTAGACTATATTAGTTACAGTGACTTTGTTAACCTGAGCTTTTATGCTGCAGTTATCTATCAGAACTGGGAGCTCGTTCTGGTAGATACAGCCTAACACTATTAACACCTTAGGAAGATTTTAAATTTCTTCAGTAATCCTTCAAGAACCTTATAAAATTGCAGTAGCTGCACTTTAGCCTGTGGGGGAAATGAAAGCAAGAGGTTTATCAGTCTTAGGCAAGGAAATATGGAGAAAAAATAAAAAGGAAGAGAATTCAAGCATCTCTGGCTGCCAGTTCTGTGCCAGTTCACTGAAAAGTGCTTCTCTGTCATCATGAATTAGCCAAATTGTATTCGGCACTCTGCATTTGCAAAAGTTGGAAGCTTCTGGATGCAACTGCACGTGAGAAAGACCTCAGTGACCAGGAGAGGCCTCCACTGGCTGGTCCTGACAGGATTAAAGAAGGGATTATTTTATTTGTGCTGTAGACAGGAAAAATCCCTGCATATTCACAGAAATGTGAATAGAGCCCTGACTATGGCATGGTAAATCTTAGAGGAGAAGCAGGCTACACTCCTCATCTCAGAGCTCCTGCTGATCCCTGGCAGAGATGGAGTGGGAAGCAATTCCAGAGCACACGTCTCTGCCGAGCGAGGAACAGGGTGGTGCCTGCCAGAGCCAGGCTGCTCTGGGGCTGGGCAGCCAAAACACAAGGGCATGGCAACCTCCTGCAGCTGCAAAGTTTGGGGGATTTGGGGGGAATTTCCCACCTATGCACAGAACTCATAAAAATAACTGAGATCACTTCCATCCACAGCACAGTCCCTACAAACACAAGCAAAAGAACCAGGATCAACAGGTAAGAGAAGTAGAATTAACAGGCAAGCTAGAATTCATATGGCATTAATAAATCATAGCCAGATTGGAATACAATTAACTTAATGGGCATCAGCTGCAGGAAGAAATAGAAAGTGCATTGTGTTGCTGATAATATAAAAAAACCCAATTTGTGCTATTGGAAGTACTGTGATTGGACATGGATTTCATATTTGGGGTGAATGACACATTTCAAAAATAGCTGTTGCATACTTGAGAAAAAATGTTTTCCAGATCTCCAACTAAAATCAAATTCCAAATTTTCTTCTCTGTCTGTCAAGAAATGCAGAGTCTTTTAAGTAACGATCCCTTCAAAGTGTGGTAGACACAGAAATATGCCTTCCAACTACTCATGAGGCCAGAAATGGATCAGAAGATTTTAAGACTGAGAGAGGAATCCCCATATCCCCCTGCCTAGTGGGAGGCTTTACCCCCAGGAACACCTTCTCAGTAAGAAAGTTCATTATTTGCTAGTTATTTCAATTTCAGGTAGAAAATAATAAATAAAGATTCATTAATGCTCTGAGTGCTGAGTGTATAAATATTCATTCTTTCTTTCTCATGTTGTCTTTTTATTTATGCACTTGCTTCATGCACTAAGAGCTTTTAAGGGCATGAACAGTCCCCTTTGGGAAAACAAATGGTATAAGCAAAAGGATTTTTAGTTTGTTATACTAATAGCAACAAAAAAATAGGATTACTGCTGAAGGAGATTTGTGGCCCTCCAAGTCCTCCTGGTACTCATGCAAACACCCAGAAGGGCTGTGTTTTCTTCCCCTCTGTGGAGGAAATCTTTCACAGCACAGTGCAAAAGCAGAGCTGATATTCCCACTGAGGAGGTTAAAGAGCTTGTCAAGTGTGGTGGTGAAGCAGGGGCGTCTGGAGGAACAGAGAGTACACAGAAGGCAGATGGAAACACTTTCAAAACCACCTGAAAATCCCCAAAGCAGTAAGGGGCAAGCATGTTTTTATTTCCCTGGGGAACTGCACCAGGGCTACTGGATGTGCCCGTGGAAAATGTCCATCAGCACGAGGAGCACTGGGATTTTGCCATGGATGGACTGGTGGCCACCCCAAGTGACATCAATTTTGGGAGGTGCTCAGTGCTTCTGGGTCTTGCACTTGCCAAACCTTCCTGCAGATTTGTGGAGAATGAGGCAATATGGTTTGACATGAAGGAGTTTCACACTCTGTGTAAAGTTCTCTGCTGCTTTATTTGGATTCTGCTCTCCTGCCTCATTCCTGCACTGCTGCACAGTTCCATTCCATCTCCACAGCAATCTGTAACAATTGAGGCTGAAGTGAGACTATTAGGAAAAGACAAAAGCATCTTGCTTCAGGACTCCCTATAAATGAGAAACATATTCCTAATTTCATATTGGTATTTCATTTATTTTGGGCTTGTGAAGGGCCCATATTCTCTAATCATGCAAATGGATGGTATATTTCCCTTTCCATTAAGCTTCTGATGTCACATTTTTCTTCAGTGTTGGGGTAATGGAATTCCTTATTAATTTTTTATATGTTCCGCTGTGGATATTTGGCCTTTATTTGTAAATAAATGGAACAATAATTGAGGAGATAATTATAGCTTGTACAGAAAAAAGGCTGCTTAACTACGGGGTTGTCTCTCTAAATGTGCTGGATTCTACCAAAGAAAACCTTGAAAGGTTGTAATTGAAAGCCACTGCACCCCTGACAGGCTTTACACTGATAAAAAGGGCACAATAATTAATCACTTGCCTTATTAGAAAGAACTGATTCTTCAAAATGATTAAAAATGACTACAAGAGCTGATAACCTGCTCCCTCCTCAGGAAGGCAGCTTTGTGAATGTAAGAGACAATAACTGCAAGTTCTGTCATCCACAGAACACAGATGAACTGCAAGGGACATGGTAAGGGCAGTGCTAACACCAGGGAAGAGATTATTAAAATACAATATATTCTAAAACCATCTCCTGCTGAATTAAAGGAATGCACTAATAGCACATGTGATTAGCTGGAAGGAAAAGCTCAACAGAAAGCTGAGGCCAAGCCCTTTCCTAATTTTGTCTTTCCAATATCATCAAGTATTTTGTTCCTTAAACAATGAACCCACAGACCCTAATTATGGAGTATTATCTGCCTAATTAATGGTTTATTTGGTTTCAAGATATACTCCAGTATCCTCCTCATCACCTTGTGCCTCATCCCCATGAACCAGGTTATCCACAGAACCCAAACAAAATTCAAGACTTTCGAAAACGGCCAGCGGCCTTGAAATCCTACAGAAAGCAAAAATATCTTCAGCAATACTAAAAAAAACACCCAAAACAAAACAAAACACACACACACACAAAAACCCCACAACCAAACAAACTCCAAAACCAAACCCCCAACCAAATTTTGCCTCCTCAGATGAAAACAACAGAGTTTTGCTGTGACCTGGTGATCCCTTTCTGGTTGGTCATGACTGGTATGGAAGTTAAACACTAAGTAGTTACTTTTCAATGATTTTTATCTTCTCTTGATGGAACAACAGATAAGAGGAAATAGGCTGAATGGCTGCAAGGTGTGTTTGTGGGACATGGAGGCAATACATATGTTTAAATTTATGAGGAAGCACAAAACCCTCCCCAGCACAATCACAATGTGTGCCACAAATTTGAAAACAGGCTCAGCACTGCAATGAAGCTGCCCTTAAACAAAAAACTCTTTTGAATATTTCAGACTAAGGAGAAAAAACCCAAACATTTAAACTGTGGCTTATTTTGGAATATGATTTTTATGACCTCAGATTTTCGGAAGCCAAGGCACTGTGATTCAGCAATGACACTGCTGTGACTGTCTGACAGACCACACAGGCAGACTGGAATCAACCTCTGGCTCTGGAAATGCATCCTCTCAGTGTCTTCCTCTCATGCCTGGGGAAGAAACGCCACAGGAATGTACTTGGGATATTAATGACAGCAAACTACTGCAGTTCCCACTTTTTGCTGACTGTGACTCATTAGCCTTGTCTGCCCACCCATTCTTTATCTCCTTGTAATTCCTTACTAATTATCTTCTACATCAAAGCTTTTGGGTGGTTCTAATACTGTAAAATCATCTAATGAAGTACCATACTTCAAATTACATTTTATGTAACAGCAGGTTGTCAGCTGGATAAAATATGGCAGGAAAAATGCCCAAGTGTTGAGGCACTGGAGCTTGCTGTGTGCTCCCAACCCTGGAGATAACGACTGGAATATTCAGGCACCCAACTTTCCCTATGACAACCCAAGCATCTCCAAGGAGGGAGTGGAAAGCACGCAAGTGTGAAGGTGCTGGATGGTGCCACAAGTCAAGTTAAGCCTTGATTCAGGGCAGCAGGAGAACGGGCATCACAACTGGAAAGGTGTCTCTTAGATCCTCTTTTCGATTCAGCACCCAAAAGCTTTGGTATCTTTGTCGAGGCAGTGTCAGAACAAATGTGAAGAAATCATGAGAGTGATGGTTCATCAAAGCTGCTCATTCTCTGTAGCCTTCAATATCAAGCTCAGTAACCTCAAACAGGGGGAAAAGCTGCCACCCCTGCTGCTAGTGAAGCTGTTCCACTGTCAGCACTGCTCCACCTGCCCAAACACGGGATCCCGCTGTCTGCCAGCACTGAAGAGCCAGTCGGGCACAGGAAACACAGGGATGACATTAAAGCAGCATCTCTGCTGCCACTGAAAACAAAGGCCCCATTTGCTGTTTCCTCTGTTGAGGAAGGTGGTAAACAAACACTGCAGAGAGCTCTCTCAGCACGACAGGGCACCGGCAGCGCGGCGCATTTTGCATTACCCTCTGTATTGCCTTTCCTGAGAGAGGTTTAGGATTAAGGCTGCCATCAACATTTCTTGTTCTTAAGGCAAAAACACAGGCAAGGCTTATTGGTACAGCAAGTGGAATTTTCTCCTGGGATGTTTAAACAAGCTTTTCAGGAGTGAAGAAATATCAGATCACTGACAGATCCATGAGTACAAGATGCCCTTCTTCAAACACGACATTCACGTGCATAGACACAAGCTCAAACATCAGGAAAAGTGCAATTCTTTCCTCAGTTTCTCAGCATTCAAAACTCTGGCTGCTGTATGTAAAACCACAGACAAAAGTGCTCTTTTTTCATGCTGACCCATCCTGACTGGAACTGCAGCACCACTACTACGGCAAAGGGATGAAGCCAATAACTTAACGAGGTCCCCGAAGGGTTGAACATTTATGCAGACAGCAGAAATACCTGGAACTGTCATAATTAATCACAGGAAGGATTTTAAAGCTTAACTATTTCAAGGCCTAAGCCTGTATCTGTGAAAGATCAGGAGAAGAGCTAATAGGGGGATGTGTGTATCCCAAACCACTTCCTGCCACATTAAGGATCTGGCTACAGAAGGTCCTGTTTTCCCTGCAGCATTCCTGCTTGTCCTGCTGCCTGCAGCTGTAGGGAATTTCTCTGGTTCTGAAGGTGGCTTTGAGGTGGCCTTCAAAGGGCAACTGCTGTGTTTGTAGCAAATTCCTGCCTATTTGCTTATTGTCCAATTTTAACATATGTTTTTTCTCAAACCACTGTGAGAAAGGGGACACTGGATTCTTTTGTGTCACCTAGAAAAGACATTCCCATTTTCCTGTGGGTTTATTTTCCCAACAGATATGTGACAGCCCTTTGCTGATCTAAACCCCAAATAAGCTGTGCAGTTGTCTGACTTACTCAAAGGGTGAAACTGAACCTTGAAGAGACAGTGAAATAATACAAAAATTTCAAGTTTCACTGGGCCTATAGTTATTTAAAAGAAGAACTGGAGGCCCCAGTAAGGGGTCAAGAGTATACACATGTCAAACACAATGAAATGGGAAAAGAAGCCCTTTCTCTGCAACGTTCACCCAAGGCCAGCAACCACTGCCTCCCATCTGGGCCTAAAATGGAACTATTATTAGAGATGTGCCAGTGCACTGGGATCTCTCTGTGTTTCTGTGTCCCAACTGTGAGCCATTCCATTCCCATCAGCCAGGAATCCAACAAGCAAAGCCCAAGCCATGTGTACTGGTTATTTGCAGCCATATGTGTGCTGCAGTCAATCCATCTGGAGCCTGCTCTGCCTGCCAGATATTTTTGGGAGATTGGACTGGAAGTGGGGCCCATTAGATATCCAGAGTTAATTAGTAACATTCTCTTTGCCTTTTATCTTCTCTGCCTTTCATCTGTGGATGTTATGCTACAAGAGATGCTGAGGCACCTTTAGACACAAGTAGTGTTACAGTGGCTTAAATATAATCCCCTAAAACTTACTGACGTGTGTGGGGGGGTCACCTATCCAAGTTAATAGTGGTAGACAGAGTATTAAAACAAAATAGCTTCTTTTGATGTGCAGATTGGCAGATCAAGGAGATGTAATCACTGAACTAAATCTCTCTGAAAGCTCTGCAGCATCCTCATGCTCATTAGAGCACAATATTGCTCCTTATCAAGCCTCTGAGTAATATTTATAAAAGGAATAAATACAGTTAATGTGAACAGTTGCATGACTTGAATGCCTGGGCAATGGTTTTAATGGATTTTAAAGATGAATAAGATATTCTTTAACTTTAATTTATCTAAACATTACTGAAACTTGACAACCCGAGCAACTATTACAGATCATTGTCAGGAACAGTTTATTCTATTACTTGTTTGCTCTTAGTGCTTTACAAGATATATCTAATATTTCTCAAGTTTAAAAAAAAAAAAAAGTAACGGGTCCTCAGTGTGAAGCCTTAGTCTGATAAAAATTAGAGACAAAGTTCTAAGAAAGATGCTTTAGTTAGGGTAGTATTTTAGATAAACTAGAACTCAATCACATGAATAAGCATGTGATCATTAAATCATGCCAAAACCCAAATCTCTAAATAAATCACCCCCTTCCCTTAGACTGCCAGGATCTTTAATAGCAGGATACTGCAATTACTGCTGTAATACAACTTTTGTTCTTTTATATTGCTGCTTCTGGGTTATCTTGTTGGTGACATGAGAAAAGAAAAAATTCCTTCCCAGTAATTTGCTCATCTTATTCCAAAGCCCTTGAAGAATATCTAATTTTTACATACATATTTAAGTGTATATACAAATATATATATCTCAAGATAGCTAAAAAGAGCAAAGAAAAAATGATTATAACCTCTGGAAGAAAGCGAGTGGACAAATACAGGCAACAGTATTATAAGGGAGGGACCACAAACTCCCTCCCCTCTCAATTCCCACTCTATTTAGAGAGATGAAAACTTTTTGTACTGCTGTGTCTAGCTGGAAGATCAACTCTCCAATCTTTACTGCAAGACAAGAGCAAACAGGATGTGTTTCACACACTGAGAAGAATAAGAAATTAGTTGAGAAGAATTGGAAGTGAGTTGGTGCTTCATCCCCCACTGGGACATACACAAAAGGCTCAGGATGAGGGGTTTGTCTTTGCAAATAACCTGAAAGGCTGCTACCTGATGTGAAATTGAGTATAAAAGAGAAAAAAACCCTACTATTAAAATCTTGAAATGTAGTAATGGCTTCCTGGCCCTAAACTATTTCATGTCTGTCATCCCCACTTGACCTCTTGCTCCCCGGTACTGCAGGTTCACAGTGATGACTCTTCATCCACCACAGTGCAAGGACCATCAATTTATTGCACACATGAATAACTCTCCTCCAAAATTGGTTTCTTGCTAAGAGAGGCAATGACAGTAATTCTGCAGTTTTAAAGCATTCTAAGAGCCCAAAGCTGCCAACAGCCATTGAGATTTGAAGCAGGGTTAAATTTCTTGACACACAGCCAGCACAGCTTCATCAGATACCAGTGGGAAATTCAGTGATAATTGCTGCCCAAGATGACATTTCTTTGTTCACTTGTGAAACTTAAGAAGTGTAAAGATTAAAAGCACTGAGAATTTTTAAATAAAAATACCTGCAAACACGGATTTCTATATGCTAAAATATGCACATGTACAGCCCAAGATAAGCTCTTCTTTTGATGACTTACATCATCCTTGGTGTAAGCCTTACCCGTGGCTTTCTCAGGTAGAATGAATTAAGTACTTGTTCCACTCCTAAACCTTTTTAAAGGTTCTTTGCTCCATTTGCTGGAGAACATTTTCTTTGTTGTGTGATGTGACAAACCAGCTCCAGAATGATGTAATGTTTGACAGCACCATGCTACCCAAGGACCTACAGCAAAGGACACAGGCTTTGCCCTATTCAAAGATGATGAAATGATGGTCTCAATTACTCAATTACTTTAATTGATTGAGTCTCTCTTTTTAATTCATTAAACTGGAGAAGGTGGATTAATGCCATTTCAGGAACAGGAGGAAAAGATACCTACAACAAAGGAATGCTATGGTAACTGGCACTTGGAAAAAGGGAAACAGTGCTTGAAACCTGTTCTGTGGCACCAGCAGAGACCTGATCACACCAGTGAATATAAAAAGCCTCAACTCTGTGCTTCAACTGAGAGTAGCAACAAAAGAGCTCTGAGGGCTCTTCTGAAGGGAGCAGAGAGGGCTGAACAAGCCTCAACCCTTAGGAGTGTCAGTGGACGTTAAGGGCACTTTACATCCCCAAGGAGATACTCAGTACTCTGCAGAATCAAACTCTATAAAAAATGTATTAATTATCATAAATCTAACATTGGCCTGGCTGGTGCTACTGCAGCTGCAGCCCTTTAGCCTTTGCACACTCCTGCAAAGGATGATGTTTAAAAGCCTTGAAATGACACAGATATCCTTGACTTCCAGCAAAGAGGAGCTCAGGGACCTGTCCCAACCTGTCACC
This sequence comes from Pachyramphus minor, assembly GCA_013397135.1. Lineage (NCBI taxonomy): Eukaryota > Metazoa > Chordata > Aves > Passeriformes > Tyrannidae > Pachyramphus > Pachyramphus minor. Next base: position 1,729,826 of record VYXB01008839.1, read on the forward strand.
TCAGGCTCTTCTGCCTCCAAATCTACTGGAGCGCTGTGCTGTGTTACTGGAATGACTGTCCTGTCAAACTGGCTTAGCTACAAAGGATTTCACAACTAACCAGGGCTTGTGGCTCGTGTTTGTTGTAATTTTTAAAATAGCTCACTGAATTTCATGGCATGCCTTAGTGGAGGCTATTTCTGAGTGGAGCTGTGAAAACAGATGTCTGCAGAGGGGCGTGTTGCAAACCTTGAGTGAAGTGACAAATCAATCTTTTTACAGAGAATCCTGGGGATATAGAAAACATGACTCTGTGCCAGCAAGGCAATGGCAGCTGCCCAATCAGGACAGGAAAAGGATACAGCAAATCACTCACTTTACACCCAGCCAGAGCCACCCCTGCCCTTGCCCTGCCCTGGAGACCGGGTGTCGTTCTGGAAGGGCAGGAGGATATTGGAGTGTTCTGCCTGGAGCTGTGCTGCCTGCAGGGGCTTCAGATCAGCTCCACAAAGGGGTATCTTTCCCTGCACATGCAAAATCTGGCTCCAAGCAAGGTGGGAGCCACTGAATTAACAGAACATGTGAAGAGGAGGATCCTAAAACTGTTTTCCAACCCCCTGTTGATGCTGAAACACAGTGATAACGTACCATCACCTAGGAGAGGATGGTGCTCAATGCCCTACAGGAACTATTCAGATGGAAAGGAGAGAAGGTGGGAGGCAAAGAGGAAAAAAAAAAAGGGATCAAGAGAGGTAGAATAAGAACAAAGAGTTAAGGAAGGGCTTTACTTAGAGAAGTTCCTATAACTGACAATGCAGTAATGTAATTGCTTTTTGGCTCATGGAATCCCATTCCCTCCCAAATGCTTACACAATGCCATAGGGCTGGAGCCTCCAGAGGTTACCCACGTGTACAACAGCTATTTGTGGTATATTCCTAATTAACATAACATTGTTCAAAGCAGATTGAGGGTTTTTTCCCAATTCAAACACAGACTTCAGCCCTGCCAAGAGGTTCTGGCTTAATAGATGTAAACTGCCCCAAGTGGAACAATAAGCAACTGTGCTGATGTTTAAACCAGAGCACAGGTATTTTTGAAAATACAGTCTAAAAAATGTCTGGTCCTACAGATACAGGATTCCTCCAAACTCCAAATGTCATGTAAAGGCTCCCTGCAAACTATACACTTACACCAGGGATGTGTGTGGTCTGGAGACCACACTCATGAATATACCACAAAATTGGCCCCAAAAGGGTCTTGCCAACACAGCTGTTTAAGCAGCAAATGCAAATTCTGATCATGTTCAGCAGAGGAAGAAAGAAAATACAAATGGTAACCAGGAAACAAACCCACTTGAATAGGAGGAGGTACAATAAGCAAAACCACAGCGTCCTTCACCCGGCTCCCAAACTTAGGCCTATTTTCTTCATTTGTTTATTGGCAACACACATAGGATGGAATAGTAATATAACTCAAGTGGCACTAACAGGAGAAAATTTCAATGCAAAGCAGCTTAGAAAATCTCTACAAACAGAGAATATTCTATAAAAAAATAACACATCTTCAGTTTCTTTTCTACAACTGGTGTTTCGTTTCGTTTTGCTTTCCTTCTTGAAAAAAGGAGAAAAGCTGGTAAGGGAAGGAAAGGGGATCTTGTGTCCCCTGACATTGGGTTCTACCCTGAGGAAGCTTCAGATCTATAGATCTGAACCCACTTTTGCACAGGTCATATCACAATTCTTGTCTACTTCAAAAATATTTAATGAAAAAGTGTGAGGCTGTGGAGGATACATCTACTACAGTGACAGACACTGCAAAAACATTGTATTTCATGAAGCTGAAAGAGCTAATAGCCAAAATTTGACTTGGTGGACTCCTTGCCTAAAATTGTTGAACTCCTTTCTCAGTCAGCACTACTCTGAAAGCTCTCTGTTACTTCTCCAGCCACAGCATCAGTGTTTCTAGGCTGGTTTATTCTATAATATGCTTTTTGAATAATAAAAAGAAATGAAGAGCTAGAAAACAATTATTTTTTTCTAAGTACATGCACTTTATGGGAGTTTTGACTTTTTTTCCTATTGATTCACGTTGAATTCTTTAGAAATAACACAAATTTCCACAGTAACTGAGTTGTCTGTCCTGCAAAACTCACCTTACACTTCAAGTTATGATTGCATAGAAGAATCCCCAAAAAGTCTGTAACAGACAGGCACTGATTTGTGTTTGACAGAACAAATTAATTCTGTTCCACAGGAATAAGGGAACCATTACATAAGTTCCTGAGCAGGCTGATGCCTTACAAATGATCACACATTTTCCTCTCCATCAGCATCCTAATTCCCTGAAGATAACTTGGTTTTATCACTAACACACTGGGAGGCCACAACTGAAACCTGCCTCTGAGATGTGGGCTTTGTTTTCAGCTGTCTTTATTGCTGGATTTTTCTCATGCTAATTAATTGTTAGATGAATCAGGATCTGAAGGACCTGTCATCTCTGCAATCACCAGCACTGATGTGCTGTCAACACTGGGCCCCATGGGCTGTGCTAAAATCCATGGATTCATCTCCATTTCTGCTCTAGTGAGGGGATTCTGCTTGGCAAATGCCTAGTGAAGCAAGCAAATTCCCTTGTAGAATTGAATGGCTTGTTCTGGACCAAACAGAATAGCCTGGAACACATTTAAAACAGAAAACTGATTTATATGAGCTGCTTGAGGAGTTATATTGTTCTCCAGTCATGCCTGGACAACACTGAATGGGTGGATAAATATGTACACTGAAACTATACAAGGTCATCACCAAATGCACATATTTTTAAAATGTATATTCACTTGCCTGAGCACCTCAGCATCATTTGAATACACCTCTGGAACACGCCAAAACACTTCTTTTTAGTCTCCACGACCGCAGAACAACATCACAAAATCTCAAGTGTGGCACAAGCCCTGGGGGATTCTGCTGCATCAGATCTGCCTCATGGGGCCCCCCTTTCTTCCAGGCAGTTTCCCAGCTCCTGCAACACCTGCCTCCCTCCCACTGGGCTCTGCTCAATGGGCCAAGCTTGTTTGATTTTCCATTTCTGGAGCTGCTCCCTCTGTGCACTGCGGCTCCGCTCTTAAATCAAATCTCCTCCTTTCATTAGATGCCAAGATAACTTAAAATACCATAAGAGGAGAAACAGGAGGCAGCAGAATGCCAGTCCTGAGGAAGGAATTATCCACAATTCAAAGATTTCAGGAAGCTGAATACCAGAAGGTCCACAGCATTTTCTGCTCTGAGCTCCCTTGCTCTGTAGCTGTTTTTGACTAAGTGGCTGCGCTCAGTGATAAGGATCTGAGCTGCTCATCTTTATGGACTTTGCAGCTGAAACAAATGCCACAAATCATGGTTACCTGACAGAGCATCATGGGGAAAAAAGGGTTCAATTCATTCCCTGTGACTTTTGGAAGAAGCATTTATCATCTAAACATTATTTCCTGGAATACCAAATTTGAAATTGTTGAGATAAGTGAGGTTGACATTTTTTAATGTTTGTTCTCCCAGGTGTACCAAAATTTGCTAAGAACCTTTTCTTCCTCAAAGCAAGCAAAAATCCCACAGTTGACTTCTTTCCTCAGGAATACTTTCAAATTCATTAATTTTAATAGTCACTCAGGACTTTCAGACACTGTAGCTGCCCAGTCAAGAGAAGAAAAACTCTGATTCCACATTAGTCTGACACAGTTGAACAAAACCAACCAAACATTCCCCCTGAATTTATTTAACCTTTTCTTTTATCTCAATGCTTTCATTATGCAGGGCACTTCCACAGCAAATTCAAATTCCACTATGATTCCCTTTTAATTGCTGTTGTTCCAATGCCCTGTTGTTTGCTCCTCTCCCCCTCATGTGCCAAAGTTAAACCCCCCAGTGAATCTTTCTCCCCGTGGCTACTCTAATGATTTATTCTTTCTGTAGCACAGTTGACATTCCCTCTGGCAGAAATAAAATAAAATAAGACAAAACTGTTTTCCCAGGTTCAGTTTTTCTTGCTGTACATTCCAGAAAAAAACATTTTAGCAAAACAAACCAGGAACAAACTGTCTGTGAGACCTCACACTGCAGTCGCTGCCTACTCTACAATAAAACAGGTAATGGATAGAAATTCTCCTCTTTATATATTACATGAACTTGGTGTTTTTCCAACCTAAAAATAAAAAACAATTCAGAAAAAAATCGAGTCTACCATGAAGTAAAGCAAATAACAGGGGAGCTGTCACATCTTCATCAGTTCAGGGACGGGTGCCCTGATTTTTTTGTTGCAGGAGGCCTCCAGTGCTTTAGGGGTTTTTGGACACAGAGTCTACAGCAACTCATCAAAACTCTCCTCAAAGCAAGGGGAAAAATGTGAAGGCCTGTGACAAACACCATTTACTCATCAAACATGAAAGGGGATGCAGATATGTGACTCAAGTTGGAAAGTTGTATTTTTTTCCCCAAGCATGCACAGGAGTGTGTGGTGGTGTTGCCTCCATGAATCTTGCTGAAAATAACTTGTTCATCTTTACTTCAGTAAACTAAGAGTTTTTAATCAAAGCTGTGACTGTAATGAGTCATGTAGGCCATGATATAGTTCTTTTTCAAAAGCAGCAAATTAATGCACTAATCCTGTGAGGGGCTATCACTAATTTAATTCTTTCAGAGTAAATTAAAACATACAACATAAGCAGAGATTTGTTTCTCCCCTGTGCTTCCAGGTTTCAGCTGTCATTGGGTTTTTTGTTTATTATTTAACTATTTGGTTTACATACATATTATCACTATTATTATTATTGCATAAAAAGGTCGGTAGAAAGAAAAACGTTTCAAATAAGCAAACAGATCACTTAGTTCTAAAAAAGATGAAACAAAACATTCTGACTCTGCTAATTTTGTCCTCTATTTAAGATGGCAAAACCCAACAGTCTCAAAACACGACTGTCAATTTGTTTCTGTCACTTTTTCCAATGAAAAACCTATTCCCTCCTCGACAAATCTTGTGAAATTGGCCTCTTTGGCAAATCTCAAAATCTTTGGAGTGTCACTGGGCTCGTATCCATTACAACTGCTGCCCTGGGATTGCTTTCCCCCCTCGTCTGGGGCCTTCTTGCATTGCAGTCAGGACTTAAATCATCGTGTAACTCTTTTGTCAGCTTGTCACTTTGGTGTACAAAGGGCAGCTCTGCTTGACAAGTGTGTTATAAGTGTTCAGAATTTAATGAACAAGACAACAAAACAGGAACCAATAGAATGCTAATAATTTCAGGGAAGCCAATCATGATACTGAATATTTGCAACTGAAATTTGAAATATCTCTAGCATTCTCCCAAACACACCCAAAAGAAAAGATGTTTGCTGTGAAGTCAGACATACTTATCTGCATTATATAACATTAATGAGGTTTCCTGCTGTTTCTGAATTAACTTCAAGCACTCTTGCTGCAATATTTGTTTACAAGAAATGCAATGTTATAGTATTTCAATTTCCTTTTATGAGGATTTTAATATTTCTCCTGTACATAATTTAGCTCTGTTGAAAAAAGTCCCAGACAGCTGGATCAGGATCTGATCCAAAACCTGCTGCCAATTTCAGATTCGATCATTTGAAATTAATAGGTGGTAAAATTGGATGTAGACAGCTATGTAATGGGATATAATGTTGATTGTGGTAGCATAAAGCCCAGGTAGATTAGAAAACTGAAAGAAGGACCAGGAGGTTTAATTCACTGAGACACAGTTAGAATCTCTGTGACTGAAGCAAAAATAAGGACTTATCATGACACAGTAACAGAGCTTGCACTGAGGGAGCAATTTATGTTTTTGAAGTGCAGTAGAACACATTAAACCCCTTCTAACTCAGCTGTATGGAAGATATAATTAATCTCATTTTGGAGATGAAGGAAGTGCACCACAAATAAGAGCCTTGCTAAGTACCAGACAGCTCTTTCAACACGAGACAAATCGTTCTCAAGGTCGAGGTTTTCAAAAGGCTTCTCAGAGCTTAGGCTGGATTGCAACACTTTTCCCGGTGTCTGGAGACTTCAGAGTTGGCTGCCTTTGTTGTGAGTGCACAGATTTTGGGTGAGAGGAGCGGGGAAGATGAGAAGGGAAGGTAAAAGGATGGGCCACGTGTTTTCCACGTGCTGCAGATGTGCAGCCCTTCCCTGCCAGGACTGAGTGGGGTTAGACCTGAGTACCTGGATGCTCCAGGTGGCTGTACCCTAAAAAGCAGGGCTGGGTAGACACTGTTCCCTTAATCTACATGTTCAGGAGAAGTTCTGACCCCCCCCAAGCTGGCAATAAACTACACAAATCACCCAGAAGGCATAAAGTATGACAGAAACTTCTGCAGTCCATATATCCAGGACTCCTTGGATTTTGAAGAAAAACACAAGTTACCTATGAAATCACCATCCTGGATAACATTAAATTTTCCTAAATCTGAGTTCCTACTTAGATACAGCTCTGCTAAAAATAGGGATTGTAGAAACCTCACGGATCCAAATGATTGTGTTGGAATATGTTGGAAACAAGGAAGGAAAACATAAAATAGAATAAATCACACACTGACTGTCTGGTCATCAACAGCCACCTCCTGCTTAAGGGTCAAGGAGCAGAACTAGAGATTTCAGATATAAATGCATGTAGGAATGAATATTCATGAACTGTAAACCATTCAAACTTGCTGGACAAGTGATTTGAAAAAAATCATCTACCGATCTGAGGATGCTGATTTAGGAATCTCATTCGGTACCCAAATGTTTCTCAATCAACTAATCAAAACACTTGACTAATTGAAGGCTCTGCAGTGGGGTGAAAGTCAGCTTTCCCTGCCCTAGTGGATGTTACTCCAGGAACTTATATATAGTTACAGCTAATTTTTATTTGTTCAAAGAACTGATTAGAGCTACTTTATAGCTGATTTATTTCTAACAGCTGCATTATCTGTAACAAAAATTCATTCCCTTCTACTTAGTACCTGTGTTTGAAGAGAAGTTGAGTGTTGCTATCAGATTTCTTTCTTGTTACCTTATCAAAGTTTGATAAACTTCACACACCTCCACATCCATTTAAAAGTCACCAGATAGATTTCTATTTGGGGTCCAGCTAGAAGGTTTTGCTGAAAGCCTTGATGGATCACCAGGTGAAATCAAAGCTCTGGGACCTGATAATACAATCTATTTTCAGGAAAAAATTGCTACTGATGTCAGGCTGAGCTTTCTGTTTTAAGAATATGTGAAACCAAGAGGAAAACCAGGCCCTGTTCCGTGTCATGCTCTTGAAAGAAGAGGGGTTTCTTTAACTCTGCAACTTTTCTTTGTTGCTTTTCTGAGCATTGCATTGAATTTTATTGTCTTCATGTTGCAGCAGAAATACTTATTAAACAGAGTTTGAAAAGTAAGTGAAGAAAGTGTTGTTGTTTGGTTTGGGGTTTTTTTTCATTTTAAGACATAAGATTTCTGAAAACACTTGAATTAACATAAAGGTTTTTGATAAAGCTTTTATGCCAACAGTGAGTTCAATGGAAAACCCCAATTACAGCACATAAATGAGAAAAAGAACCCATTTCACAGGGTTCTGAGGAATCATCTTTATTCTTACATTCTTCCTAAATTATTTAATCAAAGTGACAGGTTGGGGGAAGAACACTGGAGAGAAATATCTAAAGATGCCTAAAGATACGGACTAATGATAGGCTTAAAAATTCTAATAAAGTTATTTTAATCTTCTGCAGATAATGCTGAAAGTGAGGGGTAAAATGGGAGGCTGTTACCTGTTGCTTTTCAATTCTGTTCTCCCAGGACTGTCAGATCCCAGAAAGGAACTAAAGGCTCCTGTCACTTGGCAGCAAATGAGATTCCCAGTGGGAACTTTGCTTTTAGTGTTTCAGCTAAATTTAAGAACCATGAAGGTGATAAACTGGCCTCACAGCCCTGGAAACTGAGGTTCTTTCTGAATCCAGACAACTGAACTTACAAATATAAAGCAAACAACCTGAATGTTTTTTGACACTATAACACTCCCTAACTTTAAGGGCAATAATATTAATACACAAGACCAGAGACTTCCAAAAGTCATAAACAAAGGAAAAAAAAACTTTCTGAGCAAGACCTTTCCACTGTGAGGATCTGGTCACATACTACTAATCTGTGGTTACACCTGCAGAGCTGGCAGCAGAATTTCCTGCTACCCTGGGACTGGAGTTTTATTATTACATAAAATTTCAAGGACAGCTTTTTTTATTTTTCCTTTACTTTTCCTATAAGAGGCAGAACTCCTCCTCGTTCTCAGTCATTCCAGTGTAAATTGAAAGCAAAGCCTTGAAACTCTGTAGCATTATTGTGGATTTACAGTTTTATAACTGAGAGCAGAAAAGTGCCCCTAAATATTCAAGGTTATTGTGCCATGGTTTTATAGGAGAGAACGATATTACTTTAAGGATAAAACAGGGAAATTAATCAAAAGGGATTAAAATCAGAAGAATCTGGCACTTCCAATCACTTAAACAGCACAAGAATGAAATCAGCTTGTCTTACCAGGGCTATATTACACTAATCCTTATTTCTTTTTTCCCTGGGAGGAAGAGGTGTAAAGTAATTGCAGAACCACCTGGATCCCTAGAGTACATTGCTGCATAAGAAAAATCATCCACTGAGGATTTTACCAAAGCTTTTTAGAACAAACCTTACCATTAGACAAAACCTGCTCCTTTGTAACACACTGATGCTCCTGTGGGGGATGTGGGCTGAGGATATTCTGGTGAGTTTGTTCCTCAGCAAAGAGGCTCAACAGCAACATCAGCAGCTTTGTGTGAGGATGGGAAGGACCAAAAAGCAACGTGAAGAATATTGTGGGACCTCACAGACCACAGAGACCAGAGGAGGAGCAGCCTGAGTGGGATACAGTGGATTAACTTGCTCCCATCATTGTATGTAGCGGGCGAGGGCAATGAAAAGTCACAAAGATTCCCAAATTCTCCTCTCTCCTGTTTCCATCACACCTACAGTGCCACAGGAGAACCAAACACTGAGACTGAAGGAAGCTTCCCAAATTTTTCAAACATTTTTATCATGCCAGCAAAAGCCAAGAAGGCAGCTTGTCAGAAACCACTCATGCATCTCACAATGATTTATGTAACATTCACACCAACCAACACTTGAACCACTGACCTCAGTATTTATGGTTTTTAGGTCTGGAAGGAAAAAAAAAAGGCTGAAAGAACCTAGTTTTTAAAAAGAGAGCAAGAACAGAAACGTTCAGTATTTCAGAATTGCTCTGTATGTGTTGCCAGGTCAATGCACTTCATCACTGACAGCCATGGCCCCCAAAAGTGTTCCATTGTTCTATTAACCTTAGGGAAGTGTGACTAAAAAGTCATTATTATCAGAGCATATTTAAAAAAGAAAACATGCTTCAGCAATGCAAAGTATTTCTTTTAAATCTGGATTTGTTGTGTGCTTCATTTTTTTCAAAGCTGATGCTACCAGCAGAATAAACTGAGATTGGTTACTCTGAAATGTAAGAAAATGTCTTCTCTTTTGGATTTCCTCAAATTGATAGAGGCACTCTCAATTTACTTAACAGAAGTAGCAAGTGAAGAACGTTTCCACAGACAGGGGATATTTTCATAACAATTTGTTCAGGTATCAAGAGAGTCTTTATTCCCACCTGGAGAAGAAGATTACAAAATGCTATGTTTGACTGAACCTGACTAAACTTGTATTACTTGATATAAAATGCCTTTAAAGAAATTAATGCTGAAGTCAGTTAAAGGAGATACAAAAATAAATACTTTGAGAGATCAGCATAATCATGGAAGTGAGAAAATATAAATAGACCTTGAACTTCCATTAATCCATGTATTTGTCAGTTTGTCTCTGCTACTAGAGAACAGAATAACTGTAATACTATCAATTTTCAGATGACTTTGATTTTCAGACCAACCAGAAGGCTCAGTTGGGGAGGAAAGCAAATTTAACTCTTTTAGCTGCAGGTTTCCTATCCCTGGTTCCCTTCAAGCAGCACATAAAGTCCTGAGGGGGTTTGGGGACTATTTAGCTGAAAGCCACTGTTACAGAAATACATCCTGGAGTCAGATCAGGATAGAAAAGGACTAAACCCACAGAAACACTAATTGCAGATTGCAAACCTAAATCTCATACCCTTGATTTAGCGCTTCCATATTATGATTTCTGATTTCTCATTACTGAAATGATTGACTTTCCCCCGTTTCTCCCTGCAATTTGGCTGCAACATTTCCATGGGAAATAGATTTGATACATATTTTTTCATTTGGAGAACTTGTATCTGTGGTATCATCAGACTAAAGGGATTATTACCTACAGCGACACAGTTCTCACGTTTCATTTTCCCCCATCGTGATGGATTTAAGGAAAAACTCATGTTTTGGGTGCTCAGCAGGGCAAGGAGAAAGGTTTCCTTTTCCTTTTTTTCTAGAGCTGGACACGATACAAACCAGTGAACCACAAATATTTTACACATGAATTTTTACCAGGAGACCCTCTAATGCCACTAACAAGCACATCCAAGGAAATGTCAAAGCTGCTAAAATTCTTTGAAGTTTGGTATTTTGATGGTGCTCACGTACAGGAAGATGTGCAATTTTGGCCTCTTTCTATTCTCTGCCCCAAAAACCCTTTCCTGCAGTTGGCAATTTCCATATTTCTATGTATTACCTGCTGCTTAAGGATATCAGCACATTATATAAGACATTACTGGGAAGTTACCAAAAAACAACTGTCATTTTATCTAAAAAATGACAGTATTAAGCATGAATATCATAACCAGCTTATTTAGTCAGCATTTTATTATACTGTTACTGCCATAAATCAGATAAAAATGTACTGATTATGCTAAAGGTCCCCATATGATTAAATTCCTCACTATTTCAGACTGAAGCCTTTTTCCTTTATGTTTTTTTGTGGGACCTACTTTCAAGTCTTCACATTAGACAAAGCCTTGTGTATCACCTATAAGCAATTTAATGCAATAATCTAGGAAAATATTCCTTCTGATGGTGAGAGAATGTGTTATAGTTGCCACATTGCTGGTGGTGTTTGGAGAGTCTGGTATATTTGCCATGAATTCCTTTTGTGTCCTGCTAATTAAACCTCCCAGGTGCCTGCTTCAGTAGGTAATTTTTGTTTCTGCTTGTAGTTACTGAATGAATTAGTGTTTTTATGAAAAATATGGCCACTGGTTGACAGGTTACACATGAAAAAGAATCTTGACCATAAGTGGTGGCATTGGATGACAACTGGGGCCACCTCTGCAACTCCTGCATTCAGGAACTGCACAACAGGAGACGTTCTCAATAACTAAATTGTCATCTGGCCTCCTCATGTGCCTGGCCACTATATGCTTAAACTCTCTAAGAAATTGGAATCCACTCTTGCACTCCACTATTATTATTTTTTGCTTGTGCCACTGATATTTGTTCACCTGCTGGACTGATCTCAAAATGACATTCATTCTTCAGCAGCTTTTGTATCTGTTGGCTGATGTCCAGTGTGTGGCAAATTAAATTGCTAACATGTATTGTCCCATCAGTTTTCCCATCTGCAAGTTTGTTTTCTTTTCCTGCCATTACAGCAAGAGTCCCTACGCAGGTTATTTTTCATTATAATCTTATTTTCTGTATTACCCACAGGTATTCTATTGTATTTTCTCTACTAATTGTATGTTTCCATTTTTGCATTAATTTTATCTCAATTCTTCTGTTTTCATTAATTCCCTAACTTAATGAATTATCTCTGTCTGCTCCTTTTATTCTTCATTCAGTATGAGCCTGCTGACTGGAATTTTTTACTGTCTAGAGATCTTGATAGACTCAGGATAGATTCTCTGAATGCTCACTTGGTCTCCTTTGTTCGTATCACTAATCTATCAGGAATTAACTCATCTTTTAAGGTTTGATAATTGCATGAGTCAATCATTTGGCACAGCTTAGCTAAATAGTTCTTTAGTGTTTATTCAGGCCCTTGACTGCACAGGCTGAGTATCCTGTGACATTTCTGTGCTTTGCAAATACCCCTGGAGTGCTCCCAGAGCTCTGTGTGGCTCCCTTTGTTTGCTGCTGGCTAATTGCTGGTGGTCTGTGGAACATGGCACTTCTGCTCGTGTTTTGTTTGCCTTTTCCTACAGCACCCACTGTGATCTGAAGAATATTCAACAGCAAACACATCCTGGTTCGTGTCCATCTGCTCAAAGGCTGCACTTTGGTATTTTTCCACTGTTTGATCTTTCTGATGTGTTTGCTTACACGGACCTGGAGGAGCAGCCTCACTGTTCACATTTTGTTCTCTCCTCAGCATGAGGAGGAGGAGGATCAAAACCTCCCGAGGTTCTGGTGAGGCTTTGTCTTTTCTCCCCACAGAGAAATTTTCTTCTCAGCTTTGGCATGTCATCATCCTCCCTGTTGATTACCACCTCCCATCACGTTCCCTCTTGAAAGAAGTAAATTGCTGCCACAGAAAACCCTTTTCCAACCTCCAGCGAGTTTCCTATGGCCCACAGATCCCAGATGTTGTGCCATGTTTTTAACCACAATCTGCAGGTTCTTTTTCCTGTTAATTAACTATTTATTCCTTGCAGCTCTCCTGTAATGCTTTGGATGAATGTTCCTCCAAACATGGGGTTTGCACATACTGACAGAACATGGCCAAAAAAAGTCCCTCCATTTCATCTGTCACTGCCACAACAGCAGCAAATCAAATCAAAATCATCAAAATCAAACCAAATCATCTGGCAAAGCAACTTTAATCTACCCTATTTATATTTTCCTGTCATTCATTTGCTAGATCAAAAAACATTCAGTTATAGAAATGAGTTAGTTCACTTCCCAAGTAAAACCAGGAAAGAGAGGTAGCTCACCAAATCATTCAAAAATCTGTGGAAGCTGATAGTGCATATTTATACCTTCATCTCTGAAAGTGTTGCAGCCTAACACGAGCCTGTCAGGTTTCACTGGATGTGCTGATTGCTCATCTCTCAGTGTATCACAAAGGGAAATCCTGATTCTGGGACATAAAGGCTGCCAGGAAAGTTGATTGCATTAACTGGAGATCAATGCTAGAAATATGGAAATTACTACAAAGGCATAAGGAACCTTCCAGAGAGACTCAGAGCAACCCATTCCCAGTCCAAAATTCAGAAATATTCAAGGTGGGTCAAAATCTTATTTGTACTGGATTAGGATTTGGTGTCATTTTTACCAAGCACTACCCAGGTACTATTAAGTGCACCTACATGAGGTAAGTGGATCATTAGAAGTGCTCACAGTGCTTCAGATTTTCCCAAAACAGTGGTTGAACTATCCAGTTAAAAGAGAGAACTGCAGCTAACCCTGGAGTTAAAATTTTGGTTGGTTTACATTAACAAACTTGAGGAAGATTTTCTACTTCCCCTTTGCTTCTCCTCACTCCTTGGGCTCCTGGGCTGTTCACTTGCCAAATCTGAGCAATATCTTCCATGAATATTAACAAGAAGCTGTAAGAGCAGATTTGGTGATGAATAAGATGTTGGAAGGGAAGATGTGTCCAAAATCTCACTGATAGTTGCAAGAGGGGACTGGGGCTGGCACCACCAGCCCAGATGATTCCAGAGGTGTGCAATTAGTTCAAAAGCTACATTTTAAAATATGTTTCCTTTTCAATGGCAGGTTTTCCATGATGAAAATACCACTACTTGGATAAAGGAGCTACATGATGCTAATCACTTGATTCCCTCAACAAGTTCTGCCTTTACCCAAGGAATAACAATAAAAACCATTTGCATATTATGAAAACTGGGTATGAATCAGTGAGGAGCCTTTCTCTAAAAACATGCAAAGTTATCTGCACTTGAGGAGAGTCAGAGTAAAGTGGGTTCCTAAAAAAGCCCAACTCCCTATGCCCCTATGTTTTGCACAGATAGAGGGAACAGCCATTTCCCAGGAAGTGGAAATAAGGCCCATGGTTGGTTTATCCCCACCACAGTGACAGAAGGAGCTATCCATAAAATCTCCATCACCCCAAGTCAAGCCTGATATAGGAGTGCAAAGAGCAGCTCCTACAGAGTATTGCATCTCTTCCTATTGATATTCCTGTTGATTTGAGTGAGAGTGATTATCATCCAAGACTACAGATCACAGCATCCCTCAAAATCAGGCACTTGAGCAACAATTTCCCCCCCCTGAAGAGGTTTATGCTTTCAGGGCTCTACTGATGAGGCTCCATCCTTTTCAGCTTAGCTAATATGATTGCACGTGTGTATGCTGAATCCTTTTATAGCATATCAAAGACATTTACTACTTTGTGTAAGACTTGAAAGAACAGATTGAGGATTTGCCAGCAACAGCTCTTAAAGAAATGTTTACAAGGAAAACAGAAGAAATTACAGGTTTTTAGAACTATTAAGTATACGAGCCTAAAAAATTTGAAGGAGACCTCTGCACTACCTGAGAACAGCTGCTGAAGTACCAACTTCCATGAAACACTTGAGAAATCACAGGAGAAAAAATTTGTTGCTTTCCACATCATCCAAAATTAATATAATGCAGCCTTAATTCTGGGAAAACCAGAACCTCTCCTGAAAACAAGTAGGGTCATATCTGCCCCTAAACTTGGCTAATGAGCAAAGTAAAGGAAAATGTGAACAGCATTTCCAAGAGCAGATCTTTCACCTGAGCAAAGACTGACTGGAGGATTCTCTAAGCACAGCCCCCACCTCAGGAAAGGGCAATTTATGGGGTGTCTTAGACCATGTGGGAAGGCTGTTTACCCTGCAGAGCACTGGCTGATAGTGATGGTCAAATCAGTTAAACAAAATCATTTCTCTCCTACTCATCCAAATGCCCCCAGGCCATTTTAAATTAACTAACTGCAATTGAAGAAAATTGAATAAATCAGTTTTCAGGTTTGCAAAATATTGCATCCTTTCCTGTAATGACATTTTGTACCTCTGCCCATTTGTGATTTTACAGCTCATTAGTAACTATTTTAATGCTGCTCAAGCTTCCACAACTTTTTTCCTGCTGCCAAAAAACCACCACCAGAATACAGTTTTGTTCCATGAAACATGGAACAGCCAAAACACAGATGCCAGAGCACTCATAGCATTTTTTCCCCCCAAGTTGTTATCGTGGCTCCACAATTTTACTGCCTCCCTGTTGAAATATTTGGTCTGCACATTTTCATCCTTCATGCACCTGAACAAACAGTTCCAGCTACACAGAAGATGAACAAAATGTTGAACAGATTCAAATGGCTTTTATCTTATTCCTATTCTGATCACTTGTTTATGCATCACCTTAGGTCAGTCCTTATCTATTGACAACCAGAAGTTATCCACAAGGTTTCTTTTCCCTCTCAACATGGATAATATTTATGTTTCCTTTATTTTTCATTAATTTAATCAAATCTATGGAGACCCAGATGATCAGCAGCTTGATGAACTTTGTCACTTAAGCAATGGATTTATGGTTGGGAGATCATCTTCCATCATGCAATATGTGTTATGTGCATCAGAGCTTCAGTCCAGCACAAGGCTGCTGCCAGAGCTCACACACAAACAAAACTTCTAAAAACCAAGGGTTTCCCTGGCTGCTGTCCAGGCCAACAGCCATTATTTATGAATAATAAAAAATTCTTTTCACTATATCTTACAGATTTAATGAAGAGAGTTCTTAATGCTTATGCAATAAGCGACAAAGAAAGCAACACTCATTTCAGTGCAAAGGTCTAGACTTCTGGAGAACTATAAAATAATGATGTGCCTGTCTTGAAGTGAGTTTCAGCAGAACATCAGCAGCTCTTTTCCATGTGACACCCAAGAAAAAATTCCAGAGTAAATCAGTGGCAACAGAGCATTTTCCTGCAGTGTGAATGTGATCCATCTATCATTGCCACAGAAAAATGGGAAGCCTTTTCTTTCCAGTCCTCAACACGGTGCTTATCAGATCTTTAAATCACAAATTAATATCCCCCTGTTCTTGAAACCACAGAAATTTTGACATATATCTAAAAATTGCAAAATGCACCAGAGGAACAAGTGCCATGAACTTTTTACACTCATTCCAATGATGCATTTGCAGTAAATTCAGCACAAGGTAAAAAGGGAAAACAAAAAGAGTGTATTTTCCAGGCTCAGTCCAAACATATCATCACACCTCCACTGGGTTTTTTTTATTGAATGCTTATCCAAGAAATTTTCCTCCCATTTTGTCCTGAGCTGTACTACACAGGCACAGTCTATACACAGTAAAATACACAGTATAGGATTTGAACTGGATAATTGGGCCCCAAGTTAAAAGAAATGCAAATACCGTTTCCCTGAGTGCCTTTTATTTATTTATTTTATTTTACCTGAAATTCTAAGAGCCATGAAAAAAAAAATAAAAAATTGCAAGCTCAGAATTTTCCCCCATTCTGGCTGCCCTTGTTATACAGCAGGAAAAACCATCTGACACTAAGGAATTAAAAGCTTATCTTCCTACAGCCCATTCCTGAAGCTTTGGTCGCTGGAGGACACCAGGATATACCCTTGGAGATGTTAATTTTCCTTGCACAGACCTATTTAGGATGATGTATTTACATATTTATCACTTGGTGAGCTATATCTTGGTAATATATTTAACACATGCAACTGAACCAGCCTGCTTGACCTCAACTAGGAAAAAAAAATCCCTACTTCCCAAGCTTCTATTATTAAAAATAAAATAAAAATAAAGAAAAAAAAAAATCACAGCTCTGCTTCTAAGACCCAGAAATGTAAACATTAAGTCAGAGTTCCTTCCAGCAAGGCAGCACCACTTGGGCTGTGAATGAATTATATGGCATTTGAGGTGACAATTTTATTTGTGGTGATTAAGAGATATTTGCATTCCCAAAGAATGATTTCTGCAATTCAAATCCATCTCTTATCCCAGGAGTGATTTATCTCAAGCAAAATTCACAGTATTTCCAGATTTTAGAAAAAGTGCTTTTATTGAAATTAAAAGAATAACCTTTAAGTGCAGAAAGGACAGAAAGAACACAATTTATATAGAGGAATGTGGGGAATTTGCTTGGGAAATTAAAGCTACATGACCAAGAATTACTTCTTTTAATGTGATGTCCTTAAAAAATGAGTCAAATACCTCATACAAGTGCCTTGTTAGACCTTTGCACATCACTCAAGCCCAAATGTTACAATTCATAAAAAGCTCCTCAGTTTGAGCTGGGAAGAGTGTTAAACAAACAGTTGTTCCTACAAAATCCTGCATAAAATGTTTCTTGGCTATTTCTGCACCTATTTAATCCATGTTGCCATACAATCATTACTTCTAATGAAATCTTCCCCTCTAACTTCTTTTCCCACTCCTTGTTGTTTGTTGAATCCAATTTTTGGCTCATGCTCAGGAATATTTGAGAAGAGACCAGAGTTTTCTACTTTTACTGATCACACTCAGTCGTAGCTTCTGTGAGGAGCCACCACTGGGCTTTTGAGTGGAAAAACAACCAGAGTGAAGTTGGAGATTCACTTGAAAGGGAAGGAAAAAAAACAAATCAAGATGTGCTGGATAAAGTCCAAGTGATCTGAAGGAATTCACAGCCAAGGTTGGGAAAGACAACAGCGTTACATATACCAGGAATCAGAAAGGCTTGAGCTGCTGCAGATCCAAACTCTGAGTTATGGGCTGAGTTTTGGCAACCTGAGTTAGAATGAACTAAGTGAAGGCACAAGTGAGCTGGCAGAAACCAAAAAAAAAAAAAAAAAAAAAGCTTTTGTCCTTTATCAGGTCCAGAACAAAACAATGATGGATTAAGAAAGCAATAATGAGGATTTGGAAAGAAAACACTGAGACACACAAACATGAGTGATGAGGGTAGAAGCACTTAAAAATATCAGTGCACTGAAAGAAGAAAAGCACTTCCCAACCAAAGGAAGTTTTTCTGCATAGGATGCAGCTGCAGCAAGTCATGGCTGGGTGGTTGGTAGCAATATATAAAGGTTAACAGCTCCTTCATTCTGTAGTTAAAGATGCTTTCCCAGTGAAATAAAGAGACTTCTATAGATAGAGGATGCTTATTTTGTTGGACTATATCAAGGACTGGATAGGCTTTTTAAGTAAATTAAGAAAGTTAATCTCACTAAAAAGTTTGTCACAAAATCATTGATCTACTCAAGCAACTGAAAACCTCATTGTGATGTCAACGCTGGGGATTGCAGCTGAAGAGTTATAGGCCCTGCAAAACCTGGGACAGGTTGGAATGAGGTAAAAACTGAATGATTGGCAGAGTTTATCAGCATTTAGTAATGTCAACAGTTTGGCCACAGATATGGAATTGGTACAAACATTTTGATTCCTAAATGGAGAACCCACAGGAAACCTTGTAAAATAACATCTTAGAAGCAACAGAAAAAAAACCTTAATTCACTCTTACTTCATGTCAGGTGTAATTAATGACTGAAAAGTCACCAAGCTTGAGTAACACACTCTGAGTAATGAAAGCTGAGCAGGTCATTTCTTGCTCATTCACCTTTTTAAGGCTGATCCTACTGTCTCTCCAGGCAGGAAGCTCCTATTGCACTCAACAGGAAACTGCATGGAAAGGAGGGGTGACAATGATGCATAATGCATTCCTGCATCTAACTAATGAGCAAACATAGAGCTTTAAAAGTTAAACAAGTGAGGGAAGACAACTCAATTTTTTAGAACTTGAATGTCTCAGAACATGACTTTTACGATCACACACACGTGGAACCTGAACCCAAGACCTCTGAAATCAATGGGAATCTCTTTTATTTCCATGCTCTTCTGATTAGACTCTCAGCAGTTCATTTAATACAAGATATGAAACCATTTAGAAGGCTAATTTATGTCCTTTTTTTTCCTGAAGTGTACATGCTGTGCAGTATATAATGCTATAAACCAGAATGTGTTCATAATAGCCTGGCCAATTTGCAACAGATTCTCAGAATCTTTTTGCAGAGGCAATATCAATTCCAGTGATACTCTTCAGGCCCAAGATGTTGGATATTTCAGCTCCTAGTAATGCTTCTAAAATTGAAATGAACTTTTTAAAGTGCATCTACTGTAACATTTATCTTCTGCTATCAATATAAGATGCTGTGAGCTATCTTGCTGGATAGGGCTAATAACAGCCAGCTGAACCAGAAGTGACTTTGCAGCATAGAGGTGATAGAATTATCCTTCCTGTGTGCACTTTATCTGATTTTAGGTCAGTCAGTCACTTTTAATGAGTAAGAAACACGGGTTTTTCTGCAAAGCTCCTCAAAAAAAATATTTAGTATTGTCCACAGGCTGAGGAGTGATTAAAAAAAAAAAAAAAGGCAGCTAGAATTAAAACTGTGCTCAAAAAGAATGAAAACCAGCAATGCTGAGGATTTCTCAAGACAAGCCTATCAGTTCCTGCACACATTTCTGTCCAATTATACTGCCTTTACTTCAGAGTTAATAAAATTCTACTATATAATGCTTCTTTATGGAGATTGATGGACATGTTTCATGCTAATTCCTTCTTGAGTTAGTAAGCCTTTACTTGCCACGTTAAGGCAGCAATGATGTCAGGCAGCCCAGCAGAAATGCCAGTGCATACTTTTAAATGTCATTAGGTTGCAGACCAAATTAAACTATTGACCAAATTCAAGTGTTTACCCCAAATGCCATCGAGGCCTCGCTATCCTTAAAGGCTGAAGTGACACCACAGGGGTATTAAAAATGAGTTTTACATAACTGACACCGAGTCCTCACAGCAGAGACCATGAGACAATGTGAGGAGCAGGGATGTGTTTTCCCCATGCACAGAACTCACAAAAAGAAACCTGGCAAATGCAAAGAAAAGCATCAAATATTACTGTAAATATGATTCACTTCAGGATATTTGATTTCATTTATCATACTATTCTGATTTGGAAGTTTGGTGACGTGGAGAAGCTCTAGACCTGGAAGGATTGGCCACAAAGCTCTGGTTCCTACTGGAACAGAGACAGCAGGACCCAGTGGTTCAGGTGCCAACCACAGCACAGCCACAGGCTGCTTCTGACTCCCAGGGTCACACACAGTCTGCCCACAGCTCCAGGGACAGCAGTTCTCCTGCAGGCACTGGATAAAAGCCACACTCCCAAATTTCTTTTACATACCAAGACACAACTTGCATTCCTTGTTCTGTGCCCTTGCAGCTCCCAGCCTCAGTCAGCTGATTTTTCTTACAGGAAACATCTCTCTCTTCTTGGTAAGAAGTTTTCAACAGCTCAGTTTCTGACTAGGAACAAACAACCTGACAGACCCCTTTGGCTTCTTGTTGTCACTCTGCCAGTCCTTAGCTCCTGATGGCTTTGATGTGGGTTCAGGGAGGATGCTCAGTCCCCAGCAGCGAGAACAAGGCTCCTGGGTTTTGACCTGTTTGATAATCACCTTGCCAAACAGAGCAAACACCACCAAACTGTTCCCAGGGATATGTGAAGCTGGGACATCTGTTCCTTTCCTATGGATTGCTGGGTAGGCTCAGGGCCTCCAGAGGCTCAATCCTCAGGGAATGTGGATAATACAGGATAACTCAGAGGAACTGCTAAGCACACAACCCCCCAGACACCAACAAGCAAAACTGCCCAGCCAGCATCAAATCTGCTAAAATGAATACAGGGATCTGAGGAGTTTTATTTTGTGGGTTTTGTGGTTTTTTTTCTACAATTGTCTGTCTCCACACAAGGGACATTTTGCTAATTGGCGTCGTTCAGTTAAATGAGGAGGTATTTTGAGATTAAAAAACATAGACCAACTGTTTGGATAATGGAATGAGGAGCAGGCTTATAAACCAGAGAAATGAGGAAAGGAGCTGTCATCCTCTGGAGGTTACAGTGAAAAATGATCTCGGGAAATGGGAGGAATGAATAAAGCATCAGTCAGTAGGCACAAACACAAAGCAGCAGCATCACAAAGCAGAAATCAAAGGAATAAACACAAAATTGGGATTGACTAGGTAGAAATAATACAAAACAGGATCCCAGAGTGTCAACAAACTGCAGGCTGAATAGGAGTCAAAACTGCCAAGCTGCTGCTTGGCAAAAAAAAGTAAACTCATTTTACTGGAGTGTATTAACAGTAAAGTCTTAACTAAAACATAGGAGGTGATTATTCTGCTCTATTAAGCATTGCTGATGTCCTCAGTTGGCATATGGTTCTGTCTGGGTAAAAGTATAAACAAGATACACAGGCTAAGAGGGTAAGATGAGGATAAGAGTTCAGGGGGGAACAGTAAAATTGATAAAAATTTGAATACAACTTCTAAGGAAGTGACAAAAGGAAATAGATTGAGCTACTTGAGGAAGGGAAGACTCGACAAGGGAGCCATGAGATGTCTTAAAATGAGCAAATACTTGTCATAAAGAAAGCAGTTATCCTGGAAGATTGTTCTCCATATCTGTGAGGACAGAACAAGGAACAACAGACAAATTACAGCACGGGGGTTTGGTGAAGTATTGGAGGAATCTTTATGAGGATCAGATTGCCTCCTTCAGGAGTTTATGATCAGCCTGGGCACACGATTGCTGGAGCTCTATGAGTTCTCTGAGACCTCTGTTGGGATTTGGTCCAGCAGAAGGACGGGAAGAGAAGATGGAAGCATTCCTTGTGTGCCTCCCTGGCCATGGAGCATCACAGGTTCTGCTGCTCTCCTGGGGGAAGCAGCAGGAAAGAACATCCCCCACCTCACCGGGAGAGAACATGGAAAGCGGGAAGCCAAGGTTTTGTTTCTGATGAGTTGGTTTCCTGTCAGAGAAGTTTTTACAATCAGAAAGAAATAATGAATTTCTGAATTCTTAAGAGACAACTGGGATACAGATCTTCAGTATAAAAGCACAGTGAGGAATGTACTGATTATCCTTGAGGAATCAGAGTCTCTCCAGTTTGAGTGTGAACATGATGCATCCTCATTTTCCTGCTCATCTTTAGACACATTGAAGGTGAGATATAGAGGTTCTGGGGAATGCATGAGGGATATTGATGTGTATTTACATGCTCTCAGTGCAAGACAGTCATTTTATAAATATTTTTTCCTGTGATTAACTCTGGCTGCAAAAAAATACTCAAAACTTTCAAGCAATACCTTACTTCTTTAATTATCTGTTTTTGTCAAAATCTGTTATAATCCCATTTCAGGGGTACAGGAAAGTAAAAAACACTAACACATCCTAATATGACAAAATAATGAGAATAAGCCAAATGTCACTATATCCTTCTACAGAAAATAGCACAGTTAAATCTAGTGTCAATCTGATAAAGATACATATTCCCCATTTAAGATTATGTTTGGACTGACAATAAGGTGTAGAAGAAGAAAATAAAAAACCAAACAGAGAAACTGTAAAAAGCCATATTTTGCAACCAGAGGAAAATACTAAAATAACATATTCTTATGGCCATTTTTCTATTTCTCTATCAGCAAATAAGGCAGATTGGAAAAATGATCATTCCCATCAGGAGGTTCTGAAAAGACATAAAATAGATTAAACTGCTCTTGTCTTTGTGTTTGAATACAGAAGCAACAAAAAGTAATTTCAGTTCAGAGAGGCTGAAGGCAAACAACAGTAATCTTCAGTTTCATTTTCATTCTGGCAGGTCTTCTTGCTGATGCTTTGCCCTTAATTGCTTTTCTAGTTACCTAGTTGAGCACAACTGTGTGAGATCATATTTAAACAAACTCCCTTTGTTTTCTTAACTCCTGCAGAACCAACTTTTTTTTGGCCCTGGACTGTGCAGTTCTGCCTTCTATTAGTAAAAGGTCAAGCTTTTAGTTGGGTTGGTCTTTTTTTAAACTTAATATTCTCAGTATTGCTATTTTCTGAGTCCACCTAGACAGGCAATGTTTGACAGCAGGTCTCTCATAAATGACTCCCAGCTGCCCTTCAGTCATGGAAGCATCTTGCTGCTCCCTGGTCTTCTCTTTCCTTTTTTTTTCTTCTCTGATTAATTTTAATGTTAGAAAAAACACCAGATGTGATGCCCACAACATGGGGGCTGATCTGACCTGTCTGATCACTGACCTGCTCCTGGGAAAAAATACTGGGAAAATTTTAGTGGGAGAAATCCACCCTGCTGATGGAAACAGGAAAAGAGGTAATAATAGTTGGGATGGAGCGAGCCAAAAGTAGTAGCATGAAAGAAAAGGCATAAAAGGCAGAGAGAACAGCAAAGTTCACAGGAGCCAGAAGATAAAGCATTGGGAAATGCAACAGAAATTCTGAAAAAAATGAAGCCAAAACATGGACCCAATTCAAAAAGATCAATGGGCTTGAGAAAGTCTTATTCTGAGATTCAACAGGGGCTTTTTGTCTCTGAAGTAGTTCAGACAAACCAACCACTCTCCTTTATTGCATCCTGTCTTTTATCCCAAAAAACATCTCCCTTTTCTCCCCTAAATAAACTCTATCATCCATATAGGTTATTTTGCACCAAAGATACTCAAGAAGAAAACAAGCATCTGGGTTGAAATTTTGCCTTCAGTAAGATAAATAACACAATTTCCACAGTCTACAAGGAGGGCTGGTGTTTCATCCTTAGAACATATTGGGAATGTGAACTTTAAATCCTACAGGATTACATAGAAAAAACAGTGTCAAAGAATTTTCATCACTTTTTTTCTTATCAATTTACAGAAATTAGTAGCTGCAGGGCAGACACAAGTGTAAGAGTTTTTCATTTGAATGGAACATTGGATAGAATCTGCATGATCAGACTCAAAGCTTTTATAAAAGTTCACTTGGCCTTTCTGTTAGTTCACAATTATCTCATTATTGAACACTGAATCTTGAAGCCTGATCTGATACTTGGGACCATCAAGGTGGCAGAACACTGGAAGGATGATGGACTACGTGGGAAGAGGAGGGTTCAGAACAATTTTTGAAACTGTTTGTGGCTTGTAGTTCTATTAAAAGTAGGAGAGCAATGCCAGTAAAGATCTATAGAGCCCACAATTCTTGGAGGTCACACACACACATTAAAACCAGGCAGGGGAGGAGGGGAAAAAGAAAATTTCATTTTCAATATTCCAGTTGCACGCACGTGGAACCAAAATTCAGTTTATATGATCTCATCCCAGGTTCCCAAGGAGCTGACATTAGAGCTGGAAAACAAACCTTTACTTCACAATTCTCAATCTAACTTCTAATGGAGTTAGGGAACAGATTCATTCACAGATGTGTAAGTTAGAATTAACTATGAGACCATCTCATGGTTTCATGTATTGTTATGAGAAAATCCAGGAATGGGGATTTAAATAATCTTCTATAACTTTTCCTGGCTGTTTTCCATTATAGCAAAGGTGCATATTTTAGTTGCTCTCGCTAAAAATGCGAGAGTAATTTCCAATTTGCATTAATCTAAGTTTAATTCTGGCAGTTGTTTTTATAACTTTCCTGCAGTCAGCACTAACTCTGCCCATCAGCAGCTGAGTTGGGCTCTTCAGTGCCTTGGCAGAGACCCTTCAACCACAGCACTGCTGCTGAATCAGGTTTAAGTAACAGCTATTCTGTTACTTAAAGAAAGGAATTATTTGGGCCATGCACATTATTTTAAAGTTCAAAATGTAATTTAAAGATGCTAAACCCTTCCTGGTAATCCTCATGCTTTAGTGTTTTTTTTTTTTTCTTATCTATATCTGCAGTTCTAGTCTAAGGGAATTCTTCTCTAATAAAATCCCATAATTTAATGCACTGATGGTAATGCTGATTCAATTTTCTGCTTGCATAAATATATTCTAAATCCATATTATAAAAAATATCACTGGCCCTAGGTGTAAAAATCTGTACTTCTAATCATCTATGTAGCCAGAATTAATGGGCCAGTAATAACTGT
The DNA here is from genome assembly GCA_013397135.1 of Pachyramphus minor. NCBI lineage: Eukaryota > Metazoa > Chordata > Aves > Passeriformes > Tyrannidae > Pachyramphus > Pachyramphus minor. The sequence goes on from VYXB01008839.1 coordinate 1,754,681, forward strand.
CATTTGATAAACTGATCAATCATACTTTATCTGCACTACCACAGCATAATAATGGCATCCACTAGGAAAAACATTAGAAACTAAAAGATCAGTTGGTTCTGAGCATGGATTAAAGGATTATTTAACCAGATGAAAGCAATGAGGGTGAAATTATTTCAAACAATGTGGAAACACCATTTGTTTTAAACTGAAAACTGGAGGTTCTGGTGAAGAGCACAAAGAATACAAAGACTGGGTTGTGTCATTTATGGAAGATATCCTGCCAGGAAGAATGCAAAGTGCAAGAAAGAAATGCCCAAGTTCCTTTTCAGTTCACATGCAAAGAAGTTTATCCTGAAGAGAAATCAAACATATTTTGTTCAAATGCAGGTACTGGGAAAAGCACATGGATGTAAATGTCTAAAGCAGTCAAGTAAAACATGAACCATCATAATCAACAAGAAGAATGTACCACTGGCCTGTTCATGCCACTAAACTGATATGCTTTATGTGTCTCAGTAACAAACAGTCCAGTTTGGGAAAACCTTCCCAGATTCCATGCCTGAAGCTTTGCAGGAGGATGCCCCCGTGAAGTGCTGTCTCAGTTCTCTGCACATTCAGAGCCCTCAAAAACTGGTACAACAGAAGAAGAATAGCAAGAGGAACAGAACATGCCCCTGCCTGCAGTCACTTGGGTCTGGCATCACAGACCTTTGGAGAGGTTCTAAAGAATCTCAGGTTCATGGCAAACTCTTGATTCTGGCAGTTCTGCCAACTCCATAATGCCAACAGTCAGCAACTCCAAGGGGATGGAACAGATTACAACCCTCTCCAGACCCACAACACATTGAATAATAATACATAGGGTGAAGAAGGTAGGGGAGAGGAATGTTATAAATGTAGTTTATCTGCCCTGATAACGTTCTAAGCTTGTTACAGTTCCAAGTGCATGTGCAAGTTTTATCACCAGACTGCATAATTAAGATCTTAACACACACATTCTCCAATATCCAGATGCCTTAGCACTAAGGAGCTGGGAGCCATGTGGTCCCTGGAAAACATATCAGCAACTCTTCGTGACAGTAACTGTGTTAGTACTGTTACATCTTGGAAGGATGTGACAAGAATCTCTTTCAAACTACTCCACTTAACTGGAGAGAACTGAATGTAAAAGTGCTGCTTCAAATCCTAATGTGTAACATTCTGGCAACTGTGATCCTGCCTGTTTGCAAAACCAGCACCAAAACCCTTCACCTTTGTGCCCATGGATCCACAGATTGTTCCACACATACAGGGAAACTCACAGGTACATTGTCCTGGTTTAACCCACAGGTTTATAGAAGCTGAACACCACACAGACCCTCACTCACTGCCCCCTGCAGTGGAATGGGGAGAGAACTGGGAAGAAGGGGAAAAATCAGGGGTTACAATAAAGACAGTTTAAGAGGACAGAGAAAGAAGGGAAAGTATCAACAACAATAATACATGAAACAAGTGATGCACAATGCTCCTGCTCACCTCCTGCTGACCAAAGCCAGCAGCTACCCAGAAATCCTCTCCCCACTAGTTTGTACCCTAAGCATCATCTCATGTGGTCTGGAATATCCCTGGGGTCAGAAATCCTGGCTGTGTCCCCTCCCAGCCTCTTGTGCCCCCCCAGCCTCCTCACTGGTGGGGTGAGAAGCTGAAAAGTCCTTACAGTAATTACTGCTCAGCAACAGCTAAAACAGCTACATCAGTGTGTTATCAAGATTATTCTCATCCTAAATCCAAAACACAGTAAGGCACCACCTACCAGGAAGAACATTAATTCTGTCCCAGCTGAAACCAGCACACACGTACATCAGTGTCCTACCAGACACAGATGACAACCCCCTACTTCCCAAACACTTGGTTTCCTGGTATCTGCTGCCTTGCTTTTGAAATACCTCATTTTGATCAGTCTGATAGAGACTAATAAGGCAAATAAATGATCTGTGAGGAAGAACTCACAGATCTGTGGTTGAGATGACAGCACTGAAGGGAAACATAACAAGCCTTCATATAAAGGAAAAGCCACTAAATTTAAGGTGACACCCAGTTGTTTGTCATGTCAATGGCACACAACACAAAAGTTTTCAATTCAAAGGTCTGAAGTGCAAAAAGGAAAGTTCAGGTGACAAATTTCTGATGGTTTAGAGTACCAGAATAAATTGCTGGGGAGACTGTGGCCAGTGAATAAGTGTCAGCAGTGATGCAGACAGGGCTGATGCTGTCCCAGGGGAAGGGGTGGATGAGTGAACTCCTTAAGAGCCCCTGGAGAGAACGACACCCCAACCACACTTCCAAAGCTTCACAAGTTGAGTGGATTGAGGAAGTGGTGAACTAATTACTTATGTGAAAAGGTTCTGATAGGATGATATATCTACTAAACCAAGATTCAGCTGGATTTATAGTTTGTTCCCTGCCATTTCCATCTCCAGCAGATGAGGTGTGAAATTGCCTCAGCAGAAGGATGCAGCACATAACAGCAGCAGACAGCATTAGGAACAACAGCACTAAGACTGTCCAACTTCAGGATCATGCTGAGCTCATCACTACCCTCTGGATCTGCAGATTCCTCCTTCACAGAAGATTTCCTGGGAAACTGGAAGCCAGAGCTGGTCACATGCTCATTTTTTAATGCCTGGACTACTGATACTTTTTCAGTCTCTGCTATGAAGTTGTCCCCCAGAAAACAGCACTGAATGGCAGAATCACAAAATGGGACACACACAATCCTTCTGCTTCCTCTGCTCTGTTCATTTTGAGTTTTCTTTCAAAACCATGGCCTTATGGTTCATAAGCATTTGAAAAATGAAGCCAGATAACTCAGACACCATCTTATTATCCTTTAGGGTGCTGGTCACTCCTCAAAAATACCCCTCAGCAGAACTGATGGACAGATCTGAGCCCTGTTGTGACTGTTGTGTTAAGGGAAGGCAAGAGATGAGAAGGTGATTTCCTGATCCCTCAGGAATGTTAGACATCAACACTGCTTTTGCTCTTTTATCTGCCAGAGGAGAAATGGCTAAATCCACAACAAGGATAAGCAATGCATCTAAGTTTAATAAGTAGCTAATTTGGACCAAATTTGCTCAACAGTTCTCATAATGTAACGATGTCTCCGTGGATAGGAAAACGCACATGATACAAATACCCAGGTTTGTATCAGAATGAAAAAGAGAAATACCCAAAGAGCAGCATTTTCCATCCAAGCAACACAAGTCTAAAGCAAATTCAAACCCCTGTAACTTCACCAAGGAGCCTGCACGTAACTGAGGGCAGAATTGGACACTGATGTAATTCTGCCTTTGTGTTCTACCCCTCAGTAATCCCTTTTAAATCTATTTGTCATACATGTCTTCCAGTTTTATAGGATTAAAGGAATTTTTAGTCCTTCCTCTGCTCTCCCAAAGAAAAAAAAAGGATGCAAAGGAATTAATGAATTTAGATTTAACGCCCAACTTTAATTGTCAAGACAGGGCAATTATACTATAATTCATTAAAATAAAATCCATTCTCCACACACATCCAACCCTGGGCTCTTTATGTTTCAGACACATCACTTAAATTTACACCAGTCAGTAGAAAATAAATGCTACTACTAATTTTTATTAAAATACTAGTTAATTCACATCTACCATAATTGAAATATAGGACAAAACATTGTAATTAGCTCCCTCCTGCAGACCATACAAAGATTTTAATGAACTTTTTTATTCAGTCAGCATGCTGAAAATTACTTTTTCAAACCAAGTGTTCTTATCATTGAGGAAATTGCCTACATGTAAGAATGGCCTCTAAAAATTATTCAGTGCCTTGAAAAAAAGCAAGCTTGTGAATATTTCAGACTAAGTTTTAATAGTTTCCTTTGGAAACATCTTTATTGTGCCAATGTACTAGACATGGAGGGAGATACTGAAATAGAATTTAACATAAACCTCCTCAAAATTAATAAAATTGTTCACATAAGAATCACCTTTGCTCCAGATATAGCTTTATTTTTTCCCTTCTTGGCTTCTCCATTGCACAAAAAGCTTTATTTCCACCTTGTACTACCTTGCTCCTGCAACCTCCTGAAACCCCATCCCCTTTTTCCCTGAATACTAACTAGAAGTAAGATAAAAATTTCATTATCTTAAGGTCTGCAGAGTCTGGATTCAATATTTTAATTTTAAAAAAAAAAGAATTTTTAATTTAAAACCTGTATAGAGATCACAGAATTCCTGCTGTTTCAGAAAAGCAAGCAAAAGACCCTTTCCACTCTACTAGATTGACAAAAAAGACAGCATGCTAATGGACAGGCAAAAATCAGCTCTGCCAAGGGACTGTCACGCCAAAAATCCATTATTAAACTACCTGATTCTTTTTCCAAGTGTTCAACATCATCTACTGCATACTTGATTTTTGCTTCTCTCAGCTTTCCCTTTCTTCCTCCTGCCTTCCCATCTCAGAGGAGAGCAAACGTGACACTATCACGAGTTTCCAGCTCCTGCAGCTCCAGCCCAACACACCCTTTTCCTGGTGCTTTGCCATATTCTTAGTTAATGATTTTCCAACACTGGCCTACAGGAAGGTGATGCAGAGGCTGAGGGGTGTGTTCCTGGAGAATCCTCCTGGTTAAGGGATGCCTGTCATGGTTATTTAGTGGCACACATTTCCTCTGAGTTCTCTCCTTCATTTGGAAGCCTGGCAGAATTTGCTGTGCTTTAATGTTTCAGAAAACATGGACAAAACAATTTCCAAATCTCCTGTGTCAGCACACAACCACCACCAGTTCTGTCCCTGGTGAGATCACAGTGTTTGGAAGAGGCCTCAGAAGCATCTTGCTTTCCTGGACAGGATCTGTGCAAGGTCTGATCCCATCTACCTTTGGCTTTCTGGAGGTTAATTCATCCTAGCTAAACCTCAAAGTGGTTTTCTGATCTGAACCCCAGACAAAATGGACAACTACCCCTGGCTTTTGGATAACTGTGCTGATGAGAAAAGTTAAGCAATTATGTTCTTTTTTTACAATTGCAGCCCGTGAAAAGGAATTAATTTGTTGTGTTGTTATAAAGCAACACATGCAGCTCTCGAGTGTGTTCCTCCTCTTGAAATCTCTGTTCCCACTAAACTGGACCTCTCCCTCCTCTTTCATCTCAAACCTTTATTTTTTTTTTCCCCTCATCTTGAAAAATAAGGTACCTGACTGACTGATAAACAGACCTATTTCCAAATCATATCAGCAGCTCCATCTGCCAAAAAAAGTTCATCCCCACTGCAATTTCCACTCGGGGACTCGTGATAGTTCCATAGATCAAGCACACTGCTCACAAATGCACCACATGACACTAACAGGGGATACAAGTTCCTCTACAAAATCAAGAGAGAGCAAAGTAATAGAAATTGAAAGAAGATAAAATGTTTTGTAGGTAGCAGAACACCAGCTGATAGCAATTTCTCTTTCAAGCCACAGTATACTTAATTTATTTATAGGCATTGGGAAAACGTTACTGCCACAGCCCTGGGTAGGAAAATACACTACAAGTGCCACTTTATAAAAAAGCAGCTCAGAAGCAGAAACATAAAGAAATGAATAATGTTTCCCTAAATATCAAGTCACATTTCTTGCAACAGAATAATGATGAAGCCAGGAGCCAAGTTAGGCAATTAGGAGTGAGAACAAGCAAGTACAGCCTATAGCCAGCACATAGCAATGGCTTATTTAGGAGTTCTACTGAGGAAGGATCTAAAGATGAAAAGCAATCACTCATGATCTTTATGTCTAAACTATGAGGACCAATATATTTATGTTTCTGATACTGGGATATATCATCCACATTAAGGTGCTGCTGGTATTTTTAAAATAGACTTGTGCTTTTTGTGGCTGTCCTTGAACATGGTTCTTCATGGTTTTGCTTGGATACTTCAAGTGGTTTGACCTGTGTAAAACTTGGCAGCTCAAGGGACAGAGACAATGTTTTCTTACCGTGCTGGTAAGAAAAAAAGGAAAAAAAAAAAAAAAAAGAAGGAAAATGAAGAATAAAAAGAAACAAAGGTGTGATTGTTGGAGTTTTCAGGCTCTATCATGAATGTCTCATTTTAGCTGACACTCACACAAATGTGAAAGCTGAGGGGTTAGAAGAGGCAGCCTCTCCCTTGATCTGCATGCAGAAGGACCAGACAGGCTCAGTATTGCTGGTGATACACCCTTTTATAACCTTGCATCTTTATTTCAGGAAGCTGAGTATCTCCCAAGATTTAAGAACATACGTAACGAAGCTCAGGTTTTTAAACTCTCAAATTAGTGAAGGCACTTGAGCTTACTGAGCTAAGCAAGTGTGGAAGACAGACAGTTACCAGTGACAATTTGTGGGATGAACAAGAGCACTTGGATTTTGGCTGGATAGACACTGTGACCATTCACCACCGTGAAGGGCTGCTGAGAAGCTTAAATCTAAAAAGAGCACTGCACCTTGAAAAACTAAATAAAACTATAATGCCTTTCTGAGGGCAGACAATCAGTGTGACTCTTGTACCCCTTGCATGTCAGGCACATGGTGGAAAACCAGGAAGGAGGGAGGGAAACACAACATTGGCACCTGCAGGAGAACGGGCATTTTGCAGCTCTGCCATTAATGCCAAGGAGGCAAAGTGGTGATGAGTGATCAAATCAAAGATGGAAATGTTGCTTCCAGGAGAAATACACAATTATTGCACCATGAGATAGCTGAAAATAGTCTGGATTTTGAGGATAAATAGGTCCTTTGGGTTAGAGTGAATTTACTACAACCATAGTGCTGGAGTTGAGAGCAGGATTAACAAATCATGGCTTCTGGGTTTCTTTTAGCCAACACTGACTCCTTAGGGAGCTTTTTGGTCTACTGAGGGGGAAGCAGACACATTTTTTCTTGGAGGTCTGTATTTAAAACTGTGAAACACAGGGGTCCTTCCCTTTCTATTTGCAGACTACAGCCTGTGTCAGCAACTTTTCATTGGTTTTAAATATGAAAGGTCTTTACAAAGGTCCACACTGAACAGAGTAACAGGCTGGAGCCTTCACAGCAAAGATACATTTGCTCTTAGAGACTACATGGACCTTCTAATGCAGTGTAACCCCCAGCAATTAAAATAAAGGATAAACTCCATGATCACACTGATATATCACATTAAAATAATTACAATAAAGCTTACTTACAATGCATTAAGGATTGCTGTAATGTGCAATGATCCCTAGGATTGCTTATCTGTACATCCATTTATCACAGAGTTCTGTTTATCTGTTGTTACAGATAAGATGGGAAGGGAGAGACTGATTCAGTTGCTCAGCTTCTAAATTAAAGCTATCCCAGGAAGAGAACCTACTTAGATTGCAGATTTTATTCTACTGCTTTGCCTTGTGGTTCAAGTGAACCTCCAGATTTTAGATCAGCACTTGATGTGTCTGGATCCTGAAGAGGAACTGCAAGGATGCACAAACACAAGATAACAACGCTGCCACTAACCCTCCTGAGATAAAACAGAACAAATCCTCAAACAGAGGATGCAAGAACGGTAAAAGTACAATTCTGGTCTCCAGATACAGCTTTCCTGTCCCTGCACTTTAAAGAAATGTAATTAAAGTCACCAAGCAAACTGTTGGGCAGTAACTGCTAACACAGAACCAGGTGTCAGTGGCCAGGCCCATGGATACAGTGCAACCAGGGAATGGATAGATTGCAACCAAAGAATGAGATTAAATGACCAAACAACTCTCACCAAACTAATTTTCAACAGACTATGCTTAGAGAACTTTCTAGTGCAGAACACCATCAAAATATATTTGAATACTTCTTTTATTCGTCTTGCTGTGGGCTGCTTAGCAAAATTTTTTTGTTTAAAGTAACTTTCCAAATGACCAAGGGCTGCAAAGCTAGAATGTAAACAATCAGATTTGAGCAGAAATAATGTTATTACATGCAAGAACATTTAATCTGAAGGAACAGGAAGAAAAATAGCTGTGGTTCACCCAGTGTTTTGATGACCTGGGCACTCAGGTTCATGGCAGAAGGAGATTTAAGTCCTAAATACACACACATTGTCACATCTTACCTAATGAACTGAAAAAGAACAGTTAACTGATTTTCATCTTTAACCTTAGGGTTAGATCGTGATCTTTATTCCTGTCTGGAGGAAAAAAAACCAAACAACTCCTAACATCAAGTACAGAATCATGCCTGGGAATTCCTCCTGACTCTGTATGAGAAAGCAAGGGAGAGAGGGAAGAAAAGCCAGAGAAAATGGGCTGCCCTTTGCCAGTCCCTGCTTAAACTCACAGAGGTTTGACCCTTGACAACCATGTTTAGTGCCCATCTTGCAGTTCATGGGCATTAATCCCATCAAAAAAGACTCTGTATTACTCCAGGTGGTGCCAAAACATCTGTCCAGGCTACTGATTCATTTATTTTCCATTCCTTGCTTTGACTGGAAATTTATTTTAAGAAATGCCTTCCTCAGCATTTCGTCTGTGCTTTCCATGGAATTAAGCTGGTTTCCATTAATCAAAATACAATCCCAGTGGTGGAATGGCAATCCTGGGGAGGATGCTGGTTCCACTCCCCTTCTCCATCACTAGATCAGCTGGTCATGTGTCATTATCTGCAAGACATTTGTCTAACATGTTTCAGAACTTCAAGCACAGAGTCTCTACATACTCTTAAAAATATCTTTCCCAACTGCTGCCACTACAAAGGGTAAAATTAATCTTCTTTTTCTGCAGTGTAAAAATGTTGCTCCTCGTTGTATCCACAGCTGACAGAGAACAACTCATCCACCCTGCAGTCAATTTTATTTATTTGAAAATAGGATTTGGGGGTTGTTTTGGTTTGTTGCTGCTGTTTTGTTTTGTTCCTCTCCTTCACTCTTTCTTCCCAGAGGCCATTTGCTGCAGCTCCAGTCATACCTGTTCCTTTTCTCTGGGTACTTTCCAGTGCTCAAATCTGGACAATGTGTTCCAGCCAAGGTCTCACTGGTACTGCCTAGAGCTGAAGGATTACTCACAGTTACTTTTGCCAGTGCGACATTTGCCATTTTTTTTTTGCAGCAGAATGACACTGTTGACTCATGTTCTATTTGTAATTCATTATAATCCCCCGGCCTTTTGCTCCAAATTTATTACTGATGGGTTTTCGTCCTGTTTTGTGCAGATGATTGTTCCTACCTAAGGATTTTGCATGTGCCCAGATTAAATTTATCCTTTGTTTTCAGACCATTTCTTGACGTGACTGAAAATTTTATTGCTGTGCTACATTTAATAAGAAGACTGATTTCAACATCTATGGTTTAATGAAAATGGTAAATAAGAGTAAATAATATTGGACCTAAACCAGATGACACACAACCACAACCAATTTATCTTTCCAGCCTGATACTGAACCACTGATAGCTACTACCAGAGTGTAGTTTTCTAACTGATTTTGTACCCACCTCATAATTATTTCTTTTAGACAATATTTTTTTAACTTACTTATAAAGCAGTAATGGAAACCAATGCCAAAAAGTCAAGATATGTGATACTGCAGGCTTATCCCTGAGTCTCAACACCTGGAAGTGTCACAGAAGAAAATTAGTTTAGTTTGACATCCATACCAGCTTTATTCATCCCCTTATCTTCTTGATGGCAACAAATATTTGCTTTAATATTTATCCTAGCATGGTTTTTTTCCTCCTAAGATTTCAGGTTCAAGTCACAGGACATATTTTCCCATTTCCTTCCCTTCCCTAATGCTAAAAGACAGGCACACTGCTTGTCCTTCCCCAGCCCCATGAATTTTCGAAGATACTAAAAGTTATCTTTAAAATCATTTCAGTCAATTCACTTAAACCACAGATAATTCCAGCTGATTTGCAAATATCTAATTTGCTCAAGCCTGTTCTTTCCCTAATCCAGAATCTTCCACTCCAGCTGAAGATATTAACTATCACTGCCACCTTGGCTCAGCAGAGGTTTTCTGTGAGAGCCAAAGCCAAGCCATGGGACAAAGCCTTGGCTTCCTCAGCAGTGCCTTTACATCAGTGTCTCTCTCCACTGAGCCACCATTTTTCTTCATTTTTTATTTCTTCTTTCTTCTAAACACTCGTAAAAAATTGCTATTCCTACATTCTTGCCCAAACACCTCATCTTATACGTGGCTTTCTGAGCTGGGGCTGCCACTCATGTTCCACTTAATTGCACTTTCTGTAAGTCCCTTCTTGCCACTGCAGCCACTGAGAACCTTGTCATTAGCCAAGGCTAATTCAGGCTTGTACCCTCTACACTGAGGAAATGGCAATTATCCTTATTTTTCTTCCTCCAATTTCTGCCTTACCCATTCTCAGTTTACTGAAATCTGGTTTTGAAGTAACTTGTTTTTATTTTGATGTCGTTCTCTCCCTAAAAATTCTCCATTATGCATTTTTATGGCCATTGCCATTCTGCCTTCTACTTTTTTTCTCCACAGGGGTTCCTTTTTTCCAGCTAGGGCCAAATGACACTTAATAATCCCCCATTAACTGACAAGCACACAAACATGTTTAAATACTGTTCAAACCACTCTTCTGACTGTTTAGTGATTTAAAGGTCACTGACATGCAGATGCTACAACATCCAATATTTAAGTCAAATAATATCTCAAAGCTGGAGACTTTGTCCCTGAGTGGTCTGTCCTTCTTAAATCAGAATACAAACTGAAGCAGCTCCTTTGGGTAATACACTGGGGTCTCTCTTGCAGCAAATCACAGAATCACAGGAAATAAGGAAGGAAGCTTTGCAGGTCCACACACAAATAACTTTTAAAGGTTTAGGTGGGTTACCAAAAGCAAGCTCCTACACACTAAACTGAGCCAAAGAGAAGGAACCTCTGCTCCCTAAGTGATGCCAAAGAGAGCAGGGTTGGGTTCTGTGATATTCCCCAAAACCACACTTATTTCAGTGGGGGAGCATGAACTTCCCTTTCAAAATCACATCTGCCTCACAGTCAATGAAGTAAGAGATATTAAAAGAAAGCCAGCACCATTATTGACAAAACTAACAAGTGCTCCCCAAGTGCTAATAAAATTCCAGACAAGCAACCCATCGATCAGCGGCTGCGCTCGGAGCACATCAGCCCTAATGCAATCACACACCAGGCCCCATCCCTGTCACTTCTCATGCCATATTTAATGACAAAATTGGTTGCTTACAAGCTTATAAGGAATTTAAGATTACACTTCTGGCATGCAAAGAGGACCACGTGCAATCTGCCTGGAGGATGTGAGCAGCCATATGTGCTCCAAATGCATTTGGGTGGGAGATATTTCGTGTGCTGCATCTCAGCTATTGTTTTTGGCTGATTCAGTTAGCATGTTCTAAAATTGGACTGATTTACTGAAGATTTGCAAAACATAATTCATGTGCACTTGTGCTATGAATAAGCCTCTAAAACTAATTCAGGCACAGTCAAAAAATAAATTGCAAAATAAGTTATTCAATTGAAATCTGCCATCTGAGGCACAGTAATAGAAAACATTTATTATAAACTAACACGTATTTGTGGCTAGAGATGTGTACAGTACTAAACATCTCTCTGCAAGGAATTTATTCAGGCTTTTCTGAAAGAACATCTTAACTGGGCTAACAGAAAATTACATGTTCAAAAATAATTGCAGGTTCTATGATTTTCCTCCTGCTTCCCAGGCTTCCCATTATCATTCCTTTTGCTTTGGAAGGCTTATGAATTTTAGGCAAACTTTTTTTTTTTCCCTGCACAGCTGCAGAAGGGCATTTCTGGAGTCTGGATTTAAACACTGGAAAGACACAGGTATGATTGGATGCAGGAGGAGAGGAAGCCTGGATACCAACACAATCATCTCGAGATACGACGCTCTAAATTTGACAAATTCAATTCCATGGGGCTGCTGGACTGTGAAAGTCAGAGGCTATGCTATGCTGGAGCTGCAATCCACTCAAAAGCAGTGTTTCCTCTTCAAAAGTGAGGGTATTTTGCCATTTCAGCCTTTTAGTGCTCAAGGGGAATTCTTTGAAATGAGAGCTCATGTCAGTAATTAATGATGAGTCTCCATGAGTGTGTCTGACATTAGAGCCAGTCATTGATAGGCCCAGTTCAGGCAGATAAAAGATCTTCACACAGAACAGCAGAATAAGGATTTTGGATATTTTGAACTTCTTGCATTCCCTCCTCCCTCAGGGAAGATAATGAAAGCCCCAAGAAGGAACATCCCTGTCCAGATTTCTCAGTTCCCAGGGAAGAAAATCTGGAAGAGACACTGAAAAGAAAGACAAAGGCTGAAAGACAAGAAGGAAAGTTCAGACTACTTCTGTTCAGCAGCTGCTTCTCCTGAGAAGTTCAGAAGCTTGGAACATTTGGGATTGCTATAAAAAAAAAATCCCAATCCAAATGGAAAGGGTGAAACACCTCCTTGAGCAGAGAATCCCACAGTTCAGTGGATGGTTTTAGTCACAGATTTGGGGAAAAGCTCAGCACTACAACACAATCAAGTTTCTCCCCCCACCCATCATTCTACAGCCATGTTGTCAATAATAACAGCAGCTCAATGGTTTAACCATTTTTGGATTCAGAACTAGTACATCTCCAATGCAAAGTGCATCCCCTTACTTCCACAGTTCCTATGTTCTGGGTAACATTGCTTAAAAAAAAGCCCCATGGCAAGGAAATGGGACAGCAGTTCAAATTGCTCCCAGCAGCTTTAAAGCTAACAAAACATACCTTTATTTGTGTGTCCTATCAGAAAAAAAATAACATCTACTTGTCTGTAGAAGAATTTACTACAGCTACTGAGGGGTGGTTTTTAGCAGAAATTTCCAATAACTTAAAACTTCTTTTTTTATTAAACAGTTTTCACTTCAAATAATCCACGAAGTCTTAATGAGTTCACTTTCTGGAAGCTCTGAATAGGTGCAGAATATCAGACACATACCAAAATCTCTGACTTGAGAATGCCATGCTAAATTTTCTCCCCTCAATTCCCTCTTTTCTTCCTTCAGTGTGGATGAAGAAGACTAGGAAAGTATGCCAAGAACTCTCAAATGACCTTGTAAGAAAAAAAAACCCCTCAACCCTTTGATTCATATTTTAAAATCCTGAGTAACCTGCCCCTTCTACTCTTCTGCTTTCTTGCTTCTGCAGCTCTGGCAGGATGGAGTTCAATATTAATGACCTGCAATCATTTCCAGGCTCACACTCTCCTGCCTTTGCTGCCCAAATGCCTCATTAGCCAGGCTCTGTTGGTAAGATGCTCACCTTTGTATTGTTTTTTCCTGGGTTAAAGATGAATAAAAAGCTGGGCTGGCAGCTAAGCTCAAAATAAATTCTGATCACTCAAGTGCCCTGGGAGCTGCAGCTGAACCATTCAAGCCAACTTTCCTTGAAAAGGCCTGTTATGCAAAGATACCTCGTGTGACTCCCCAGGGGTGGTTTCAGTGAAAGCCATGAATGCTTTCTTACAAAACAAGGTATTTCTTTGCTTGAGACACACACTCAGGTATTTCCCTCTACATTGCAAGCAGAAAGCAGACAGCTTCATTCCACTATTGTTTTTCAAGGTGTAATTAAATCATTCAAGCTGGTGAATAAAGCCAGCTTTTTGTTAGAGAAGAACACAGAGTTGGTTGGACCCAGCAGACTTCTTTAAAAGATGCAAATTAAGTACAAGACTAGAAGCAGAACTCTGCTGACTTTCAAAACCTCTGACTACTGTTGGTTTTTACATCTGTTAAACATTGAATCCTCCAGCTGCCTTGGCAGGTACCAGCCACCTTCACCCACTTCTCATCCGTGTCCTCCCAGCTCCTTCAGTGTGGTTCCACAGTCTGCCCCCATGTAAACACTTCACAGTTGGAATATTCCAATAGGATTTTAGATTCAGAATTGAGAAGCAGATTTCAAACGCTTAAACCTGTCCCAAAGAGTGGGTGTTCACACAAGTTACCTTTACCTTGGTGAGACCAGACTCAGATTTCTAATAAAACACAAAACCTGCTTTCATTCACTCACTGGAGAAGTTTTTTCTCTTCAGTCACTAAGAAGAACCTTGGTGTTGTGAGGTTAAAATTTGCCTTTGGGGTACCTCTCAAAATAACACTTGTGTGGTGAGAACACAGAGCTGCTACTGAGTTCACAGGACCAAGCTGGGGCTCCTCACCACAGGATCTGCACAGGCTCTCTGCATCTAAGAAACCCAAAGAATACAAAATAAAAGCTTTTCTATCTTCAAAACCAGAGAAGAGCATAAGAGGAATTTAAACACCCCAAAGTCAAAAGGACCAAGATAGGAAAAAATATCAGGGCAGGGAGAATGGAAAAGTAAAAACGGATTAAACAATTGTCTTGCAGCTTGTGCTACATCAAACATCTGGGACAAACTCGGACTATTCTTTTTCTCTGTGTGGAAAATTACAGAAATGAAACCTCTTGTGGCAAAATTCTGGAAAAGAGAAAGCTTCCCTTCCTTCCTTCGCCTCAGCACTGTCTATTTAAATGCCACTCTCTATATACATTTGCACACATATAAATACCCATATGTTTATATGCACTGAGGATTAGTCTTGTCAGCATATGATTCATAAGGCCCAAAGCAGCAACATATGATCTCTCTTCATTTTTTGGGTGAAAACACAAGGATCAGTGGCTAAAGACTCACGTGTTTTTTGAATATGTAACTAAACTAATCAACAGTTTTCCAATGATTTTTTTTTTTTTTTTGAGCGTAGTTAATCTTTCTAAAAAGCATTCAGTGGCAACTTTTCAATGTTTTAGTCAGGGTGAATTTTATCACAGCCAGAAGGAGTGACCTCTTTGTCAAAAAGAATGATCTATTGGCCACATAAAACCCATTTGCAAGATTTAAGGGAGGCAGGAGCAGTGCACAGATGCTGGCACAGGGCACACAGTGCAGTGCTCAGTCTGCATTCTGCTTCCATGGTGTCAGAGCAATTCTACACTGAGAGAAATTATTCTTTTCTTTCCAGACTGACAGGAATCCTCAGCAGACATATGACTTGTTTGTAGCCCTTCAAGGTATCCAGGAGTGGCTTTAGATTCTCTGCAACGATTTGTGGTTTAGCCCAGAGTCAGACATCTCAGCAACACAACGAACAAGACAGTTTTAGAGCACGTCAGTTCAAAAATCTTCCTGCAATGCTTTGCCAGGATTTACCTTTTTTTTGTTTTTCCTCTTGGGAAGACAGAGGGTCACAGGGCCTCTGAGAGCGGTAGGAGCATAAGTTCCATTTGAAGTCAATAGGATTTGTAATCCTAAATCCTTCAAATGCCTTTGAAAAATCACTGTGGATCTATGTCCTGACAAAAGCATCATCTTCCCCTTGCCTTTGACACTGAAGTTCCATTTCCATAAAGACAAAGAATCTACACTCCTCAGCTCTAACAGGTATAAGCCCCCAGTGATATTCCTGTGAGCACAGACAATACATGTTTGGCTACGAAATATAGAAATAAAGTGAAATTTTTAAAAGCATCTTCAGAGTTTTCCAATGAGTATTTTCCTCCTGGACACTTCAGGGATTTGGAATTTCTTTTTCTTGGTTTCCTGGCTATTGTTTCCAGTGCTTTCCTGGACACAACAATTAGAGTATTTTTTAATTGCTTTTTTCCCCCCTGTTGTTTGGTGGTTGCCCTGGAAACTGTTGAAGCTACTGCCATAACTTAAAAACTCACCAAGACAAAGCACAAAATGTCATTTACAGAACCTGCATCTGAAACAGCAGCACATACATTTTCTTTTGAAAAATTCAAACATTACAACTGGCTTCAAAGAATTGGCCCCTTGAGTGTTAGGAAATGCAGTAGTTACATTTATGACATTAATTTAGCAAAGTCTTAAACATGAAGGAAAATGGCTGTGAAGATACCTGGTTTTAATTGCCTGTTAAACCGAGGTTCATGGTTACAGAGGATATTTCTGAGCACACAATATCATCATTAAATATAAACTGGGATGGGTGGGGATTAAAAAACATGGTGGAAAAACACAGAGATGAGTCAAACCCTTCTACATAAACCACCTCAAACTATGACTAAGATGTATGAATATAACTCTTGACTAAGGCACAGGACAGACAGGGGAACAGAGGCATAAACTATAAGGGGACATGACAAAACAGCTGAAGACAACCACACAACATGTAGTAACTTTACCTTGATCAAATGGCTTGTTTGGATTCCAGTTTCTGAAATAATCATCCTAAATGGGAATTAAAAAAAAAAAAAAAAAAACTCAGATGAAACACAATCATTTTTTTCAGTACAATTTTACACAACTAAAACTACAAATAGTTCAGCTCATCTTTTGATACCAGCATATTTAGCTCAAATCAGGTAAGTTGTGCTGAGTGCTTCGCAAACATTTCTCTGAGGGTGAAGTTGCCCCTCCTTCAGAGCACCACCAGCCCTAGTCCTGAAGAACTGGGATTCAAGCCCAATTTTTAATCTCAGTTTCAGCCCATTCTGTGTATCTTACTTGTGTCCTCTTTGAGAAGACATGATAACAACAGAATAATGGATTTGAGGGGAGGAAGCACAGAAAATCTCTATAACCCTGTGATATTTTCCTGCATATTAATCTTTGTTTCCTTTTTAATATATCCAGTATTCTATATTCATTTCCTGAGGGATGCCACTAAAGAGATGTATTCATCAAACTGTCCAGAACAACACTGAGATTTCTTTCTCCTGCCAGGAGGGTAACTAAAAACCCATCAGTGGGAATAAGACATGGAAATTATTTCTTCCATCGGGCTTTGTTTACCATCTCTCTCCAGCACACTGAATTTCATGAGCTCTCCTGCCATCCAAGTCAACCTGGGATATTTTGGAGACTTGGAAGTCAGACTTTATGGGTTCAGCATGTTATGGAAGGAGTGGGGCCTCTCCATGCCCTCAGTGAACACCAGGAGATGGAGCCCATGGACAAGCACTACTTTATGGACAGCATGGAAAACCGTGGGTTGCTCTCCTGCTCTTTGCCTGCTGGGCTGGGCTGAATTATTCTGCACGACTGACAGGAGGAAATGTGGGTTTTCCCCCCAATATATTCATTGGTATCTATACTGACTTCATGGACAGATAATATTCCACAATAACACCAAAAACCATTTTTCATAATTTATTTCAGATACATCAAAATTATCTATATTTTTTCTTCCCAAGTACTGGCACCAGAACAGAATCACGGACTCACCTTTGAATTCCCCAGTTTTGTTAATACACAAACCCCTCATGGTTATACAATGCTTTGTAATTGATGATGATGTACTGCTAAATTCACCAAGCATTAATCACTTTTCAGAATGTGCTTTCAGCTTTTTTAGCAGAATAATTTTTTTTCTAGCAACAAAATATTCTTTTTTTTTTTCCTTTTGCCTGCTTACACTTTTTTCCAAGTTGTTGCTTTGCTGCTGGGTTTTCAGCATCAGAAACTGTTAAATAATTCAGCTCCCAAGAAAGATTTCTTATGCTGGTGGCATATGGAGCCAGTTTTGAAATAAGGGTTGGGAAGGGGGTTTATCTCAATTTCAGTGTCAAAGGAATATTTTACAAAAAATGCACCTTCCTCACTGAAATACCTACAAAACAGCCATCTCATCTGTAAACCTATTATTCCTCCTCCTTCATGCAGACCTGTTTAGTATTCCTTTTTGAAAATCGAAACTATGTTTATTTTACAATGTGCCTGAAACCACAGTGAGATAATGTGGAAAACACACAAGAAAAAATAGGAGGGGGGAGGAAAAAAAGCCTGAAAAGTCAAATAGAGAAAACCTTTGAGATTTTCAATATATAAAACCCATTATTATTTATAGGCGTAAATAATGAGTATACATATATTAGAGCAATACACTTCAAAGTATCTTATGCCATTTGGGCAACTTTCCTGGGTTGGGCTGGGATGGAATTAATTTTCCTCTCGGCCAAGATTTTGGATGAGAATCATGGTGATAACACACTGATGTTTGAGTTGGTGCTGAGTTGTGCTTTCTCTAAGTTTCCCATGTTTCTTGAGGGAGGAGCTGCACAAGGAGCTGGGAGGGATCATGGCCAGGCCAAAAGATCCAAACTGGCCAAGGGATATTGCACACCTTGGAGCATCATTCCCAGCATGGAAATGATTTGTCCAAGGAGGGCTGATCAGAGCTGGGGAGCAGTCAGCAGGTGGAGATAATTGTATTGTCTTTCTTGGGGTTTGTTCCTCTCTTTATGTCATATTCCTTTTAGTTACCATTACTATTATTACATTTTAACTATTAAAATGTTCTTATCTCAACTGATGGTTTTTACCAGTTTTTTGTTCCCAGTTCTCCTCCCTGTCCCACCCAGGTAAGCAGGGAGGGTTGGGGGGTCTGAGTGAGCAGCTGGGTGGGATTTAGAGCTGGGATTAAACCACAATGACCCAAAATCCAGCACTGGAGTTTCACTTCAGCATCAACACCAGCAATACCTGAGGCTGAGTGGTTCTGGCACTGCAAAGGTGCAATTCCCCCTGGGGATGTGGCTGAGCAGAAAACCTCTGCCACATTTAAATCCACACCTAAAGCTCTGCCTTAGAAACAGGCAGGGCTCTGTGCCAGGACTCTGGAAGGTGCCCAGATTTATAACATTACCCTGAAATGACTTTTGTTAGAAGGAGGAACTCTGAGCATCTCTGAGGGGACACCATCATTTCACTGGAGCTTATTCCCACACAAAAGCAGCACACACATAACACTGACTCCAGTAATTCAAAATATATACATATTTATATATAAAAAATAGAATCAGCTTGAATAAAGAGATTTAACATTCCCATTCAATAAAACACCTTCCTGACAGAAAGAAATCTATGCATTTCTGAGCTTTCTACTAGGACAGATACAAATATGCTTCAAATCCCTCTTGCCTTCTGTAATTTTCATATTAACATCCTAATTAATATTAACACATTAATAATTAACATGTATCAACACATTTCATTTATAGCAATATAAGCAATCAATCATAAGAGTTTAAAGTACAATATGAATTGTGTTGTTAATACTTTTGTTCACTCCATGGATATTTACAAGTTAAAACATGAAAAACCTACCTCAACTTCCTGACCACGGAAGCATTACAAATGAGAAAAGAAAAAAGAATGAAATAAAGCAATATAGAAATATGTTAACATTCATCAATTTTCTCCTCTGTGGCCTTTTAAATATGAAATCACTTATTCCAGATGACCTTCACCCACAAATGAAATAATTTTCTCCCTTTCTTTTCTGCCCTTTCCACCTGTGCTGCCATGACCCAGTTTTTATCTGTGCACTAGTAGCCAAATGCCAATCTTTTAGCACGTTTCTTTCTCTTAGAGCACCAAAAAAATGGCACTTTTTATTTCCTTTCACCTGACAAACCCACCAGAAAGTGGTTTTCCACTCACTCATCTGTACAAACCTGATACAAGAGAGATGTAATTTAAATTTTTTTCCTAGCTGACTTTAAAGACTATTTATTTGATGGACTTTGAAGGGAAGGCAGAACCAGGCACGGATCCACTTCAATACAACAGGTGACAGCAACTGAGAAATATTTCTGATGAGCAAATATTTAAAAATATCGTTTCTTGCTGCATGGAATTCACACTCTGAAGGTTTTGCCTATGGTTCAGTAACTGCATATGACTAAGTCAATCTTTTAATTAACTGAAGGGGCTCTGCACACCTAAAATCATGCATGAAAAGAGAAGAATTGATACTGCAAGCCAAGCCTGGATCTGACTCCCTCAGTGTCCCAGAAAAGTGATGTGTTGGCTTGGCCTCTGCCACCAGCTCCTCATGGATTCAGTCTCACCCACAGGTTAAATATTCAACTTCCCCTCCCAGGAACAGAAATCTGACTCCTGAAAACTGTTCCCGAGCCCATTTTTGAGGAAATCTGGAGTTCTGTTCTCCTCAGGAGGTACAAGGTGAGGCCTTCATAACTTTGCATCATAGAACCCTCCTTCTAGATTTTACCCTCAGGAAATTTAACTGAGAAACCAGTTGTGATCATAACAAATGTGGGGGGGGGAAAGGCAAATATAAATTGCTAGATTTGGGCCTCAGTTCTTTATTGCATTTTTATTATTTTGTCCTAAGCAATCAAGAGATTAGAGGAAATGCATTTTGAACTGATATAAATCCATTTTGCCACATCATGCATAATAAATGGTTGCTTCTTAACAAGAACAAAATATCCTTTTATCATTCAATACATAGGTGTCAAATCCAGCAAACTTAGATTGATGTGCCATCAACAAAGTCAATCAAGAGAATAATCATGTCTTCAACTAAGTAGGCAAAGGGCATATAAAAAAGAGCCAGTTTAAAAGCTCAGAAAAAGTTTATAACAGTCAGAACTCTCAAAAACCTCATTGATCAGAACCCACAGATGCATCAGAACTCATAGATTGAGTTCTGATTTGTAAAAATCAGACCTTGAAGTAGGTCCCACAAGCCCAAATAGGTCTGGGTCTGACAAAATTTCTTTATAGTCTCCTAAGAAGAGTCAGCAAATAGAAATTGGACATTAATGTGAGACTGCTCTTCTCTCCCATTACCTCTCAGATCACTGCAATAACAATACAGTTTAAAAAAATGAAACTCAAGGTAAAACCAAGCATTTATCCTCTTTTATTCTAGCAGTTAAGAAAGTAAACAACAGCTTCTTGTTCTTCTGAAATATAACTATTAAAGCTATTCTCACTAATCCTTCTCTATTGTCACTTTTTGATTTAGTTATTACTGAGGACTTGATATTTTGGAAGAGTTAACAAAGCATGATTAATTTAACACACAAACACTCTCTATACTTACTTTATTTACTTGTCAAAAAGAAGCTCTTGCAAGATGCTCTTGTTTATAAATACAGCCAAACATTAACTACGTGGGTTCATAAATATTTATATCTGTTGCATTAATTGAGCTTATAACTTATTTGTATGAATCAAGCAGAAACAAGATGCTGACTGAAAACATTCCCCAGAAAATCCCCTTTCTTTTGTACCTTTCAAAGGAGCCCCAAGGCCTGGGAGGATCCCCCAGGATCTGAGGAGCCTGGAGGGAGCAAAACCATCAGGAAACTCTCATCACAGATCCCTCCTGAGGAAACTCCTACACCAAGGGAGTAACCCCAGGACTGGCAGAGATCCCTGAGGGGTTAATCTTCAATCCCAGCTCCTCCCAGCCAACAAGAGCTTAAATTTCTAAGTATCTCCAGCTGGGATATTTATCAACCCCTGTTTGCAGCCTGCTTAGTATTTTCCTCTTTCACCCTCTCTTAATGAATAAACCTTTTTACCCTCATAAGGACCAGCTGGAAAAAGTGGTAATTACCAGCTCATTGCTTCTTTTAAAATTAGCTCCACAAAGATGCAGCTGCATTTTTCTGCCTCTCTACCTTGCAGTAGAGAAGATCATTCCAACACCAAGTAGTGTTAAAGCACCAGCTGCTGCTTGCTAAAGTCAATCCAGCCTATATCATAAATATATCCCCAAGGCTTAGTGCCTGTTTAAAAGCAAATAGTTTGTGTCAGCAAATTACACATAATTTATTTATTTATTTGCTTAAGAAGAATAGAAAATATTTTTACCCACTGAGTACTTCAGTGAAAAAGATTTCCCAACGTGCCCAGCCTGTGTTAGTGCCAAGAACTGTCTCCAGGCTCACTAAGACACCTCTAGTTAAGGTATCTCTGTCCCCCAGGAATCAGAGAATGTGCATCCAAACAGGATGCTTTGGCTCAGTGAATTAGTAGTGCTTGTGCTGTGGATATTTAGTTTTAAATTCTGCATGGGAAAGCTTTTAAAAGAGCTCCCAACATGAAGAGGTGACACAGAGAAACCACAGAAGGCTGCAGCAGTGTCACCTGGAATGAAAGGTCTGAGGATGTCAGGACCTACCTACCAGCTAAATCCTTGATAAAAACATCCCAAATTAATAAAAATACAACAATTCATACTGGATTCATATATAGTGCTAAATATATTGATGCTGGTTTATTAATAACTATACAAAACATATAAATAAATGTCCTAATAAGTCCTCAGATGTGCATGGCATGAAAAAGATCCTTGACCACATGTTGCAATCTCAGATGTCCCATAAGACTCAGATTCTCAGCACATGGACTTTTGTTCAGCTGCCACTAACGTGCAAAAATAACTTCTTCTCCTTAATATGGCCCAGAATGTTACTGTTTTTCTTATTTTTGGAAACTAAAAGGGGTTTTGGGTTGGTTGGGGTTTTTTGTGCTGTATCAGGAAAGAAGGTTTGCCACTCCTGTTTTACTCAAAGACTTTTCCATAAGTTTCCATGAGCAATACCAAGAAAGTAATAGGCAAAACTTTCTTTACCTATGGTCACAATGATTCATTGGGGTGGCAAAAATTTTAAAAATGAAATTAAAAAATCTGGGGGAAAAAAAGAAAAATATCTATTACCCCTGAACCCACATCAGGCAGAATAAGAATTGTCATTCTTTACAGCTCAATCATAAGGGCTTTTATGTGGAAATCTTCCAGCTGCTCTATTTTGTGGTTGGTTGTTTCTGTTGGATGTGTTTTTTTGTAAAAAGACAAATACAGCAAGAATTAAAAATATTTCTTAAAAACCCCAAACCACTCTTTGTTTATCCACGAGAACGAAGCCAGAGGGTTTGTCTACAGTGTCGAGGGCAAACAGATGCTCATTTTCTCTGCTTGTGCTCCAAGCAGGATGAATGAGGGCCAGCTGTGAGCCAGGAGCTCCAGAGCTGCTGCAGCACAGCCCTGTGCCAGCACACGTGGCTCATATATTTGGGTTGCTGGAACAATCACACAACTGTGTTATCTGTGCTGGCTTGGGCTGAAATACCTAAAATAAATACATAAATAAATAAATAAAAGTGCCTTGCTTTCGGTGTTCTTTGCACTCTCTTTTGGCAGATCAGCTTTTGACCTACAGTTCCCTCCTGCCTGAACTCTTCCCCTCATTAGCATGTGCTAAAGAGACTGTAATCCCAGCTGGAGTTAAATAATTCTCTCTAACTTCCCTTTCACGAGGCTTTTCACACCTCAGTGTGTCCCTCCAGTCGCACCAGGCTCTGCTGCAAAGCTCCAACAAGTCCAGAAAGGTAAAACTCTGGAGCCTTCCCAAGGGATGGACTCACTGATGCTACAACTCCAAGACCAGATGGAAAACTGGACTGGGAATCGTTAATTCCCACTTTCCCATACTGAGCAGCAGCTAATGAGACAGGAAGGAAGGAGCAGAGCCAGAGAAACCCAAAATCTGTTCTCCCTCCTTCCAGGTGGAATTCCTTAAAGCAGCATTATTTCTGCACTTAGTGCAGAAAGGATTCCACCATGCAAGGATTCCCAACTCCCTGCCCCTACTGATCCTTATAAGGTTCCAACTGATGCACAAAAATAAGTTTTATTGACTGCCCTGGGAAATGAAGATTCTCAGGTGAGAACCTGGGCTAGGGTTAGTTTGGTTTTTTTTTCACACGATCATTTGCTTGTTTTCCACTTATCAACACCACTGTGCCTTTATCTTGGTTTATTATTGCAAATATTGGTGGGGAATGGCCCCCTGCAGGGGCTTTATGGAGAGAATAGTATGGTTAATAAATCACGTTCTCAACAGGGGTAATATTGCAAACAAACCCTGAAAGGAGAACTGCTAAACTCTTTCCACGTCTTAATTTTCATTCAAAAACTCACATTACACACTTAGAAAGCAATTGTTTTCAGGCAGCTTGAAAGCCAAACACATTAAGCTTGAAGGTTATAAAGCCACTGGCAATGTGACTTCACTTTCAGTGCCCTTGTTGCTTTGACAGTGCAGCTGCAGGAGCTGGTTTTGACATAATCGCTGTTCTTTTTAGCTGATCATTTGGGGGTTGTGTCTGGAGAACAACATTCATATAAAAAAATGTATACCACTGCTTTCACATAGGAGGACTGTTTGACAGTGAAAATCAATTTGCATAGTAATTAAATACATAGTTATTTCTTGGTTTATTTTATAAGAAGTCTTCAGAAATTTGCCCTGAGTCACGTGATTTCTATTTTTTTAAATTTACCATTATGGAAATAATATCATTATAAGAGAAAGTCTCCTAATCTCAAAGTTATAAAATAAAAGTTATTAGTAAAATCATATTGATGTTCCACTTAGATATACAAATCCCAGTGGCCAAAATGTGCGAGGGAACAAACAGCAGTCAAATAAAATCAATTTATCTAACTTTGATATTTAATGACACCATTTTCTGAGCTCTATAGAGCCAGTAAAACTAGTTCCTATGCCCTAAGTCTTCCAAATACTTATTTAAAGGCATAACTAATGACTGGAAAGAGATTGCATGGGCTATATTGGATTAGGAGCAATGCACTGGCCCTGGGAGCACACAGGCATTTCTTGGCATTCCATTTGTAGCTTCAAGGAAAACTCCAAGTACTGCTGAGAAAAACCTTTGCAATAGTTGCAATCAAACTGGCTGTGCTGCTGTTGCACAGGACAACTTTGCACCCTTTTTGGCAGTTTTAGCTAATAGTTGAAATTTTTTAGAAGGGCATCAAGAAGAGGCAGTTCGTGGTCAAGCAGCCCAGGACAAAAGCAGCTGCTGAGGGTGTGAGACAGTTGCACACATTTCACATCAGAACCCCTGCAAGCCATTGCAAATGTGCACTTTCCATTCCAGTTTATACTCTCATTTCCTTAATTGTCTCTGGCATTTTGTCCATTCTAAAACAAACAAACAAAACCCCCCCAAAACCCACAACACAACATCAAAAATCATTATGCAAAACGGGGGGAAAATTTGATGGGGACAAACCAGTGAAAAATCTGTATCTCCCTCAAAGCTCCTCCCTTGGTTTATCACCAAGAACTTGAACATCCAGTAGGTTATTTTAAATACCTTGATCAGTGTATAAAAGCTATCATGTGATGAAGTTTTCCATAATATTTGGGGCTGTTTGATTCAATTATCACAGAGCCACGGAATGGTTTGGGTTGGAAGGGACCTTAAAGGTCATTTACTTCCAGCCCATGATGCCACCAACTAGATCAGGTTGCTCAGGGCCCCATCCAGCCTGGCCTTGAACAGTTCCAGGGATGGGACAGCCACAAATGAAGTCCTTCATGACTCTGTTTTGTTACCAACAGACTTGTGTTATCTCTGCCCATTTCCTGAAAAATCACTGGAGATGCAAGAACATAGCTTTTTTTTTTTTTACTGACAGTTCCTCATTAATTACAATGATTAAATAAGATTATTCTGAATATTAAGCAACTGATTTTCTGAGTCAGCTGTAAAGTAACAACAGTAGGTTACCTCTCATCAGTGATTCCTACTTGCCATCTGGCTGAAGTAATAGTATTTTAATAGGGAAACAGTTTTTGTTGGAATGGTATTTCAAAGGGCTTAGCTCAAACAATCAATAAAATAAAGTAAGATAAAAAGGCCAAAGAAAAAAAAATATTCTGGTTCAGGCATGAGATAACTAAAGTGCAGTAATGACTCCAGTGGGGGTTAAATGCCAAGGCTGTGTCCACAGCACAAAGATTCCCATGTGCTTTGAACCTATTTTATTTTAGCAGAAGACAGCACCTGACTACTCAATTTGCACAGAATTTGTTTTCAGGAAGTCCACAGAACACTGTCCAAAGGCAACTTCAGACCCACACTGGACATTTTAAGCCCCAAAAGTCTTGCACTTGCAGCGAGAAAGGTGCTCTAATTTACACACTTCCCTTGGGCAGCCAAGTCCCAGTGAGCAAAGGCCACACCAGTAACCCTGGAGGAGGATTTTACTCCATCTTCCCCTCAAGGAGGGAGACAGTGACCCCTGCACCCTAATCCCAGAACTACTCACCCCAAAAGTGCTGCTGCAAACACCACATCACTGTATCAGCTACGAGTTGCTCCCCTACCAAACTGTGTCAGCTTTACTTGAACTCTTTGTTTCAGAATCATGTCAACCCAGTGAGCAGACAGGCTGAGCTGTGATACCCCGCTGTTACACGAGTTCAGAAACCTTGAGTGTTTTATTTATGCTTCCACTGGCCTTTGATTCATCATTTAAAATTCCTCCCCACAGGGAATGTCCACAGGGAATTTCACTTAAGACACACTCCAGAAACAACGCTCAGCGTCGTTACTGCTGCGGGTTCAGAGCTGCTTAGAAAAGGGTAAATTAAAAATAGGAAATATATATTGTATTAAGCTTCTCTAGCTGTGACCATGATGACAAAGCAACATTCCAGCTAAGTTCTGATGGAATTGAGAAAACTAAGTGACCTTTCCTTTCTTACAGTAGCAAGCACTGGGATCAAGGGCAGACATCTGAAGGAGTCTCCTGGAGGGAGATATAATGCACTGTTGAAGTTGCCAGAACATGTGCCTCTGCATCAGGGATAAAAGGTCAGTATTTAGTTTGGCACACCATGGAGTGAACAATGACATGAGAAAGGGAGATGTGGCAAAACTTTATTTTACAATCTCAGGAACCTTCTAAACCAAGTGCCTGTGGCTCTGGAGAACACAGAGCTTCCAGAGCTCAAACAGGCCTTTTGCAACTGTTCTGCTGTAAATAGAATTCTCTTCCTGATCTCCAGACATTACAGCTGCTCACTGTTAAAGGGATTAAATCACAAAATGGGTCTAAAGAAAAATCAAACCAGCGTTTTAACAAAGAATAGAACCTGAAAAAGCCAGTATTGACAGACAACTGAAGAGTACAGAAGGTCATAAAGAATTTGTTAGGAAAAAGAGAACATTTGCATTTTGATCAGCTGTAATTTTCCACCTGAGGTCTAGTACAACCAGCAATTTAATTCTAACAACTGGGAAAATAGTTCAAACTCGCAGTGTAACTAATCCCCAAACCTTGGAGGTATAAAATCAGAGGAAGGGTGTACCTTAGAGAACAGCTGCAGCTACAGAATATAGAATTAAAGAAATGTGCTGAGGATCTCCAAAACCATGGTCTAATTAAACTGTCCCTCCAATGCAGACACAGACACACATTTACCATACATTTCACACATCCATTAAGATTACAACGAGTAAACACTAAAGTCATTCCCATGGCTCACTCTATTATTTAAGGAACAGTTTGAAATGTGATAAATTCGTTATAAGGTAACCATGAAATGTGAATTCCAATCATGTGTTAACAGGGAACCACAAAACAAACTTCTGCAATAGCTAAGAAACAAACAACTGAGGTCTTGCCTGGTTCTAACTGAATTACAGAAAGTCAGGAATGTGACTGCTCAGCTGCAGCAACATTCATTTAGATTATTACCTTGCATGGCATTGTCATTCCTGACATTGTATTTTGGCAGATTCCAAGAACACTGTCAAGCCATTTGTCAGCTCAGTCAAACATAATATGAGCTGGAGGAATATTTCAGCAGAGGTGAACTCATTTTCACACAGGTATTTTGAGAAATGCTTGTGAGGGAAACTGCAACCCGAAATCAGGAGACAAAAATCCATCTGAATGAAAAATATCCCAGAGCATTTTAATATCAGCTGGAGGACTGGAAAAATGTCCCAGTTTGTTTGGTCCTCAGCACATGATGGTAAACCACACTGAGACACTGAGGGTGCCACAGCTTTACAGTGGGTGCTTAAAAGGAAACAGCATGCACTTATCTTCGTGTTAGAATCCTGCAATCAGTTAATAAAATGCAAATTATTGTTTAATGTGTCATTTCTTAACATGGGTTGAGAACATCTGACGGCTGAAAAGCACTTGTGTGGCAGAGGAAGGACCAGACACTTCATCAGCTGCATTTTGCACGAGCAGGCTTGCAGGAGGGAAAGAAGGGTACAGTTTGAAGGACATTTTGAAGGAAAGAAGATATATATAAGTAAGGCTCCTACAGTACAGATTCTGACACCTCCACCACCAGCAGTGTGGGGTCTGGGGAGTGGGTTTGCAGCAGGAATAATTCCTGCTGAGGATCCAGCACCTGCTCTGCGCATTAAGCCCACACTTTGCTTCAGACCAGCTCCAGGCTGATCCCCTGCACTGATCTCTTGGTTCTTAGGTTCTTATATCTCCAAATACATCTGTTTTCTTCTTCACCAGTAAAGAGCCTGCAATGTGAATAGTGCAAACTGGAAACAACTGGGAGGCTCCTTCCAAGGCAGACTTGGATGCAAACTAAAATGCTAATGAAGAAATGCCCTGTGCTCACTGCACACTACTTTTAAGACCTTCAAGGACCAAAACAGATCCTGATTAAATACAGGATGATTAAGAGATTTAGATCATGTGAGCTGAATGATGGTGGGATGAGCAATATTGATGAAGGGAAAGGGAGGGGAAAGTCTGAGCCAGCGTGAGGTGAATCCAGAAAGTGAAGTACAAAGCAAAAGCAAAAAAGCCAAGCAGGGACCTCAAGAACCATCTGCCAACAGCTCATATTCTGGACTTCTGAATCATTCTTTTTCTTCTAGCAGACCCTCCTCTGAGAATACATCTATAGTTCACCTCTGAGACAGACTGGTAGATCCTGAAATTTGCTGGAAGGCACCATTATACATCTGTAACTATCCTTTCAAAAATCAAGTGTCATTAATCATGACAAGAGCCAGGAAGAGCTTGAAGATAATGGCCACAATGAGTCTCACATCTGCTCAGAAGGATGAATAAGCAAATACCCCACCCCATCATCCCTGCAGGATACAGCACTGCTGCATCTTGGCTGTGTTACACTCTGCAGAATCCCCTCTTCTCCAGATCTATAAATAGGTTACAAAAATGGAGTCTTTGTTTCTTTAAAACTCTCACTATGTTAATATACCAAAGACACCTCAAATAACCATATCCAATACTCTGTGTGATTCTTTGTCACTGTAAGGTGTGACCCTGGGGATTGCTTTCCTGGCTACCAGATCTCTGCAATTGCACTTTCAACTGCAGCCTTTCGTCTCTTTTCAAAACTGCCTCCACTTTCTGGTTTACAGCTCATTCTTAATCTCACATCCCTGCCTCCAAAAAATCATCAACGTTTCAAAATAAGGCAGGGAAGCAAAAAGTCATTAATCAAAAAATCTTCATAATTCTGATTTTAAGACCTTCAGGATCTTCTGAGTGCCCCTTTTACAGCTTTTCTCCCCGAGGTTTGCACTGACATTAAAGAGAACTGCACAATCACCTGTGTATCTTTGATTTCTTTCTGCAAGGTTCAGTGGTTCTAAGGTTTACAAACACCGTAAACATTTCTCTACAACTCCAGCAACAAAAGGAGTGTTTACAGAAGATTGTCAGCAGTGGGTTTTGTTCTGTGCCCACTGCTTCAACTTTAGTATGCAAGCACCTCAAAGATTTCTCGTTACCTGCGTTTCTTCACCTTGGCTCAGATTTTATTCTTAGTTTTGCATTCAGTCAGGTTGAAAAACTCTCTTCTCTCACTGATCTGTTAAATTTCTCTCAACTTCATGCTGGCTTTCAGCCACCCACCTTACATTTTTTAGTAAAAGACAGTTCATAGTTAACTCTCTTCTGTCTCCCTTTTTTCATCCCAATATCTGTAACTTGATCTTCAGGATATTCACCCAATTTTTTTATTTCCTCTCACTAACTTAGCCTGGCTGTTTGATTTTCTGCAACTGGCATCTCCAATGTATTCTCATTCACTATCTCTCACTCTGGCAATTCTTCAATATGTTTTAGAAAAACAACTCCTATTCTGCTTTCTATTTCACTTCTGGCTGTCATGGACTCACCATGATTTTTCACCGTCTGGCCCGACACATTTGATGGATTCTCACTGGAGTTTCTCTCTCCTATATGTCCTTGATATCTTTAATTACCTATTTCTCTCTGTTTACTTTGCACTCACTGTGATAGATTGTATAAATCAGGAGAACGTGAACTGCAATGAGCAGATTTGTGCAGATGCAAAAGTGACAGAAAGGAGAGCAGAATATGGACTAAAGAATTAACACCTAATTTCTTCCTATATAAATAACAAAATCATGGCTGAGAATTTACAAGGCTTCTTCCTAAGCTTAAGCATAACAGATTCCTCTCTGTCATCAGCAGCAGCAGTGGCAAAAACAGATCCATGATTTGCTGATGCTGTAGAGAAAAAACAAAGAATGTTACATATCTATTAGCTATCTGTCTTTATAATAGAAGAAAAGTTTGAAGGAACTTCCTGATAATTTATTATTTAGGGAGTGCTCACAGAATCTTGCCTTTCCTCACCATCCTGCCACTTGCAGATTCTTCAGGTATTTTTTGATCATCTGAAGAACACTGGTTACTGATACTCATCAGCTGGACAGTGGAATACCTCCTACTTTATATTTCAAAACCAGACAATGGTTTTTAGAGAAATCTCAACCAGACTGCAGTTTATTTGTTTGAAGTTTTAATCGTCCAGTGGTTCTGGAAAAACTGAGCCGGAGAATTTACCTGTGAAAAGATGGACATTTGCTACGACACATCCCCCCCTTTGAGGACACACCTCAAAAACTCACTACCAGTAAGCTCAGAACACAAAACCTTCTCAGTTTGTCGCAATTCCAGCATTTCCACACTGGTTATACCTCAATCTAGTTTCAGTTCACTCTAGCTGGGCAATAACATATTTTTTTTTTATTTAAGGGATTAAAGTGTCCAATTCACTAGGAAGAAACCCTCCAAGTGCTTTTAATCCACAGTTACTTCCCATGTGTTCTTTTAAAGTCAGGTTTTTAGTTTTTAGGTGAAGGTTCACAAAAACTTTTGTTCCATTGCTGCTTTGCAGAAAAGTGTTCAGATGAAGCCTCACACAAACCCAGCTGTCCCCAGGGCAGGTCTCCAGGTCTCCTGGTCCCAGGGGCAAGTAAAGGGGGAGCACTGATGGATGCAAGGAAGGAGAAAGGTCTCTGTTCCCTTACCCAAAATGTTTGGCTACACAATTTTATTGGCTGTCCACACAGCTGTCATCTTGAAACTTATTTTCCATGGATGGCATGGGAAACTTCAAAGGCAGCTCTGCCAAAGTGAAAATGGATCGTTTTCCCCGAAAGGCAGCAGCTGCCTTTGTTTATTCTGTGGTTGGTCCACATGCCCTGTGCTCTCTCTGCTCCTGCTCTGCATGTTCTTCTCCACTGTTCTCCACACATGGCTGACCAGACCAT
Organism: Pachyramphus minor; assembly: GCA_013397135.1. Classification (NCBI taxonomy): domain Eukaryota; kingdom Metazoa; phylum Chordata; class Aves; order Passeriformes; family Tyrannidae; genus Pachyramphus; species Pachyramphus minor. Next base: position 1,785,848 of record VYXB01008839.1, read on the forward strand.
TCTCCTCTTCCCCAGATGAACAGTTCTCTTGCCTCCAACAGTCCCTGTCCCAGCTCTCTCTGCAAGCATTTAAAAATACCTCCCCCTTTCCCAGGCTTGTACCTGGGAAACAGTCCTTCAGGAGCAGCCAATCCCCCCCCTTGACAGCTTGGTTAAGTTTTAGCAGCTAAGATTATCAAATCAAAATGTTGATAGAAAATAAAATCCCAAAATGCTCTTTGGATCCCAGAGATGACCCTTTTTTTCCTCTTTTTTATCTCTTATAATGCCCAAACTTGCCTGGATCTTTGGAGTGCGGTGCTCTGAGCCTCCTCTGAGCACTGAGCTGCTCCAGGTATCTCTCCAGCTCAAAAGATTGATAGCTAAAATATTGGGTTTATTCACATCATATATATTCACCTGGCTGTCATAGAGTATGCTTAGCTTTTCTGGGATGCATAGCAAAAAAATAAAAAGCCTGAGATGGAAGAGGGATAGAACAGGGCTGGATGAACATCCAACTCAAATGTGCTTCCAAAGCAAGAATCACACTACACTGGCTGCCTTATAGATCAACATTATTTATTTCAGCTCATCAGTCAAAATAAGGTAATTTCACATTGAATTTGAGGGATGGTCTGGGGCCCTCTCATCTGTGCCAAATTCAGATAAATAAACTTAAAACCATTTTCTTCCCTTTGAAGTGTGATGACCTACACTCTTGTATGCTAAGCAAGCTCCTGACATTGCTTATTTACTGCAATATTCTCTTTAGCAACTGGAGCTGTGGGCCCACCACACTGGAGTGGCCTGATGATTGATTCTGTGCTTGAAAGTGGAGCTGAAAAAATATATTCTTGTTTATTCAGTTGCTGTGATGTAAGAAAAATCTGATTACATAAGGTAGAGTCTGCAAATTTTTTAATGGGCACTTAATTTTTGCCACGAGCAGCTTTTCCCTCTAAAATACACGAGAGCAACCAAAAAGTGGGAAAGCACATTTACTTTCCTTACAAAACCTCCAAGGGTTTTAATGAGTGTGTTTGCTGGGGGTGGTTACTCCCATACACCTCTCCCTGCTCAGGTTCCAAGCATCCTTCTCGTTCCAGTGCCTTTCCAAACCTCCACAAACACACAGTCCAGCCTCTCCATCCTGTCACAGCATTCCACTGGGATGGGGCTGATTAGCTGCTCCCCTGCTGCTGCTGCAGGAAAATGCTGCAGAGTGGCTGATGGATATATCCAGAGTGGGAATGGAGGCAGCTTCTGCAGCCATCCATAAACTCAACTCATTTCAACTGCTCGCTGGCTGCAACCTCAGAGGAGCAGAGAAAAGGGAAAGAAAAAGGCTATTTCTTTCTTTCTTTTTTGTTTTTTTATTTTTAGGATATTAATTTGGCTTTATCATCTGCTATGGCAAAGTGAATGACTGGATCCTAACACAACCCCCAGTATCACATCTGATAAAAAGACATATATTTCCCAACAAAACCAATATAAGATATATATTTCCCGATAAAAATAATGTGACAGCATCAGGTTCTCTTTCCTCTGGAGCATCCACTCTTGATCAACAAACATCAGAGATAATTTCTGATGATGAGAAGCATGAAAAGGGAATTTGTTTAAAATAAATAAACCAGGACAGAACAGTGAATATATTGCACTGCAGTGCTCAAGAAGCAGCTAAATATTCCTGCAGAACAGATTTGCTGAAATTCTGACAGCCAGATGAGGAGAGGTGACCAAACCTTGAAATCATGTGAATTGAGGCTGTTTCTGTGTCCTGACTCTGAGGTGTCTGGGTTCACCAGGAAAAGGTGCAATAATTTTTTAGGGACACATCTTTCCCTTTAATATAAAGGCAAAAGAGAAAGAAAGAAAAGATAAGCTAGCAGATTACATCTTCCAGGCCTTTACCCTTGATATATTCTGAGTTTGGCTTTACTTCATCATTTGAAACATTATATTTAATTTTTTGAGTAAAACTAGACATGTAAAATAGAGGACATCAAAATCTGGTTTTGAGAAACCAGATTGAGAAACAAAACTTTGGTATTTTGAGAAAAGACCAGTTATTGTTTCTTTTAATATTTGCAAAGTCCTGTCTGCACACCACACAACTAATTCCTCAGGAAAATCCACCCATTCTGTTCTCATCAGAATAACCCACCTCAGAATTTTCTCTTGCTCAGTAACATTATGTTCTATACACCCAACAAAACAAGTCCCTGGTTAACACTGCAGGATAGTAATGACATCACCAAAAGTACAATTTGATCCATTTTTCTTAGATAATAGTTGTTTTTAGATCAAATACAAATTGCAGGGGTTCAGCCTTTCCATCATGTAATTTAATTGTCATCCACTCCCTCCTTCACACAGAAAAAAAAGATAAATGCCCTTTTGGCTTCTAAATTCGTATCCTTGAGACAGACAAAGCATGGATGAGCATGTTAAACACTGGAGCTGTTGTGTCCTGGTGAGAAGGAGTAGATCATTTTCTTTGCATCTTCTGACCTGCTATAGAAATCTATAGCACATTAATCATCTCTAAACTCAATCCCAGTGTGAGGTGGGAGCAGAGTAATTTACTGTGTCTGCGTCAGATTTTTCTTTCATCAGACTTTTATACAGCTGAGTGGAAATTAATAATTATAAGCTTAACAGGAATGTATTTCTGGTGAGGCTATGTTACTCTTACCCAAATGTAGAAATGAAAAATTAAGTCTCCCTTAAGTAAGCATCCCTTGTATAATAAATCCTAAACTCAGTCATGCCATAAATTGAACTAATTAAATCAGAGATGTTTCTTCCCCAATATACAACAGATATGTAAGCACTGAGACAGCAGAGGGATGTTCATAATATCAATACCTACACATATTAGCTAAAACTGACAGACTCATTCCTGGATAACATCAGTGATCAAATGGATTAACCACTTGCTGGAACTTTTGGAATAAATCCTCCATCTTCTTTATTCATGATAAATTGTACTTCTAAAAGCTGTATGTTACAACCTGGATGCTGTATTCCATTTAATCCCTTCAGAGTTGGTGGTGCCATCTAATATACAAGGGACAGAATGTCACTGTTTTACCTAATCTGTGTGGTGAACAGAAAATTCAGAGGGATGTGGCATTCCTTGAATCCCTGCCACTTTCCATAGTCACAATTTTTTATTTTGCCTGGTGGTTTATTTCTTGCTGAGAGAGAGTGTGTAATGACATCATAAAGAGTCAAGTCTTCATTTGGGCTCCTCTAAAATTACTGAAGAGTCCAACCAGGAACACTGGAAAGGGATGTCACAAGTGCCTCTTCTTACCTTCTCTTCCCTCAAGCCACAAGACCAATTTTTATACCAAAATTAAAAAGTTAGCAATGTTCCTATTAAAAAAAAAAAATGCTTAAAGTATTTCCACAGAAGGTTCTCTGCATATTTCACCTTCTCCTACAAATCAAGCCCAGATATCTGGGGGTGGGGGAAGGCTGGGCAGAGACCAAGCAGAAAAGTGTGATTTAGCTGTGTCAGAAAGCTCTGAAGGCAGAGGGGAGGGCTGAACTTCAAAGATTGCAGCTTCAGCTCCAGGTGCTCCCTTTGATATACACAACCCATTTATTCCTCATCACTCAGGCTTTCCATAAACAGGCAGGACAACTAGTTCTGTACTTAAATTAATGTTGCCATTGATACCCTTTCAACCCAGGAGGCAGCAGTGAGTGTCAGCATTAGCACATCGATATTTCACCAAATTCAGTAAAGGAACAGCATTCCACTTCCAAACCACCATGGGAATAACTGGGCTTTCTCTCAGTATCCATATTTACTTCACATACTTTGGAGTGTAACAGACTCATGTGATTTAATCACCAGCTCTAAACACATTTTTTTTTACTGCTACTTCCCTACTTTAGCAATTTTCTGTTATTTAAAGTGCTGAATGCAAGTGAAACAAATACATGCATGAACAAAAAAAAAACAAACAACCAATGCCTCTTCCAGCCATCAATACATGCAGGCAAATACACAACTGCAATAATGGGCACATTATATATTCCTAATGTTTCTCATTAATCAAATCTTGTTTGTATTAGAAGAAGGAAATAACTGTATCCAAATTAACTTGCCAATATGATAGCCATTAATAACACTATAGAGTGAAGACTCATGGAATGCAATTATGGGACCAAAGGAATAGTGGTACAAACATAAAACATGATATAGTTGATACAAAGAGTGAAACAGTATCACTGTCAGCTGCATATATAAAGGTATTTTTGCACATGTTTAATCCTCTAATTATTATAATTCCTTTGAACCAAAGATATCCACAGTCCACTCCACAGCTCAGAGAGAGGGTCAGATGTGATTTGCAGAAGGAGGTTGTTCCTCTGGATCCTGAGAAGAGTTGAGGGGTGGGTTAGAAAGGCTCTTGAGTGGTGGAGGGATTTCATTGCCATAAACCAGCAAAGAAGGAAGAAAAACTTCTAACACCTCTTCAGTTCAATTATCACAGCTTAACATTCCATAATCTGAGCTCCAGAGGCCACTTGCAGCCATTCCTGGGACTCCAGACCTCCCATTCTCTGACATTTCAATCCAGAGTAGAATCATAGAATCAAAGCCCTCCCAAAATCAGAGTCCACCCCTTAACTCAGCACTGCCAAGCCCACCACTAAGTCATGCCCCCAAAAGCCACATGGAAACATCTTTGGACTAAAAGAAGAAATAGATCCCATTAGTATAAAAGAAATAGTAATTTTTCATAGCTACACTAAATTTTTAGTACAGTTTCCTAAGGATACAGTGTTTATATATTCTTTCTGTGTTAGGGTTTGTGCACAAGGCTGTGAACCCACTTCTCCAGGAATTTCTGAATACACTGACTGATTTCAAATCAGTGTGATAGAAGGGTAGGGGGTCTCAGATATAACTATATCCCAACATGAGAGATGGATGAGAAGAGAGCTTTCCTAACTGCCCCTAATAGAATACTCAGGGAGAGGCTGTGCTGTGAACACATCTATTATTCATGTGCCTGATGCTCTACGAAAGCTGGCAAAGCTTTCACATGGCACATCTCTGCAGGAAACCAAGCCTTGTTAGTTTGCTGCTCAGAGAATATTTGCTTATTCCAACCTAGTTATCAGTGGAAACACTGCAGACTTATCTCCTTTTTCCAATTCCACGTGTGTGGCTGGAAGCTTTTGGCGTTTGGCCCACAGCTGGCAGGGGATGGAAGCAACGTGAACAAGCCAGAAACAACTGTAGGACTGTTCCCCACTCTGTGACCACTTAGGCCTGGAAATACTGTGTCAGCTGTAGACACTTATGTGACAGTAGCACAGAAAAGCAGTGTCAAAACTGGTCTGAAAAATTATTCCATGATAGGAATCAAAGATGCGATTTTAAAGTTGTCTTACTTTGGGTATATGAGCTGAATTCTTGCCATAGATCAGTCAGAAGCCATGTTTTTAGGAATTCTTGAAGGCAAAAGAAACTACAAACATGGTATTCTGTGGTTTGTTGGAGCATTTTTTTAAGTATATAAGATTAAAAAAGGAGACATTTCAAAGCAGCCACTAAGAGATGGGTTTTGCCACCTTTCCATATCCCAGAACTACTCAAAAAGTAAAATGCAGTTAATCCTGAGCAAAATTCCAGTAAAAAAACCATAAAAATCAAACAAACCCCAAAATTACATCATGATATTTATGCCAGTAACTAAGATATCATGAGTCTCCTGCTTTTCTGGTGGGCTGGCTTGGAAGCTGAAGCTCAGGGTCAGCACACAATAGCAGGTGGATTCCCACTTGTGGTTAAATGCCTCTCTGACTGGTTGTAGATCCCTGCTTTGCCTTGGAATTAAATGTTTATTTGCCTGTTGAAAACATTCCAGTTTGCATAAGATACTTAAATATTGATTCATCCAAAAGGCCAGACAGATAATTTTTCTATTGCCAGCCAAATAGATAAGTTGGAAGGCAGCCCAAAAGGAGTGCAAGAGAGGCTTTCATTAATATTTACACATTTTTGTTGGAAGTTTAACAATGTTAACCACGGAGTCAAAGAGCACCCAGCATAAAATACATCACAGGACATCTCCTTGCTGTCTAGGGATATGAAGGTTAAACCTCTATAACTAGGTGAAAGATTTTAGCAGGGCACAGCAAATCTTGGCTGAAGTGCATTCTCTGCTTTGAAACACCAGCCCTGAAAGTATTTTGTTTCTCATGAAACAGGCCAGTCTTCACTGGAAGAAATGAAAACACTGCAGCATAAAACATTTGTCCAAAACACAGTGCAGAAACATGCAGTTCTACGATTACCAGAGCTGAGAAATGTCAGTTTGCTGTTTATCTGTGCAGCTCACAGAGAATGGGAGTAAAAACGTGATGGAACAGAAGAACAGTACTTTAAACACAGTGTCAGGCAATAGTCACACAATCTGTATTAAAGTAAAGGCTGTTTCTGTCTTCAAAATGCATTTCTTTCACCATATCTGCAGGTAAAGACACCCATGGATGACATCTACTCAACATTAAAAGGGTCACCCAGAGCTTTAAGTAATAAAGGAATAGAAAGAACTGCTGCAAGTTATTGTTATCCTGGTTAATACACTTTAATACATTAATGCACTAAAAGCATTAATGATACATTTAATACATAACTGATGTATTAATGTATGGGCTACAGTGAATATTTTATTGTGTTTGCCCATCTGCATTTATAGAAGAGTCTTCATGTGTCAGTCTGGGAGCTGAGCCCACACTGTTGGAACTCAGGAGCACAACACACGGAAATGACTCTGTGACTCTTTCGTAGCTTTTACGTTACAAGTTGAGATGTTAAATCAAAGGGTCAAACATTGCTGAAACCCCAATAAAACCTTTTTTTTCAGTAATGATTATATTCCTCCCAAGAGACTGTAACAAAGGACTGGTCCTACAAGTTGAAGGCTTTAAAGTTTTATTTGTCTTGGCCACTACACCCTTATTTTCTATTTATGAGTAGCTACTGGTTGGTTTTCTCTCAAGAGAACCCATCTATCTTGCTCAGCTCCTGCTGTGCTGGGATGAAAATAGGAGAATAGAGCAGAGAAAAAGTTTTCCTCACATTTTTAAACAAATAAATAAAGAAAAACTGCTTTAAAATCTCAGTTTTGATATTAGAACAGAAACATTTAGATACTCACATTACATACTAAATTTCAAGTGCAGATCTTATTATTTTGTTGTGGAGGATCTTCTGGTCAAAAAAACCCCAGTGCATACTCTTGAATCTTAAATATAATATAAAATAGATGTAATATGAAAAAGTTAATACCAGTGTTGTCTGAAATACCCCCAATGAAGGCTTAATACAAATTTCACTCTGAGCTGTGCCCTTATACAAAATACACAGAAGGTGCTCTTATTCAAGTAAAGATGTTTCCCCCTGCACTAGAACATCCCAATGTCCTTGTTTGGGTCAGGAACACGGGTCTTTGGAATTATATTTGCTTCAGGAGGTGACAATGTACCTATTCCACTCCTAAACCATGATCTTTTCTCACAGCACTGAGCAGAGGGACAGGGACACATTGGATTGTGTCACATCTGTGTCACCCCTGAGCCAAAAGGCACATTTCTCACCCTGCATCCTGCACTGGGCAGCAGTTCTGGGCACACCCTCTGCATTTCCTTGGTTGTCTTTCTTAAAAGTATGGTCACCTTCTCCTACAGAGGGTGAGATTTATGGCCTTTCCTGCCCACTCTTTGTGCTTCGATCAATTTTGAATTATACAGCAAGAAAGGTCCAGGAGAAGAACAACTTATAACAAGAAAGTCAGACAGTAACTGCAGCAATGGGTTTGATCCCCTTCTTTGGTAAGCACAGAAAGGAATGTTTCACCCTCTTCCTGGATGTCTCCAGAATTCAAACACTGATATAGGGCACCTTATCCAGCTCTGGTGCTACAATTCCTTTCGAAGAGCTTTAAAATGAAATGTAAATTTAAATTACATTTAAATAATGACCTTTAATCCTGTGAAATGGGATTAAAGAGTAGAACAGATTTGCCCCATTAGGAGTTGCACATGGGGACCTCTGGCCCTCTCTGCTGCTCTGATTGCAGTGGATTTGCCTCCTGTCCTTCCCAAATGCCTGACTTTTAGCAGTCCTCCTCTCTCAGGAGCTGTAAATTGAGGTTAACTCTCAGTGCATTTGTTTCCTGCTTTGGATCTCCTCTTGGACCAAATTTGAAGATCAGCTCCAACAAAGCACCATTCCAAGGGCCCAGCCTTTCACATTCCTATGTTAAGAGGTCTGACACATCATCTGGAATGCCACAACACATTTTATTTAAATTATTACAAATAAAAAGATATTTCCAGTAGGAAGAATGCAGAATGAAAAGTCTCACCACCTTGAACTGCCTTCCAAAAGTGTCCTCTATTATGTGTTTGCTACATTCCCTGAGGATACAACTGTCATGCAGAGGATACATTTATTAGAGGGAGGAAAGAAGCCCGAACCTCCCACAGAATTCCACCCTGTATTTTTAATTCTCCAAGGTTTTTACTGTGAAAAAATTATTCCACAGCCCAAAGACAAACCCTTGCGCCTTGAAGTCCACTTTTAAAAATAAAACTCAATCCTACCCATGACTGTTGTTTCAATGAGCTGAGATTTCACCTGCATGATTTATCAGCCTTCCACAGAAGGCAACCCCAACATTATCAGCCCACTTCGGGTGTGGAGAGTTCAATGAGAACAGATTGTAGCAGGGTGTCTTATCGAAGGCAGGTGACCCAGGGTCAGCACTGATTGTTTATTTATTGATGAGGATCTTTCCTTGGCAGTGGTTTGGAGGCACACACAAAAATACAGAGCACAGCTTCAGAGACTGCGCTGCAAAATGACCAATTATTTATCACACCCCAGCCCCTCTCAGGAATGATCTTGTTATTGGGGCTTAAGATCTCTCCCACAAACAGTTTCTGGTGATCAAGTTGTAAATTATGCCACATAAAGTTTAGGGAATGTACTTCCTCTGTTGTCCTAAAGCTTCAAAAGCATTAGAAGCCACAAATGTTAGCCAGCAGATTCCAATCCTGGAGAGATTACTTTAACATTGTGCTGCTTTAATATTAAAAATTAATCATTAAATTAGTCTTAAAGTTAACTGAGTAGTTTTCTTGATTCTATCTTATATGTTTCTTACACATAAGGGACAGAAATATGCTCACAGCTGTTGTGAATTTTAAGATCAGTGACCTATTCAGAAGCCTCAGTGTGATGATGCAACACATCACCAATGCCCTGTGCTTTGAAAGCAATTCTAGATCTGGGGAAAACCTCAACATCTCATTCACACACAAGCACAAAAAAAAAGTCCTATCAAAAGGAAATGTTTATTTTATGGTCTAAGAAATCACTTTATAAAAAAGAAGTATTTTTACCCAGACATGTCTTGAAAAACATGGAACAGTTTGTCCAGGGAAAGGTGTCCCTGCCCACGGGATGGGCTTTAAGATCCCTTCCAACCCAAACCATTCTGGGATTCTGGGATTCAGAGCAAAGCTATGGATTTATAAGACATCCATTTGGAAAGTTTGGTTTTATACTTGACTTACAGGGAGTCAAGATTTCAGTGCAAACAACTGTGCAAGAAACTTCTCCATATACTCTGACTCCATACTTGACAATGGAGGCCTATTCCACTGCAAGCACAGCAGCAGGGAGATATGGAATAACCATATGGATATGTGGTTTTATGGATATAGAACTGCTTTATGGATACAACAAGATATTCTGGTAATTGTCAGATACACCCTGCTCCAGTTTGCATACAGTCAAAGATCACATTCCCAGCTAAAATAATTATACTTGAGTGAAACCACATTCATAACCCTTAACCCCAGATTTTTTCTGGTGGATTTCTTTTTATTTGTGGTTTGTTGTTTTTTTGGTTTGAGGTTTTTTTATGGATGCTTGGAAACTAAAACTTAAGTGATCTGGATGAACAATTAATTGTCTGTTGCTCCCACAATGTGAGAATGCATCAGCACAGACTGTCAGTGTTTTGTGAAGGACAATAGAGCAGATAATGTTTAAATCTTTCTTAAAAGCAAATAACTCTGACTTGGCTAATTGATAAGCCCAGTGATTTCAATATAATTGAATGGAAATAAAGCAGTTAAAGCATTCAGGACCTCAATAACCTTCCTAAAAATCAATCTTCCTTTTAAACCAGCCTCCCAGCCATGCCTTAGATTTCACAGCTTTTAAGAACAAAAAAAAAAAGCCTATAAAATGCCTGTGTGGTGAAAAATTCTTTAAGAAGATCAGACTTGGAAAACTTGATAAACAAAGCTTAAAAAATCACCCAAACCCCCAAATCAATGTTTCACTGGGGGACTGGACACCCAGTATGATCCCTGCTGCATGCACACGTGTGAGTGTCAAAGGATGACTGATTGCCCAGATGTCTCATGGTAAAGATCAATAGTTGCTTTAAAAGGAGACAGATTCATGGAAGCTCTTGGATCCAAATAGTTTATTGCTCTGTGCTCATCCTTTTGTTTAATGGCAGCTCTCAGAGTCACCCAGGCAATTACTCTTTAGGTTGACTTTCAAGTAACTTACTTGCCCATCACATGGCCTTTTAAAGATCCTGTTCAAAGCATTCTCTGCCTCTCCCAAAGTGTTTAAAATATGGGTGATGTCACACACTTCAGCCTGGGATGGGGGCACCTTGTAGGAGTGATGCACTAAGGAAACATCATCATTTACTTGCAGCCTCTGGAGCAATCCTTGATTTCTGGGATTAACTACCTGTTGGAAATCTCTTAGATTTGTGTTGCTAATTTTGAATGTCAAGAGTTAATAATATATTGCATTTCAGATAAATAATCAAACACCTGTGGGCTCATCTCGAGGTACCTGACCTACCCAAATCTGAGTTTGCTGCAGTGGTTCTGGAAATGCAAATGCTTCTGTTATTATTTGATCATAATCCAAATATTCATCAAGTGCAGTAGGTAGGTTTCATTACTCCATAGTTTCTGTAGTATCAAAATACAGATTTTCTTATTTCATAATTAAGCCATAGCTGTCTTTTCCAGCTTCTGGCTAATTCACTTATTATCTCTACACCATCCTAAGTCTGTCTGTCCTTCACCTTCCTCCAGTTTTGTGGGGAAAACAATAACTTTCGAATAGAACATTAAATGAGGAGAAACTTAAAGGAACAAAACCCCAACCTTTCATCCAAAAACCTAAAAATAATCTGGTCTGAAAGCCAGCTTGCTCTTTTCCCCTCAGTGCCTGCTGTTGTAAGAGGATGACAGCCCATACCTGTGTCAGCTGTTTTTGCTGGAGCAGCCTGGCCTGAACTCCAGGCTCAGTTCGTGGGTGTCACACCAGAGTGCAGAGTGCATCTCCTGTGCCTGTCACATGCACACAGCACCAGGGGAGCTGTTAGCTCAGATCTGAGGGTCCCCTGCAGCAACCCCAGTGTGGGACTCACCCCATGGTGCAGAGCACACACACACAGCACCCCCTGCTCTGCTCCACAAAGTTATTTCTCGTGTCTATCAGTTGCCAAAATCTGTAAAGCCTTCAAGTGACTTCTTCACAAGCTTTCCTCACATTTATAATCATGTCTCAGAAGTACAGAACGCACAATCATGGTTAAAGCAAAGCTGGGATTAAACATAGCATCAGAGGCTTGGCAAGGAGTTTTAGCTGGGATGATTCAGCTATCGTGACTTGAAACCATGGTGACTGCATGATGGACAAGAGTGGTGGCACAGAAATGGGTAGATCTAAGACACACAGTACCCTACTCAATTCATTAGTTGTGGAAACAGTGGCAAGAGAAGCAGAAAATGTCTTGCAACCCAAAAATAAAAAAAAAATAAATTAAAAAGCAGCAGTAAATCTCAGCCAGCCTTTCTTTCTCCTTATCTGCTTAGGAGCCAGGCACACCTCCTGTTGGTGCCACGTTACACTCTCTTCATCAATCACTGCTCTGAAACTGTCACTTCTTCCACCCAGTCACTTCCTTCACACACCACTAAGAGTTCCCTCTAAGGTAAGGCCGTACCACTGGGTCAGAAAAGTGAAATGCCCACTTATCTGATCCCTGTTTTACGAGACAAGAAGCAAAACACCGCGGTGGAAGCTGCGGGGAGCAGACAGGTTTGATGCACTGCTCCGAGGGAGGAAGACACACAGCATCTCTCCCATCACAGCAAATTTGGTACCAGATATTCAAACACTACTTTCCCACGTTGCCTGTGCAGCAGTACAGAGTTCATACACCAGGCAGCTGAGAAGTTACTATCAAAGCTCCAACCTTCAGCAAAAATCCCCTCTTACCCCACATATCCCAAGGGGCTCCATCCTTTTCCTGTCCTCCTTTCACTGAACTATTCCAGCCCTGTTCCCTTCCACATTCAACCTCCCATCACCCAGTTACTGCTCCTCAGCTGTGGATCTCTGTGTTCTCTACAACAACTTCAGCTCTGTGGGCGTCAGATAAAACATTGTGTCTGTTTGCACTTCTTTAGAAGACTTAGAATCTCATTCTGCACTAAAGCCCAAGTAAAGCCATCACATTTAATGATATGTGTTATTACACGGGCCAAACAGAGCTCAGAATGCTGGCTTTGCCCTGCTTATGTTATCAGGATATCAGCTATTCCCTCATTCCAAGTAAATACCACAGATTAGGACTAAATTCCTTGCTCAACCTGTGTTTACTTGGTCACTTTAATTCAAAGTGAATCTCAGTTGCCACAGAAAAGCAAACAGGGATTGCTTTGTCTGATCAGGCTGGAAACTCCTCTCTGGTTTCAGTCAGCCTGGTTCCTGCACAGAGGCTACAGAAACTTCTGGGTTTATACACATTAATCAGAGTTCACAGTAAGCATAACACACAAAATAAGGGACGTGCCACTTCCAGAGATTAGATTTCAAGATGAAAACTTCATAACATCATTTCAATTATTAAAAATCCACTTGGCAAAGAAAGCCATGCCAATTTTCACAGTTTTTATCTTTTGTCCTTTTTTTTTTTTTCCAAATCCTATGAGAAATCTAACAAAAATCAGCATACTTATTTCTCCACTTTTTCTCTTTTTCAGTTGCATTTTGTTTATACTTCATCAACACGAATGAGCAGCCAGTCCTTGGAGAAATAAGTGCTTTGGCTTCTTCCAAGTGAGTCAGAGCAGCTCAGTAGTCCATCACTGTGTTACTCTAAGTGGCACATTGGCACCAGTGTCAGGTGCCCTTCCTGTGCCTGGAACAAGCACCTCTCCCATCAGATAAAAGCAGTTCCACTTCAACACAGGGGAAATCTGCACTGTTTATTAAAATAGCGTCAAGTATTCTCCATCAACTGCCAGTGAACGGCTTTATCATCTGAGTGACAAATATTGCTAAGAGCTGCAAGGGAAAAGCAGTCAGATATCCTCCAAGGGATGCACCTTCTATCAATCTGTCCACTCTCGTTATAAAAACTGCTTCAGATATTTATATACAGGACACATTAGTTTTTTGGTTGTTTTTTTTTTCCCCCAAACAGAAAGGCAAAGAAAAGGGTAGGCAAATAATAGGAAGGAAGACAATGGGTTCTGGAACTATCTATTTCCTTGATATTTAGTCAATAATATACTTCAGAACAAATTTGCTAAGTATAGATTTTTTTTAATAATTTCTTTTTGTTCCTTTTTATGGCTTCAGAATGTTTGGTTTTCTGTTCTGTCCCCTCACTTTCTTTCCCCTAATTCCCTTCCCACTTTTCCCCCTCTTCCCCAAAGGGCAAGAGAAATGGAAGCTGTTTTTTTTCCTAGTCTTATTTACTCTGAGTAGGATTTTGTGAAAATCACACCCTGAGTGAATTGCTGCCATGAGAATAACCAAGAAGAGAGCACAGGATCACAGTTGTTGAGGGCACATCAAAGGAGCACATGTTTCCTGAACACACAGCTTAGTCCCTCTCCACTGGGCACAAGGGCTGGAGATGTTCATTACTGGAACAAGAATGTTCCCCTGCTGTGAGTGAGACACAGAATTTGGCTCTAGGGAAAGAGCAGAAGTAAGATTAAAAACTATTTTGCTAACTCCTATTCCACAGCCTTTAACATTTAAAGAACAAATCATGAAAAGAGCAGTAGTTTCTAGACAAGACCAAAAGCTGTGGCAAGAGGGAGAAGAAATCCTCCCCCAGGGCACAGAAATAACTGGGAAGTTGCTTCGTGTGTCCCTAAGCAGGCCAAAGTTTTCTGCTGCTGCTCTGAACCTGGATTTTTGTCTTATCCAGACACCCAAGTGTGGGTGTGGGACAGCTCTTCATCCCTCTGTTTGGTCCCAAGCCAAAAAAAGTTAAGATCTCTCAAACTGCAGGTAGGAGCAGAGCTTCCTAATCACAACAGGGTTTTTTTGTTTTTTGTTTTTTTTCAGAAAGACTGATGGAAAGAATGACTGAATAAGAATGAGACATAAAAACCTTCCCTCCAGTAATAAAGATTGATGAGTTCTAAAATAGATAAAGAGCTAAGTAATCTGGTATCATAACATCAGTTCTAACTCCTTTCACTTTCATCTCACTTCAGTACAGTGATGGGGAAAAGCTGAAATCAGTGCAGGCAATTAATGATCATTTCATGTCTGTCTGACATCCTGTTACAGCAAAACATCTTCCTGTTCCACATTTAATCGAAGCAGGTATGTTGGCTGATTGTTTTGTTTGTCAGATGTTTGTTTTCAAACACCTAAAACACTTGGATATACAGAACTATTGCATCAGAAATCTGATTTGGGCCAGATTTCTAAAATTAATTTCAGGTGCTAAGTAATGCATACATTTAATTTAATACAATTCGAAAAGAGAGCATCGCTGCCAAATTCCCATCAATTCCTTAAATAAAACTGAATTCATGAACTGGAGTTAATAAATGGGTAGGGAACTAGAAGCAGACGTAGAAAGCTTCTGGGATCATTTTGAAATACAAGGTGAGTTTTGAAATCCTGAGAGGTGTTTGTCTATGTATTTTGGCACTTAAGTGTTAGATCTAGACCTTTACTAAAAATAAGCAGTGACTGTTGTCTAGCCAATTTGCAAATTGGGACACATCTAGCATAGTTTCTCTTAAAAAAAAATAAGTATCTGCTTTCCAGATACCTTTTCCTCACCAACAACTGTTAGGCAAAGAAAATGCCAGCAGGAGACAGCAGGTCAAGGACCCAGGAGCACTCAGCTGACTGAAGCAGCAGCAGGACTGGGTGTTCCAGTCCTATTTAGGAACTGGAAGGCAAAAAAGGGGGTTGGAGCTGGACAGATAAGGAAACCAAGGCACAAATGTGTTGGGAATGTATTTCACAAGGTCACCCAGTGGGCCAGCTGAGAAAGCAACCCACATATCCCAGTTCTGTCCTCCCATTAGGCTGTGTACCAGAATATTCATCCCACATGGAAACATTCTCCCACACCCTCTTCCTCCTGTAATTTTGTTTAACAACCTGCAGAAGCTACAGCATATGTAATTCTCTGTAATATTTACAGCCTCTGGTTAAAACAATTGCAACCTATTAAAGTGTGTTATAACCTCACAAAAAAATAACCTTGTACAAAAATCCTCCACAGCTCAGTATCCCTAAATCTTAACCAGGAAAGGTAATTGTTGGCAGCAGATTTTCATCTCTTCAAAGCATAAAAGAGTCAAACATCAGACAACTGTATTTCAGAATGGAGGCACTCCAAGATAGAATGAGACTCCTGTAACCACTGCAGCATGAGGAAGATGAGGGTCAGGGACCCCAGACACAGTTCTGTAGTTGAAGCACAGAGACTGGAAGCCACCACAGAACAAACAGTACCCAGGGAGATGCATCAGCCTAGAAAACATCCCATCTGTTGGGAGAAAAAAAGAGCTCCTCTTGTATTCACCAAGTCATGTGCTTACCACCCCAGCAATATCTGCTTTTTCACTCCTTCAGACACTTGTCATCATCAATTTCTGGTCATGAGGATTTGATTCTGATTACTTTGAAAGTCCTGAAGGACAATGCACGGTGTGGTTCAGTGCACACGATTCAAGGAAGGACCATATAACATGCCCTCAGGTGTGGAAATGTTTTAAAAAGTAAAATTTAATTCACTATGGAAGATGGGTAAACCAGAAACCATCTTAGAGCAGCCTCATCTACACTGCAATTATGGAGTTATATCTAACCTTGAAATTCTAACTCTGTTACTCTGCATTTCTTCTGCTCCATTTGCTTCCCACTGCCACCCCTGTGTCTCACTTCATAACCTGACTGTGTTTCTTGAATTGTCTTTTCCACACATATTGCCTGGATGTTTATAGAAGGCTCTGCATTTGTTATTTTCTAGATGGTGTTTACTTTCTCAGTTCCTATTCACTGCTGACAGCTTTAGTTGGATATGCACTTTCTCCAGCTCAGTCTTGCCTGTGCACTTCATTAATATGCTCTTTACCTATTTGTTGGGCTTTTACTGATCTGGGTTTAGATTAGTCACCTTTAGATTAGTCACCTTCTCCACTCCATCTTCGAGAAACCTGTCTTGCCCACCTTAAATGAATGGGTTTCTCTAACAAGAGATGGCAAAATCCTAAATAAAAAACTTCATTGAAATGTCTCTCTCTGCCAAAAGATGACTTCCCACATGTTCATCCCACGAGAAGGACGAGAAGCAGCTTTACTGCCAGTTTAGGGTTCCGTCCTCTGTCCTGGTAAGAAGCTGCAGGTACATAAGCCCCGTCTCAGAGAGTTGATTACACAAGGGAAGGAACTTTGCTTTGCTGTTTTATAACCTCCCTTCTTGCAGGAAGGTCAGAGTATGAAGATGAGCCTCCCACTGTGCTCTTAGCTTAATTACAGAGAGGGAAGAACGAGTTGATGGACGACCTTGTCACGAAATCACTCATGCCTTGGCCTCCACGAGCTTCATAAAGGAGCTGGAAAACTGTAGCAAGTGATAAGAGGAGGGTATTAAGAATTTTCTGAAAAGCAAAAGGGGCTGCAAAACCTTGGGGCAGCACTTGAGGACTTTCAAACCTGGTTTTGTTCCTAAAGGTCCAAAGCTGACTCTGTTTTTGCATTTCTAGTTAATAACTAAATTGTTATTACCCCCAGTGGCCCACATAGAAATAGGATTTTTGACAAAAAGAAAAGAAATAAAACCTCAAGACCAGGGAATTGACTAGAGTAGAGGCACTGAGTGTCCTCCTCTGAGAACATCCTGGTGAAACAGCCCAAATCCTTTGCACTAATAAGTCAGAGGAAGGACGTCAGGTAGACTGGCTGTATTTAAACTGACACCTCAATCACTGTCCCGCTCCCATCTGTCTTCCTCAATCCAGTTTGGGTATGAAACCACACCCTGCTCTGAAAACAGCTCTGTGGAAACAGATCCCTTCCCACGAGAAGCGGTTTGTTTGGATGAACTTGTGGTTCTCAAGAAGGAAAGGTAAAAACACTAAGATAAAGTTCAGAAAGGTAGTTACACATGAGTTAAAAGCTGATTTTTGTGCTCATTTTCAGAGCCTCATTCCACTATTAGAAAAAGGCAAGACAATTTGTTGTTTAATCACTTGGATTCATTCTTCCATATAAGCCTTTTCTATTCATACATGCAGCAAATTTTGATGGCAGAATTTTTACAGAAGACATTTGAGCTGTTAGCAAAGGCAGAAATGATTCTTTATGTTGACCCAGATGAATAGTCCAACAGTTAAAATCCATAATAAGGTATGTTTCATTTAATACACTCCCTACATGCCACACAGATAAGAGAAATGAAATGTGTAACCTAATGGTTGAAACCTTCACAAAACTGTCTTTTCTTTGTGCTCTTTAGATTAGAATGATTTTTTTCCCCAATAGTCTTTCAACTTCTCAACACACATTCTCTCTTCCCCCCCTCCAGAGTATATTTTTATGTTGTAGCTAAATTTATCTGCCACTGATGAAAAGGGTTTCCTTCCATTTGCTTTCTCTAGACACCCACCAATGAGAATGTGATGTGCTTTTGCAGATTTTTTGCAAGACAATTTGCTGGGGTAGATTAAGCACTTAAAACAGATTTTTCCTGCATCTCCTGCCTCATATCTACCCTGAACTCCCAATTTAACAGGCACTCAGCGAAACCATAGAAAGAACTAAATGACCTCAAAGCCCAAAGAACAGGAAAATACAGGAATTTTTTTGTTGTTGTTTTTTTTTTCCAGGTATTGATTCTGGAACTGAAGTCTGAAAAAATTCTCTCACAAGCCAGCTGGTCTCAAAGGAAGGTTACCAAAACTTACCTCAGTGTATAAGAAATACTTGTTGGGCAAATGGTTTCAAATGAACACTTCCATTATTAGCTGAGCACACAACTCTACAGGAAACTGGCCCATGAGGTCCTTTTCAGGAAGATGCTTTGTCCATCCTCTTTTTCTCAGCCACATCAGGACTTGAGTTGCAAAGGAACAGACACATTCCCTGTAACTCTTCCAAAGTGTTGGGGGAGTAGGAGAAAATCGTGAAGAATTAAAACAGACCAAATGAAGAGCACGTAGGTGGTTTACATTAACACTTTTTGACATATCAATAGCTTCTATTCTTGGTAGTGGTGGGCTTTTCTTCTCATTCTACAGGAGCAATGAATAGTGTGACTGTCTTGTGTGTCTAAAAATTTAAAACAGCTGGAACTGAGCTGCTGCTGGAAAAACAAGTTGGGTTTTCACAAGGGCTGGGGAGGGAGATATTTTGTTGGAAATGCTGAGCCTTTAATGATTGCTAAAGCAACATCATACCCAAATTTGCATTGAAATGTTAATGGGAATTAAAAAAACCCAACACCCAAATACCTGCCTGCTGTTTAGCAAATGCAACTTATATGTAACAGTAGGACCATGGGATAGCTCAAGATCTCCAGAACCCCTTGTTAGCTGTCTGCAATCCTTTATGACGTTTGTTACTTTGAAAATGAAACTTCCCCACCCTATACCCCAAGAAAAAAAAAAAAATAAAAGGCAAAGAAAATAGCATCTGCCATCTCACCATTGATTCCCTGGAAGAAACTCTGTACTTTATTAATCTCTGTCAAGCATCTGGAAGCAGACATTCATACATCCCAACAATTGAATCCAACTCCACAGGCAGTGCCAATTCTTCTCCAAGCCAAGGGTGACATGCTACACTGCTCATAGGTCATCTAATCAGTGGTGAAATAAAGAACTGCCAGACCTTGTAACATTTAAGCTCTTCCCCCAGAACGGAGTGAGCTGCGCACACCGCCGGGAATTGGGGCACCAAACACACACTGCAACGCTTAAAGCCTGACTTGAAACTCATTCCAACTTGAAGGTTTCCATTTTAATTAACTTGTTTCTGCTTAGAAGGGAGCATTTCGCTTTGCCATCGCACCACAGCACGGGAAAATACAGCAAGCTAAGCAAAGCTTTGCAGTCAGGCAATTTAGTGTAAGAAGAAAGAAAATAGCAAAATACAAAGCTATATTTGCCCTTAGATATATGTGTACAATTGCCAGCTTGTAATAAGGGGGGGGGTTGTTGGTTTTGTTGTGTTTTTTTCTTAAGCCAATGTATATTTTTAACTCAGCAAAGAGCAGAAAGTGGGTCAGAGTCATAATTGGGTAAATGCAAAAATTAACTCAGAACTGCTCATTCTTTCCAGGGCTTGCAGAGAAGATCCTGTTCTGCTGACAGAGGGCAGAAGGGACCTTTAGCAAGAGAAGCAGCACCTGAAGAACTGCCAACACCATCTGTGACCTGTGCTGATCATGAGCACACCAGGAGCCACCCGAGTGGCTCTGAGAAACCTGTTGGCAGCTCTGGCCTGCAGTGAGGAGGGAACAGGTCTCAAAATGAAGGCAAACTCACTCCCAACCTGCATTTTTCTTCACAGCCCTCCTGCCTCAGCACAGCCAAAGGTCAATGCCTTCAGCAGGACACAATTAAAAGCAGAGGCTTTTGTCTTTGCAATGGCCTTGGAGGGAATGATTTTATTTGGGAGCAATCTATGATGCAAGGAAAGGATTGAACTGCAGCTGCGCTCACCGCTACAGATTCTCTCTTTAACCTGATTCTTTTTTTTATTAGTTCTTCTTTATCTGTTTATTGGCCCAGGGAGTACAAGGGTGGAATTGAATGAGGAACCCAAGGGAGTTTCAGTCTCAGTCAATGCAATTTTCCTCTCTTTAGAGCCTAAACATGAAGCCAATTGCTCTCCAGAGTTCCTGAAGCTCTCACCTGTCTATGAAACCACATTCATCATCTTCATCACTGCATTCTTCTCACCTAACACACTGGTCCTTCAAGTCCTACAGACTTTTCCCCAAAAAACTTAATGAGTCTCAAAAGCTTCAGTACTGTCTTTTTTTCTTTTTGGGGGGGGGGGGGATTGGTTTTTTGGTGTTTTTTAATGCAGCAAAACACACGGAAACAGTTTTTCTGTATATCCATTTCACATTCATTGTGCGTATCAGAAGGACATGGGGAACACAATTAACAGGCAATTAAGCAGTCCTAAGTGGAAAGAAATTTAAGAGAACCAGAAACCATATTAACTAGTTCATGGACACTGAGTTCTTCAGTGGCCCTTTGGAATTGCTCCAGGAGTGAAAGCTGGGCAATGTAAGCATCATGGAAACAGTCACTAAATAAACAGCAGTGAGGGGAGTATCTGTTCTTTATATTCTTGTAAATAGGACAAGAAACAATCACCTCAAATTCCAGCAGAAATACTCTGACTACAGACCAGAAAATCTTATTTAAGTCAAGAAGAACAAAGCTGTTCTTTGAACAACATCCAGTAGGAATATTCAGTGTGTTTAACAGACTTGATAAATATTTGTCAGGAAAAGCAAAAGGATGGGCCAAATAACTGTGAGGTCTTGCCAGCCTTATTCTACTATGACTTAAAACCTTTTCATAAAAAGGTTTATCCAAGCACCACCTACACTTCAGTTGCATAAACCCCATCCATCCTAGTCTGTCATCAGCTCAGGTCACAATTTGGTTCTATGACCTCTGCAACTACCTTTTCTTCAGCAATCCATTATTCTCTCCTCACGCTCTTCAAATGCCTCCTTAATCAGAACACTTAGTCAAAATATATGAGATTTTAAGTTTATTAATGCAAAAATGTCTCTAGAGCTCAATTTGTATCCCATTACAATTTACTGCGTTTTAAGCACATGCACCAACTATTATTCATGCAATCAGAAATGTTTTCCTGATTGCAGTTATGCAGTTTTCAAACATGTATTATAACTGACCTTATTAAATATGCTGAAGCACCACTTACACGAAATCACACAAAGGCACAGTTCCTCGGCTGAGCCCTCAAGTAGCACTTACAAGCATGAATCAGTGCTAATTGCTTCACACTTATCATCTCTGAAATTATAGTATGGGCAAAAGTTCTCAAACAAACAGCTGTGTAGGTCACAGCTTGGCAACAACTTGCTGGGCAAGTTATTTGCTCCCTACAAACCCCAGACTCTTTTTTTTTTTTTAACCCTATTTTCAAATATTTTAAGGTTGCAGAGAACATGTTCTGTCTCATCACCTGTATGTCTACTCTGAATTTATAAGCAGTCCCTCACAATACTGTAAAATAAAATCATGGCTTTACCATCTGGAACAGTGAAGTTCAGGTTCTAAACAGTGCCATGAACTTCATGAGCAGAAATTTTGAGACTGAGTGCATTCTTCGTAATTTATTGTGTGCCAAATAGGCTGTTGTCAAGTTTTTATGTGTGTTTGTTCCAAGATCAAATGATTCCTTTAAAGTTTGTATGTTAAATAAAAATCAAAACAGCGAGAAGTCACCAACTTTTTTGGAAACATATGCCCTTTTTCTTCAGTAGGCAGAAACAAATTACAGAACTTGATTGCCCACAACTTTCATCCTTGTACAGTCAATGACCCTTTCAAAAGAGTTGCCACAAACATCCTTCAAATTCCACTGGAGAATGTTTTAAAATTGCCTTTACAAAAGTGTCTGGTGGTTTCACATAATTGTGTCTCCCAACCTTTAGCTATTAAGTTCACCCCATATTGACTCCCAGCAGGAACATTCTGAATTATATGTTTTCTGAGTGACATCAGTTTGCACCAGGAAAGGATCCAATCCACAGCTGTGGCTTGGGTTTGGTTTTGTTTTTTTTTTTAAATTTTATTTTTCTCATTAAATGGCTCACAGGAGCCTAAGGACTGATCACACCCCACAGTGCAACCACCCTCTCCCTCTTCCAACCTGTGAGGTTTGGACAAAGGTAAAGGACTTGTACGAGAACAAGACACAGATGGGATGTCTGGGCATTCCCTTTCCTTTTGACAAGGGGCTAATCAAACAAACAAGAGTTCCATCCCAAATGCTCATTGTGATAGGCTGACTACAGTCCCACAGTTCTATCCATGGAAATCTTTAGGGGTTTTACAGTGCACAATGACCTGAGAGAAAGAAGAACTGTGAGTGTGTTTACACAATGCATCTCAACTGCTTGTGTCCCCTGTACCAGCCACATTCACCTGGGCTGGACTGGGCACCAAAACAGAGCCAGGTGCATGAAGACAGCACCAGAGGGAGGGTGAAGCAGCCTGGGACAAACTGGGATCCTGAGCCAGACTGGCTCCTGCTTCTGAAACTTGCATTGATCTGGCTTACATCTATTTTGGGGCTGAAACTGTAGGGTGGTAATTAGCACATCAAATCTGGGATACTCAACCCACCTATAAAAATCCAGCCTCAGCTCTTCCAAAAGAGGAATCATTTATCTTAACCTGAACAAAGGTCCTTCCTTTGCTGCCAAACCCAGCAGAGCTGGCCCATGTCACAGCTGCCACCAGCACCACTGCAGACTCAAGTTAAGGTGTCCATGTCTTCTTTGCTCCCACTGAGGTTTATTCATCTCCTTAATGACACAGAGCCTTGCACAATGCAGGAGCAAGGCCAGAAAGGCTCTGAAGTGATTTCAGCCTAAAGTATATTCATGAGCCCTATGGTAGTGAAGAAAAAAGCCACTTATGCCACATCTTTGCTGTCAAAAAGGGCAGGATGAGAGAAGATGACAATGATTGTGGTGTGAGTCCAGAAGAAGATGACTGCCTTAGTAAAGACACCTTTAAATAAAGAACTGTAATCACAATACAGTCTAATGGCACTGAGGACGAAGCTGAATAGGGCTCAGAAAGATAATTTAACTTTTGCTTCAGTTTTTCCTGATTTTAAAAATGTGAATAATACAGGGAAAGGCACTTTGGAATGGATTGATGAGCAATAGTATTTTAAAACTGGGGATTACTATTCTGCTTTAAGATTAGAGGTAAAACGTGGCTTAAGATGCAACATGTAGTTGATTGACAGAGTTATTAATATTCTCACACTTCTTTGACTTACATAATGTGATATGTAGCCTTTTTGCAAACTAAGGAATGATGCACATCTGATTTCTCTCCATAAATCATTTTATTTTTAGCTATAACAGCAAAGCAAACTCCCTAAGAGTAACAGAACAAGGCCTGAATGGTACTGAATTTCCACTCCAAAGACAATTCAATAATCAGATGCAAGTCTTAACTTATCCCAGAGTTGCTTAAATGGCAGTGAGCATTGCTTAACTAATGCTAACAAGGCTATAAAAGGAACAGGAATGCAAAAGGTGAGGACTAAGAATGACAAACTCAAAGCAAGAGGGGGCTGAGGAGGAATGAGCCAAGTGCTAAGAGGATGTAAAAAATAAAAAAGGCAGGGAAAAAAAAAATTGAGAGAGAATTCTCCTCTGAAATGTTGGCTCTGCTCAGTGGCACTTACTCAGTAAAGAATATGCCAGGATCCTGTGCTGCAGTAATAAAGACACCAGGCTTCAGACCATGCATCTTTTTTGGCATTTTGCTGAAATGGTAAAGTCACCAGTGCATTAAGAGAGGCTTCAAATGAGCGATGCCATCCTCCTCCTTCATACACAAACCCATTAGATTCTTTCCAGCAATAATGAAATTCCTCTTATAAAGATTTTTCCTCACTCTTGAGAAAATCATTTCTGTCTATGAAATGTTTCCCAGAAGAAACAAAGACAAATAAGGAGTTTTGCCTTAGTTACCTTTGTCAGTGCCTTTATCCTGGTAATTTCCTAGGAAAGTTAATTTTAATTAAATGAGTAATGATAAACAGTTGTCAAATGTATTCAATCCTCAGGAAACATGGAGAGAAGGTAATAAGTTGTTTCAAAGTTTGGGGAACCTTTTTTCCCCCTCAAATTCAAACTGCAGTCAGTGATATGATCTAAAGTGATGCAGTTAGACTGCATCTGACACTTTGACTGAAAAAAAACATTTTTTAATAAAATGCTGTTCCTTAAAGACAACATCTGCTATCCTTAAAAAATTGTGAATCTTTTGGTTTGCCAGAACATTTGGAAGAAACCTTTGTACTCACAGTTAGAGGAGACTTGATTAAGAAAAAAGTTTTAGTTTTTCCACAAAGAAAAAGAAGAATATATTCCACTTGGTTCTAAAAATTAACAAAGAAAAGATATAATGGCTGGAAAGATCAGGAGAAGGGTCAAATTTTGTTAAGACTTTACTGAAACAAGAAGTCCTCATCATATCAGGAAAACATTTCCAAGTATATCACTGACCACAGCTCGAAGAGATTTCATAGCTGGGACTAAATGATCTTTTAAGGTCCCTTCCAACCCTTAACATTTTTAACCTTAACATTCTATGATTCTATGGTGACTCTAGAAGAGAGGGAGAAAGGAAAATGCAAACTCCAGCAGTTGAAAATAAATAAATAAAGATGTGGGTAGCAGAGGACCTCACAACTTCACAATTTGTATCACAGGATCATATTTTGAGTCCCTGTGCAGCAAAAGAAAATAAATAAATAATAATTATATCTAAGTAAACCTTATCCCTCTAAAAAAACCCCACACCAAACAAAGCAAAAAATAACAAAAATTGCTGTAACCCAACATGACAAGGAAGAAACTTCTTACCACAGTGTTAGTCCAGAAACGTGTCTCTGAGCTCTGTTAAATTCAAGAGCTCTGGTTTTGCAGACCTCAGCAGGAAGCTAATATCAGCCTTTCATGACAACAAAGATGCACTGTGCATTTGAAATGGTTTTCATTATCCTGAATATATGTTAATCTCCTTAAACATAAAATAGATCAAACACACACAGATTCATCCTTACCTCAAAGACAGAGAATTCCCAGACTAGAAGGGAAAGTGATTCTGAGGTTTTAATGTATAAGAAGAGAAACTTAGTGTTCAAAAGATGCTGCTAAAATGGCAATGTCTTTTTATGCTCACTTTTCATGAAGCTGTTCCCAGGGCAAAAAGCTTTATTTGAAATGGTTTCTAAGAGCTGTAGGATGTCTCAGAAATTTTTTAACCCTGTAATAACACCAGGAAAAGAAATTATTTTGTGATGCTCTTCAGCTCCTCATTTTCCTCATTCTGATAATCGTCTCTTATGTAAGACACTGCTGCAGAAACCCCATTTCAGAAAGCCAAAAGAAGCCAAATAATTTTGGCAGACAAGAGATTTCAGTCATTTGTGCTTGACACGTTTCAAATGGCTTGGTTTCTTTCAAGTTTTGCCCCCTCAGAGGATTCAGCAAATGAGTATGTTTTCAAAAACCATTCAGATCTTATTAATGGGACTTGAATAAGCAGAAAAAATGCTGTTACTGAAGAGGACAATTCCTTCCTGGAAAATGAGCCAAACCAAACACTATCACCTCACCACTAAATGTTGGGTATCATTTTAGTCTGTTATCTCATAATTTTTATACAGCCGGGTTTTAAGTCATGTTAAACCACTTTTAACAACCATTAATCATTACTGCTAAAAAAGTACATTATCCATTTTATGGTGGAGTCACTTGGCGCCTCCAAAACTCCCCCACAAGTCCAGGAAGACTTTGCCACAATTGAGGCACCTCTGCACATACTGAATTTACTCTTGTTTGGTTATGGTTCAGGGAAACCAAGTTTTCCAGGTATAAAAAGCTAAATGTCATACTGGCTTCATTAGGAAAAAAAATTACAACTGACCCAAGGGAGATGATTTCCTTCTTGAAACTCAATGAAACCACAGATCAAAGGCACATCTTTATAGAATGTAGGTAGTAATTTCGGGTAGGAACATTTCTTAACTTCATTGAGAGCTGAAGTTGTAAGTTTAACACTGAAGTACCTTGAAATTGCACATGGACATAAAATTGCATATGGATAGATAGGTAAGATTATATAGATATACAGATATGTGTGTATATCCTTTATATATATGATAAAAGACATGGAGCCTGCTTGCCTTTGCTGATCAATTTGTGCACACAAAGAAATCAATTCTATTGGTCCTGTGGCATTTTCCTGAGTGAAAGGAGGTACAGCAAAGATAACCTTTAACCACTGCAGGAGAGGGAAATCTGAAAGGCCCTCAGAAGCCCTAGAGTAGAAGCACTAACACTGGATACAGCAAGTTCTGATGACCAGGGGCTGTTGCCTGCTCTGTATTTCTGCAGCATCCTTGGATTTACTCTTCTGCCCTGTTATGGGAATAGTCTGCATCCCGTGGAGCTCGCAGCAATATGCTCATCCTCAACTAGCAGTTTTCTAAATTGCCCCTTGAACAGCACACACCAAGGTTGTTTTATAGTTTCCATGTAGCACAGGCTGCAATTACATCAACATTTCAAGTTTAATTACAAGCCAAGATAAATACACTCTCAGAAATACTGCTTAGAAGTTATGTGACACATTCCACTGGAAAAACATGCAAATTATTTCAGCTTTCTTGATGGGCTCTAACAAGATTCCACATTTTAAAAGCCACTTTATATATATATATATACACACC
Organism: Pachyramphus minor; assembly: GCA_013397135.1. NCBI lineage: Eukaryota > Metazoa > Chordata > Aves > Passeriformes > Tyrannidae > Pachyramphus > Pachyramphus minor. The sequence goes on from VYXB01008839.1 coordinate 1,812,729, forward strand.
CCTCTTAGGTATTTTTACAAGGACTTCTTAATTATTCAGCTGCAGCTTCTTTCCTCAGTTCCATCAGAGGAAGATTTAAGAGGGGCTGTAATGATAATCTGCAGGAAGGAGATGGGGCTGCTAAGTCACTTCTCAAGAGGTGCCACTGAATTCTGGAAATGAGAACAGATCTCTGAACTGCCTCTGGCCCCACAGAAATACACACACTGAGACTGAACAGCTTGTCCATGTTCCTGCATCAGCTGAATTCTGCACTTAACATATTAATTAACTGCAGAAAAAACCAAAACAAATTTGACTTACAAATGGCTACAAGCCACTTACAAACACAGCAAAAAATACTCTTAACTATATTTTACTCTATAATTTTATGTTAATAATGTTCATCTGCTATCAAAGATGTTTATTTGGTCATAAATGATCTAACTGTGTTTTTCCAGGAACCACTCGTACAGATCCATTCCTCTTCAGTCAGCAGTCAGGTTAGCAGGAATGTCACACACGGAATTTATTATTTCCCTCTCGTGTTTTCCTAACATTATTTTTGCAAGTTGCTTTAAAATGCACTTTGTCTCACACAGCTTTAACATCAGAAAAACTGGTCCTATTTCATCCTATTTTAACCCAACCACAGCATTTTCAGGCAGAGTTTCTGTTCAGATAAGATTATTTTTTATGAACCACACAAGATGAGTCCTCACAGCCAGCACATTTTAGGGAGTACAGTGGAAAATCTGCATCCCTGGCATTTCAATCTCTCCCTCCTTTTGCCATGCTGTAAAACCTTATCAGAACCCAACCCATAATAGGCACAAGCACTGGATTCATCCACAGGGTTGGGAGCCATGCTGGACACACATGAACAAATGAAACAGTGTTCTGTCACTATAGGGTTCTTTTTTATACATGGTATATATAGACTTTTAAAAAAATAAAATAATGCCCCCTACGAAGTTTTGGGTTCACTGAAATTGGTTTCTGCTCTTCAAATTTTTCTATTCAGAATCTGAACTAAAAAATTCACTTCTCCTCGTTCAGCTGACCCTCAGAAGTATTTACAATGATTCTGCTTTTTCTAGATTAAATTTATAGCAGTCTAGTGCAACTGCAGAAAATGATCCATGCAGAAGTCATTATGGAAAATGTAAGGGCAATAAACTGTCCATGAAGGGAGTGGACTCAGTTACAGGTTCAGTCCCCTCTAGTGAACAATACCTGAACAAACCTCTTGGCTATCCAGAGTCTACATCCCTAGTCAGGATTTTGGAGTAATGATTCTTTAGCTCAAAGAAGAAATCCATTAATTCCAGCTGTTCAGATGAAAAAGAACATAAGAAAGAAGTCTTCTAAAATCTTCCAAGCAGTGCCACCAGCTGCCAGAGAACAGATCAACCCCTTCTGATTTTCATCACACCCAAATCTGATGACTGAACTATTCATTCTGTTCAGTAAATCTGGGGGGTCTATCTTGCAAGATTTAGATTCCAGCTGTAATACCCTCAAAACTGGAAGGTTTCAGAAGCTTGTTCTGAAACTGTCCTTCTGAAGGCATCATCATCATCATCATCCCCATCCTGCTAGGGATCCTGGGTGCTCTCTGGGTATGGCTGAGCCCTGAGTAAGCACCAAGCTCAGAAGTCTCTTTTAATTGAAGTATTTAAACTATTGATTCTCCTTCCCACAATCCAATTTTATTTAAACTGAGAGAGAGAGAGAGAGCAACAAATAACCCTGTTTGGTGACCACACAAACAAAGGTTTGCATCTCTTATGCTGGAAAAAGGTTGGGTTGTGGTGGACACCCTGCAGTCACTTTTGTAATTCACTTGTCAGTACACACAGCACTTTTTATACACTTTAAATTTACACAATTGTAGCAGGCAAGAAAGTAGGAAACCACACACAGCATTCAAAGGCTATTCAAGATGTTGAAGAGCTACACAGGAACAATTTGAATGTTTTTTACAAGCACTTTCTGGGTTTTTTTTTCATCCAATACATTCAGCAGTAAGTAATCAGCTGCCTGCTTTGTAAGGCTGTTCACAGGGGTAGGGATGCTACTTCTGTGACTTAAAGAGTCTGTTGAGACACATCTCTTGAATGTAGAGAGGAGAAAATAATCCAAAGGAATTCATTTCAGTGTGGTATGATGCTGGAAAAAAACCAATCCAAAATGCAGAAGCATTAAATTAATACACTCTAATATACTTCTTGAATTCAAAAAAAAGAAAGAAATACTTCCATCTAAGAAATCGAAATTCTGAGATCAAGTTCCACACACACATGTTCTGTTTGGTTTACAGAAACTCTCAGATGTAGGGGACACATATGGAACAGGCACTGCAGCTAAGGACAAAAGGGAGCAGGAAGCTTCCAACTGGGAAGCAGATGGCTCCCTGAGAAGGGAAGCCTCCTCCTCAAATTTGCCTCCAAGTTATTCTGTCCATTTAGAATGAGGTTTTCCCTGCCACAATAACAGAGTTTGGAAACACGTGTTGTGAGATCAGTACAAAACTCCCAGAGATCCAACAAAAAACGTCCTTTGTCTCCAGGGAATTCCCTTCCCACCTGGTACAACAGCCTGTTAATGGTCTTATTGAAAGGTTTCTTTAAGGTTCTGTGACTCACAACTCTCCCTCTCAGCTTGTGGGCTGTGCCTTTAAATTTTTAACTGTAATATGACATTACTCCACACCTGGTTCCCTCTGCATTTAATATTAAAGAAAGAGAAAACATAACAGATTTTTCCAAGCTGTCTTGCCCCAGACCTGCTCTGATGACCAGTACAAGGACCATCCATTAAGACTTTTGCAAAAGGCCTCCAAATTTTTACCTGCTTTGATTCCAGATATATAACAGATAAAGTAACCATCTCACCAGCTCATGAAAAATACTGTATGTATCAGCAACGAGTACTTTAAGCACTACAAACTCCAAACATTCAAAGAATAAGAGAGAAGGGGCAAAAAAAGAGAAAGAATAGTGATTCACAAGGAACTACAAAAAAAGTAAATCACAGGTTACAGCATTAAGAAAAATAAAGGTGTATCAGCTTCCAACTTGTGGCTTCCTAACTTATTCTACACAGTCTTGAAAAACATAAAGGAGGAGAGGCAGATGTAACCAAATAACTCAAGGAATAGGACATTAAAATGAAAATATCTTCTGCAAGTGTCCAGTGCTCTTCCATACCACAGTGTGCCTTCAGGCACTTGAGCTGGCTCTGTGCAGCTAATTTATCTCTAAAAATACTTTTAGATAGTTACACTACCTCTGAGCCATTGCACAGACCTCAAAGGCAATCCTGCTTACCCACTGATTTGCTTAGATTGAACCCTGGAATCTCTAAGTGTCCTTGGTTGTGTGGTGGAACGTGGTCAATTGGGCATTTTCATTCCAGCACACTGCTCCACAATCATTCTTCTGTGGCCTTCTCCAGAAGAAGAACTTTTGAATGGCTGTTTCTGACCTATTATTCAATTTAATTTACATTAGAACACCAGCAAGTTATTTTTCCATATATTTTTTTAACATGAACACATAGCCAGACATTCAGACAACCTGAGTTTGGAATACACTAGAACAAGGTTTTTAGTTGAAAATATTCCAAGCTGTTACTGTCAAAATGTGTTGTTCCTTACAGGTGGAATTTGAAAGAGTAAAATAAAAAAATATTTTTTGGTTAAAAAGCAAATAATGGCCTAATAAGAAGTCAGCTAATTTTTTTAATGTCATCCTGCATATTAGAAAAACACATCTCTGAAATTCTCAGCACCAATTGCGTGTAGTGGACTATGGAACTGTACTTATTAGACAAATGGGGGACTCAATCTGTCAAAACTTACTTTCAAGGTCATTATGTCAGAAAATTGCTCTTCCTGAAGCATTTAAAGCAAACTTCTGACACATCGATGAAAATTTCAAAAAAAAAACCAAACATTTTTGCTTAGAATTTCTTATCCTCCAGATGGTGTAGAAAGATGGAACATAACCATAAAACTTCATGTTCACAAGGCACGTGAACAGAAAGATTATAACATTAATGAATTCTACTTTCCACCATCCCTTTTTTTTTTTAAGAGTAAAGTATATTTTTTCCAGCCCAGCTTCTCATTTCTAATCCATTCTTTTAATTCTTCAAAAATCCACAAAGCCACCAGAGATTATTTCTTTCCCCAAATGGCATTACCATATAAATGAGGAAGACTCAGTAGGCACAACCTTTAATTTTAGAGGTGCTTTGCTTTTAGAATGAAATGCAGTATTGTCTAAAAGTTGGTATCTGATGTGTCCAGTCAGTAGCTTGGACAACACCTTCAGCTCAGCAACAACTCAAACAGCAAAGTGGAGGAGAAGTGACAGTGAAAAAGGTGCAATCAGGATGTGTCCTATTCAGATCCCAACTTAATCTTCCCTCCTTACATCACTGTCCCTGTGACCTGTCCCTGTGACCTGCCACCTCAAGTTTGTACTTTGATATGCACAGTCTGACTTAATTTAATGTCACCACTGTCTTCTCCACACGAGCACTGTTTGAGCTCATCTGGGTGCTCTCAGATATTTAATCCCTGTCCCCATTTCCACATGGGAGCAGTGGATCCAGCCCCTCTGGGCTGAACACAAGTTATCAGCTGCCAATACTCACTGCAGCTCAGTAACAGGTGAACCCCACATCTGATATAAAGCCACTTCCCTCTGTGCTGTAGGGTGGAAAATTAAATACATTTTTACACACCAAGTTCCTCTGTGGATTTTGTATCAGAAAACCCACAGGTCACACCAGGGCATGACAGGGGAGAAAATGCTTTAATTCTACCCTCTTCCCAATATATTTCCTTCTGTGGGCTGCTTGTTAAGGGTATCTTACCACTGGAGAGGAAAGGCCACATTCTCTCACATTCCCCACTGGAGAACTAAACTTCTTTGTCCTCTTTTGCAAAATAAGTAGATTATTTATCTTCCAAACAGAAGATCACTACAGCTTATTAAATACCAAGACTTATTAGAATTATAACCTGGCACTGGTCTCTTCCATGCTTCTGACTGCCTCAAGTACACCAGATGCACTCATTTATATTCTATAATATCTGTATCTAGAGAAAAGTTAACAACTTTGCAACTCAAAGGCATGGACTCTGTAAGATTTAGAGCCATTTTAATAAGAAAACTCTTCTTCCATTCAGGGCTATATGTTGCTTGAGCTTAAAGATTGTCTATCAGAAGATATCTGAATATTGACCTGAGAGGTAGGATCCAAGTTGGTTGTCTGGCTTTCCTTTAGTCAATAAGCTGGAGCAGGCACCATTCATCTCATTCTAACACAGCCACCCAAATTAGGTCAGATGAACCACATCCCAAAAATTAATTGTTCTCTTCACTCCAGTGGCTGCAAAACAAGTGAAACCAGTTGGCTGAAGTACAACTGTAGTGTAACTGGCTCAGGTTAGATCAGATGAATCACATTTAAAGTGTATCTTTTGCTCTATTAAAGCCTGAAAGATCACCAGCCTGGCAGAATTCTGTAATGAAAACCCAAGGCTGAAATATCACTGCACTGCTTACTGAGCACTTTAGACACTGCTGCCACTTCCCTCCGAGGGGAATTTTCACTGCCCCTTCAGACAAGAAAGTAAGATCTGTCCTCCCCTTCAAAAAAAAAATGAAAATAGTTTATAGGTGACTTTGCCCTGCTGAGGCAACATATGGCACTTCAGTTAATCACAGCAGGTGTTCCTGCAGGAACCATGATTATTTCAGCTAACTGTAGAATGATAAACAGGGAACACCAGAATAATCAGAAGCAAGTATGGAAAGGAAAGGTCAGGGGAAAGTCTGAGCACTTTTAATACCTGATATTTTAGCTCATGGAAAAACTGAATTTTCCAGCGAGATAGAGTCAATACTGGCCTGAGGAAACCATTTCCTAAGGTACATTTAAGTACTAAGTACACTCTAAGTCCATCTGAGGTCCTTCTGGGGCCTCAGCATGGTGATCATGGCAAGTCCCACAACTGCTGCTGGATGACCTCCCTACAGGAGTGGCACATTACATAGTTCCCACTCCCACAGGAAGCTGGAATATGCAGCAATTTAGTGGTGTTGGTCATACAGGAAACCTGAAGGGATGTGAAACAAAAATGAGTTTTCTAATTCCCTGACTTGCAGCATCTTGATGGAACTGCCTTTCCTCCGTGATCTGGTCCCAACCAGAGTGTCACAGCTGAAACTCCTGCACATTTGTCTTCTTCTTCTGGGAATAACCCCCAAAACAGCTCCAAAATGGCCAAGACAGTGGGACAAAGACATATCCATGCAGATGTGATGGGTGGCTTTAACACAGCGACACTTCAAACCTGCCCTGGTACTCTACTCCTTAGATAAAACCCACGATACCCTTCAGAGCAGTCACGGGCAAGGATGGCAGATTTTAGTTACAACCTGGTTTCAGTTTTGGGTACAGGCTGATTAATCAGGCTGTACGTGGGAGAATCTGATTTCACTTCCATGGAAAACTCAGGAACACAGTAGCAGCTGTGTTGTACATCAAACAGCACGAGTAGGCACGGGCACAGAGGAGCTAAAAACACCCTTTAGCTTGTACTATATAAACCAAACCAAGTCAGCCCATGATATGACTAATATTATAATGAGCTATTTATATTTGTTATTTTAAATGCTATAATAGGAGACAGAACAATTGAAAATCTAGAATTCCAATTCAAGAATTCAAGTTTTTCTTCCTTTTTAAATTATTGACTGTTTATTTTTATGGTATTTTACCTCATCAGACATATTGCAACAGTGACACGGAAACAATAGAAAGAGCCTTCCTGTTGAGATTCAAGCCCTGCACTGACTCAAATCCAAAAGCAGACAAGGCTGCATGTCTTTCTCTCCACAACTTATTCTTCTGCTCCTTTCTTACTCCTTTTCTGGTCTCTCTGTCCTGCCTCTCTGAAATTTTACAGCTGTGCCATTTTCTTGCTTTGCAAAAACATCTGGCAGTTCTCTCACTCCTAATTTTGGGATTTGAGAGAGACATCCTCACTTGGGCCATTTATTTAACTGCAACCACATAGAACCTGTGCTCCTTTAAGGAGCCTGTGATTGGGGTTTGAAGTTACTGTTATCTTCCTGAACAGCTGCATTTACCACTGGATAGAACAAACCATTACAGAACATTATTTCAGAGTAACATTATCTAATCTTGTGCTTTTCTGCTACACAGCAAAGCAAACGGGACAATCTTAATTTAGAGTCTTTTGGGACATTCAGTGCTCCTGAGACTGACTCCCCTCAGAGAGCGGATCTCTCGCTCTGCCTGTCAGGGTTCACACCATTACCTCTGCCCAACAAACCGTGCTGGAAAACATTCCTCCTGCCTTCCTCTGCTTCAATGCCATCAGTCACCCCAACAGCCCCAGGAGAGCTCTCTGCCACCAGAATGCTGCTGTTTGACAGCCTCACTCAGCAAAGCCACAGGACTTTTGATCAGGGCACCAGAGCACATCCCCCCTCCTGCCCACCCTGACAAAGCCACCTCAGCACCCCAACCCAGGAAACATTGGTATATGAGAGGGACCAGAGCTGACCACTGCACATAATCCATGGGAATATCCCTGCCTCTCCCCCCAAGAGGAGCAACTAGAAAGAAAAACCTCAACCAGCTTGAAATGGTTACATAAAGATGATGCACCATCAAGAATTAATCAGAAAAAAATGCACTACTATCATATAAAGACAAAAAAAATATAATCCAACACCCTAATATTTAGATATTTGTCAAGCTTGGAAAATGACAGCCACATCCACTGAGAAAGAACATCATGTCCCAACTCCCACAGAGCACAGCCCAGCAGGAGTCACAGGCATCACGACTCCTCGTGCAACCTCTCAGGAACAACAAGTTTGAGCTATAAGGGAGCATCAGTAGTTCATGAAGCCTCTGCCTCTTCTCTCCCCTCACCCATCTCACTAGGAACAAAAGGAAACACTGCTTGAGGGTCCTCTAGCTCTCTGGATTTTCCAGAGCCACCTGGAAACACAAGTTTTCTTTGGTCACAACCACCCTTATGTAAAGCACTGAAGTTCTCAACATCACCTGATTTCACACTGGCAGTTCTAAAACCCAGTAAGAGGAGAAAAACCAAACCAGCCCAAATCCTTTTGGCTGAACACATCTGTATCAGGACACAAATCCCAGAATCACCAGATCAGTCAGGTGGGAAGGTTCCAACCTCCCGGTCAAAGCACAAATACACAATTATTTATATATGCTCAGTATATACAGAAATGGACAATAGATATTTTTCAGATGACTCTGATGTGCAGTTTGGGACTGCCCTTTATGGTCCATTAATTCCAAGAATATGCCTTGCAGCCATTTGCCTGGACATCTGGGCTCAGCCACCTTGGCTCCTGTTCCTTCCAGGAGTCAGGAACTGCCACTTCTTGAAGAGATGTTCTTATCTTCCAATGAACTGGATCTCTTCTGGCTTCCTAAATGCAAAGGTATTATTGCTGAACTACATATAAACTAAATATCTTCTGAAACACATGGTAAAATGGCATTGACTGGTCAGAAGCCAGTGCTATGTTTATACAGCACTACTGGGAATTTCCATATCACAAACTTCTTTTCTATAAAATCTACTCCACAGAATTGATTTTCTAACATTGAAGATGGGATATCTGGAACAACTCCTCTATCAAATGAGCCTTATAAACGAGCAGCATTGCAAACCTGTGCTGTGTTCAGGTGCAGCACAAAGGTTTTACTCCCCCCAAGAGAATAACATTTATTTCTAATGCTTTTATTGATCTTCATTTCTGTTATTTGCCTGAATGCTGCTAAAACCACAGTAAAAGCAAACCAGCCTAAAGCTTTGAACATGCCAAAAGTCTTAATATACCACATTACATCACCCCTGCTGATCAATATTTTCCTTTTAGCCACTGCTGGAAAAACATGCAGTTACCTCTCAGATACTTCAGTAACAATTCATTAGGATTAAGAGATATAGGCTTAACTATTATGGATGTTCTTTTCATGCCAGTGAACATCAGCTTTTTTCTCTGCATTCAAAGGCTTTCATATTATCACTTGAGTGATGCCACTTGCCAGGTGACATACATATGAATTTTGATGATGTTCTTTTTCTGTGCTAACAGAGAACCCATAATAATCCTGAAAAATCTATGGGATTCCAGGAAAAGTCAGAAATACTTAATAATAATTACTATGCAAGCACATTAAAATTTCAGGAAAACACGGTGTCTGGGTTTTTTGAGCCCTTGAAAAATATCTGGTTTACTTCATTCTGGAGGATTATTGGAGTTTTATCAGCAGATTTTTGGCTAATATCCAAACCTGATTCATCATAACAGCATTTTAGTATTATGCTTTGGGATTCTATTAATTTTGTTATTTCAGTGAAGTTACACTGGCTTAAAAACAATGGTAGTGAATTAGGCTGAGAGTATTTTAATCCCTTCTAGAGACTGGGTTTTATAGAACTGTGTCCAGTAGAAAAACAGAGTGTGGAACTTGAGTTACTTATAGAAAGAATAAAACAAAATACTAAAAAAAAAGCAAAGCTCTAAATCATTATGTAAATTCAACATGAGGAAAGAAGGAAAATTACACTTCTTAAGAACCACCCCAAAACATAATAGTTGATTTCCAACAAAAGCTACTGTTCAATGAATATGCAAACTCACTTCCCAATGATCCAATCTTTGTCAGCTCCATAAATCACAATAAATCGTATGCAATGTATTTAAAATAAATGAAGAATTAAGGGACCCCTTGAAAGACAAATAATCCCTAGTTCAGAAATGTTTTGGAAACTGATAACTTGTATATGCCTGACTCCCCTCAATTCCCCGTGGTAATAACAGATTAATGCTAAATTCATTAATCAGTGGGAAAGACAGAAGTGTTAGAAAAGAACTGTGTTGGGACTGCTGAATGAATGTTCACCATGGGGTGGGATTAATGTGTGGCCTCCACAATGAGCACCAAGCCAGTGATATTTCATTTATAAAACTGTGTGAACCTTTTTATTCCGTGGCCTGCCCCGGAAATCAAAGCTGTAGTCACAAAACTACAGAGTCCAGTGTTAACTTTCCATGTTATAATCAGCATCTTGCCAAGGTACCAGTGTCTTATCAGCTTTGATCAGTCAGACACTCACAATCTCTCACACACACACACTGGAACTGACTTTCAAGTGCTTCAGTGGCAATTCTACAGTATTTCTTGTCTGATTCTTTTATACCTATTCAGCATGCTCCCTATGCTGCTTAATTTTCCATTACAGCAAGGAATTTGTAATAAACACTCAATAAATGCAACATTTCCCACAGGTATCACTGCAAATCTTCCACTTCTCGACAGAATTGCCACGGAATGGTAAGATGCAAGGGCAGTGGCTTTCAAAAACGGAAAGAAAAATTAATTAACTGCATGAAGAGCACACCCAAGTAAAGCACAATTTGTCTGTCCCCGAATTTGCTCGCAGCTGGGTCAGCAGCAGGCAGGGCAGCAAGAGCAGGATCACACTGCAGAGACCTGAATTCTATTCCTGGCTCTGCCCTTCACCCAGCAAAGTGTCAAACCCAAAAGTTACATCATGTTTCTGCCTCAGATCCCTGAAGTAGAAACACACTTTGTGACTGCAGAGAAAGCACGAGGTGCCAGAGTAATGCTTTCCATTGCTCCACCCTCATTAAGGGTGTCGAGTACATTTGCAGTTCTGTGGACATGTTGAGACACCTCAAGAACAGTGAGAAAACTTTGTGGCCCTTTCCAAGAACGGGATCAAAGTGCCTGATTTTCCAGTGACCCATTTTGTTAAGGACAGGGGGCACCACCTGAAGCTCAGTGTCAGTGTAAAGGAAAATCTGGTCCCAGTCTTTAAACTTCATGTCGTGGCTTCATTAAAAAGATCAGTCTTGAATTTAAATAATTCTTAGTCTCCAATGTCAGTGTTTGACCAATTAAACAGCACAGTTCAAGTGCCATCTTCCATGGTCATCTGTGTTTTAACCTTGCTATTTTCAATTATATGAATTTAAACTTCTTAAAAGTTTAAATCATAGAAATCTGGAGATCAAACTGTCACCTAAGGGACTTCAAAAAGATACATATTTCCCAAAATTTTGAAGGTAAAAGGAATCTAGGTGTGCTGAGCTGCCTCCAAGAGCTGGTTTATAAAAAAGACTGAATATTTTCAGGTATTTCCTAAAACACACAAGAATGATTTTAAGCTAAATTTCTCTGTGATGTTCAGGTGCCAAAGGGCAGTTAAACTCTGCTCCATTCAGTATCCAAATTCTAACTCAGGGTGGTAACAGGACTCTCCATTCAACAAAACAACCACAAGAGTCCTGCAAGGAACCAGGTCTGTAGGACACTCCCATCTTCCTTCCAGCCTTGTGTAACTTTAACAAATACCCTTATCATCCAGAACTTGGAGAATATAACAAACAGTCTGGCCTCTGTGACACAGCACTGCTGGTCCCAGGGGCACTGGGGGCACTGGGGGCACTGGTGGCTGCTGGCCAGGGATGGACACACACAGGGTGCTCCAGGGAACTGTGTTACAGCAGTGACAGCAGGAAGCTGATAAAGCCAAACCCTCTGAGCAGGGTTAACCTACACCTGCAGCTCTGAGCTGATCTGAAACACAGCCAGGGGGACTTCATATATCTTCCTCTCTGCCCAGAAAATACCATGTACACTTTGCACTGCTGTGCACCGGGGCTTGGATGCCTCAGGCAGCAGCTGCCACGCAGTGAGAACCCCAGGGGATCACATCTGAATCTCTGCTCTAAGGACTTCATACAGAACTTCTGGAAAACACTGAAAACTATGAAACCAACCCTTCAACCAGTGACTGAAATGCAGGTATCACCCTCCCAGGTATTGCCCAGGTTGCTGGTTGAGTTTTCTTTGTTTTTATCTAATGAGAGGTTGTCATCTAGCGACAGGTATTTAGAAACTCGAGTCTTGGCACGAGCATTAAAAGCTTTGGGATGAATCCAGCTCAGTTTACATCTGGGTCACAACAGATCTCCTGTTTCTTCCTCTCCCAGACCACAGTTATTTCAGCTGCTTTGCTACTAATAATACTGAAGGTTTACAGAGAAACTAAAATTCAGCTGAAAAGAAAAAGAGAATAAGATACATCAGGAAAAGATGTAAAAAAATGTTAACCTATAACAAAAAGTAACTCAAACTGAACCCAATTGCATAAAATTATTTACAAAGTTCTAATTGCTATAAATGAGGGAACAACTCATGACAGAAATTCCAATTACAAAAAGGAATTATCTGCTTTGCAGCAACTCCTTGTGTGACATTTATAATACACAAGAAATCATGAAGCTTAATTATTTGAATTTTCCAGTGCTACAGATGCTGCATGGAAATCTAATTAAATAGATCCAGTAAGACTTACAGATGGTAGCCTACTAGCAGGGAATTTGCTGATCCATGCATTGTTTTAAAAGGAATTCATAATGACCTTCTAAATAAAATGGGAATCAATCTTTATTTTAATGTGCTGCATTGTGAAAACACATTGCAAATCAAGAAAATATTTTCACCTTGGTTTAACATCCTTAAATCTTTCAGGATGAAAAATGGGATGTTTTCCTTGGTCTCAGAATATCTCTGCCAGAACACCATCACTTCTGTGGTGCATGTTTTACAAACTTAACTACAAAGGTATGTCTCCCATTAGGATTCTTCCCAGAATTAAGAAAGGAAAGGTTCTTTTTATAACAGACTTCCCTCTTCCTTTTCCTTTCCCCCACACCTCATATTCTTAAGTTTCTCAAGTGATCCTTCACAAGTGGGGTCACAGGTTTTGGAAAAGTCCACAGATTCCTGAGTGACTTCCTTTACCTCTTGAACTTCCCAAATACATCATTATTCACTATCTACAACTGTAATGAATTAAGAGAAATTCACAGCAACTTTGCAAAAATCAGCACACTGAGGAAATACTGAAGTCAAAGATATGGAGGGGACATTCCTGTAAGATTTCAACAATTGTCACTGTTTGGTGAAAAGCATCACACAGGGAAAAAAACACTTGCTGCATTTTCCAGAATCACTTTATAAAGAGTTCACAGTCCATCCGAATTTTCTGAGTTCTTCTAAGTGTGGCTGGATTGATGCACAAGCAATACACTGTATTAACTCCTTGAACTAGATCTCCTCTAATCTTCCAAATGCTTGCTCTCACTGTGCTCTCTCTGGCAGGAGCCAATGAACTTCCCATCTTCCATTGGATACATCCAGTGCAGGTCACTTACTAAGAAAAAAACACACCTAGAACACCTGGTGTTGTGTTTGTTACTCCCTCAACCCAATCGTGATCTAAAGCAGGAAACAAAGAAACAAGAAACAAACCTCAAGAAACAAACAACTTAAAAAACCCAAAGCACCACAACCCAAACAAAACAAACAAAACTGAAAAGAAGAGAGGAAGGAAAAGCAGCCCCTTGGTGATGGTGTGCAGGTTCCAGCCCCTGAATTACAGGGGTCACTGCCTGAACAACTCCAAACACCATCAGAGCATCCAGGGTTGAATGCAACCTGAATATTCATCCCCTCCCTCCTGAATGCATGTTTAAAATGCTGCCACTTGCCCAAAGTCCTTGCAAAACCAAAAGCAACTTTGTGGGTCCTCGTAGTTTCATTTATTGAGCCCTTGGGCTCAGAGTTGTGTCTTGCCAATCTGTGTCTGATTAAAAAAAAAAAAAGATTACAGCTTTATTGCTCTCCTCTTGGAGCTCCATAACCTTGCAAAGCACTTGCTGCTGGAGCAATCACAGTTGTATTTCACTTCAGCTGTAGGTTGCTCTAAATGATCTGAAATGTTGCTTTGAATTTGCATTTCTGATACATTTGATTTTCTGCCATAATAGCTCGTGCCACAAACAGACTTTGGGTAGCAGTTTGGATCTCTCTAGTGATTCCCAGGTGATAGATTTATAATATATTAACTAATGTCATAGTTCCTTCATTTGGTGCCTCTAATATCAAAACATGTATGTTTTAAGTACAGCAAGATTTTTATCCTGGTTAAAGTTGGTTGCTCAGGACCAAATCTCTTGGATGAATTCTTTTGCCATCTCAGGTGCTTTAGCCAGAGACATATTCAAAAGAAGGGATACAGTCAGGCAGATACTATCCACTCATCTCCACACTGATGCTGGACTAGAACAGGTCATTAAAAGGTGCAGAAACCTCAACCTTGACGATCTTGCTCAGAGTTGCCTCAGAATCAAGGACCTATAAAGGACATTTTTGAGCCTTTATCCTGTAACTTGCACTAAGCAATACTTGGATCTTGCTTCTGCTCAATTTATTGCTGTTCCTTTCATTATCTTCATTAAAAGCTGGCTCTAATTAAGCTGCATGGCAATAAAGGCAAAACATGATCCCAGATCAATTGCTTGTGACATGCTCTGTAAAACTAGAAAATATGTAGCATATTACCCAGCATTATGCTGAGATTCCTGAGAACCAGAAAACATTTCTAGGCTTTGACACCAGATATCTCTGGTGTTTACTGTTAAATCCAAGTTAAAATTCATTAGGCTATGGACAGTAAGAGCTGAATTTCACCACGTGTCCCATTTGTAACTGCAGGGCACTCACAAGGACAGCTGTGCAAGGGAATCTCTTCTGAGTGCTCCAAAGCCTTGACAACAAACACAATCAACTACCTAGAGCAGCAACACCCATGCATGATGTGACAATCACATCAGGCCTCAAAGCAGAAGCAAAATAAAGATGAAAAATCCTTCCCAGGGAAAAGATCTTCAGTGAGAATCTCTGTTAGAGAAGAGAAGGAACGCTGCTGTTTCCCCTGAAGGTCAGCGAGTGCTCTGTCTGTCAGACTAACAGTGGCAAACTTTCCAAAGAGCTCTCCCTGAAAGCAGCAGCTGCACATCCCATCTCCTGGGCTGCTGAGAAGCCCTTCTGTGCCAAATGCAGCAGCACTGAGTCTCTCAGGTGTCCCTTCCCACAGTAAATCACTGTCAGACAGTGACTTCCACTCTGCTTTCCTGCTCACACGGCAAAATCCTCCCTCCAGCAGCAACAGGGGAACTTGCTGGGAGAGTGACTGTCCTCNCCCACTTTCCTGCTCACACGGCAAAATCCTCCCTCCAGCAGCAACAGGGGAACTTGCTGGGAGAGTGACTGTCCTCTGGAATACCCAGCAAACACTGATGACTCTTGACACTCATGTCCTGTAGGAAAGAGAACCAGTTCCTTCTGTCTTAGGCCATCTGTGATTTCTCCTTGAAGCCTTTGTGGCCTTTGGGAAGAACTTCCAAGTGGCAAAAAACTGATTTTACTTTGCAATAATGAGGAATTTCCCTTCCATTACCTGTTTCTGGAGCTGCACTCTGTCCAAATTCCTGCCAGGATTCCCTTCAGGCCATCATCTCCAGCATTCACTAAAATGCCAGCTGCCCTAAAGACAAGCTCTTTACTGTCTTGATATGAAGAAGCCGTGCTAATTGTCACTAGCATTGTCAACAAATGCCACAAAATAGGCTCCATGACAAAAGAAAATCCACTGGAGGATCCTTTCAATGCAAGAAATGTTTCCTGGAGCTGTATAATGGGAAGTGTCACTCATGGCCTCTTATCTGATGTTTACCAGTTATCTATTTACACCAAGGACAAGTGTATAACAAATCAATAGCAACCTTAAATCAAAGAGTAACTGCACAAAGAGGAAGGGGAAAAAAAGGAAAAAAAAATTGAAAATGAGGTGTTTCAAAATACTGTAGCATCATTCTTTAATGCCAATGTTAAAATTTATTTGGAAAATAAAATTTCCCTTTACAACTTATAAAGTAACATCACTACTTCAAAATAGAAATCTAATCTAGAGGAAGTAGAAGATGGCCTATGGAGGAAGATCTAGTTAAGATCAATAAATGAGGAACAGCCACCCTGCCCATTTCCTGAACACAATCCTTCTCCTTCCCCAGGGCTGCCAGTGTCTCCATAAAATCCAAGTGCTGTGACTTTGGAGCCATCTCCCAGAGTATCCAAAACCTGAGTCCATGGAACCCCCCATGGGTGGTGACACACTGTGATGGGAGGAAAGAAAACACAGTTATTCCTTTTTTCATCATCCTCCCTCCCTGCTGAGGTCCAGTAAAGTACAACGAGTGAATTAATGCTTTCTGACCGTAAACTTCTCACCACCACGTTCTTTTGCTCAAATATTGAAATCAAATATAGCACTGTTGGTCAAATGTCACCATCTCAGTCACACTGGCAAACTCCTGTCACTGCCAACACCTTCCTCTGGATAAGAACTCACACAGAGCAGAGGAAAACCTGAGCAAGGGATTTGGAGCTAAGCCCTCACAAATGAACCAGACACATGACAGGACTTTCCAGAAGGTACAAGAAGAACCAAAACGTGGATTTTGTTCAGCTTTTTATTTTATAGTTCTTTTTAATATAATTTTACAGTCATACCTCCACAAGATAAAAGCATAACTGGGTATTTGCCCATTTCTCACAGTTCAAGTTCATGAGAATTATTATTTGTATTATTATTTGTATAATATCCCTCAACTATTTTTGAGGGATATACCCCACACCTCTGAATGTATATACCTTCCTTTTTAAGAAGAGTAGAAAGATAAACTCCTACTGAATATATCTGAGTGTAACACAACTTAACAGTCCAAATGTAAAGCTGCAAATTTGCCACACCAACCTCTTCCAGGGAAAGTTTGGGAGCTCACTATGAAGAATTCAAATAGTTCAGACTTTACTTTTTACTTGAGGTTACTGACTTACACAGCAGTAAAATACTTATATATAGTAAAAATACAGACATTTTTAAGAAAAATAGGCTTCTGATAGGATTGTTTTCTTATCATATGAAGGAAAGAAGCTATAAATTAATGTGTGAGCTTTAATATTTTCATGTGGAAGACATGACCCCACTAGAGGTAAATTTGACTGACTTCTGTGGGACCACAATTTCAACCTTAAAAGTCAGGCACTTGGAAATTACAGATAACCAACACCCATAAGTGGGTTAAAATTGAAAAACACTGGGAGAGGTTCAAGTTCAGGAATAAGCATTTAATTTGATTTTGATCAGCAAGAGAGGAAAGAGAGCTGCACATCAGCTCTGGGAGTGTTCAACCACGAAATAAGAGCTGAGACAACCATTAGGGTCAGTTTGGTTTTGTTTAAAGTGAAAGCTTCAGAGCACCAATATGTCACCAGACTGCTTGAAAATAATGGCAAATCTCTCCCAGTGCCTAATCTTTCAGCCCTGCCAGCGCTCAGAATTTAACAACACTGAAATGGGGAAAGAAAATACTGTCACCTTGTCATTCTGAAAGGGACCTATAATCAAAACCCTTCAAGAGGGTTCACAGAGAAGCAGCAACCCCACTAAAACAGAAGGCAAGCTCAGCTTGAAAAAAATAAAATAAAATAAAATGCGTTTTGTGATGCCGCGAAGTGAAACACAAAATGGCACATTCCATATCTCCTGCAACACTTAGTCATTTCTTTGGAATTGCCAGTAATTTATACTGCTTATTTCCAGCTCTGCCTGCAGCCTTACAGCCTCCCACTGGGATTCTGGCAGGTCCCAAGCCTTGCAGGGTCAGGCTGGGTTAACTCTGCTGTGTAAGACCAGCTGCCACATTTTTACCCTGCAGATAACTGCATTTCAAAGGCAGGTAAAGCATCCCACAGTTTTATGAAGCCTTAGGAATAAGCCAGTCACCAGAAGATTATCCTCAATCCTGTCTGTAGGATTCAAACACATTCATTCTTTTGGTAATGTACTTATGACTTTATGGAATCAACCTATGGCCACCACACGAAACACGGCATTTCTGATTGCTTGTAACCCAAGTCTTATCAGGGCCTAAAGACTAAATTACTTCTGCAAAATAAACAGCTTTCCAGGGAAAGCAAATAGATTTTGAAAGGTGCAACCACACACCTCCATATTTGGGCTCAAAAGTCAACCATGAGCTAAGGAAATGCAGCTCTAAACACAAACCCTGCAAACGGCTGTGGAAGACCCTAATTTGGAGAAAGCAAGCCAAGCCACTGAGCTCATTGTTACTCTCCCAAAGTTGAACACATACTGACACCTTTGCAGATTTGGAAACGTTATGTCTACATATTTAACAAAATTCATAGTTAATATATTTGTTACAGTTCCAAAAATTCATAATGAATTAATGAATAACCAGTTTTCTTTATTTTCAAGCCCTTTGAAAGGAAGGCATTCCCCCCAACTCCTTCCCAAAGCTAGCTTTTTTTTTTTTCTTTTTCTTTTTTTTTTTTTTCAGTTTTCCTATTTACTCACATCAGAACAAGCACCATGCAGGAGAAAATATGGATAAGCAGACACATATTTGAAGAGGCTGCAGCAAGGAACCTGGTGATAAACTTCAGGTGATGTCACAGATTGCTCTACCTTGTCACACACAAAAACCGTAAGGAAAATTCTCAGAAGACAATTTAAAAGAAAGATAATTTGTACTCAGTTGGCTGATAAAACCAGTAGAAAAGTGATGAGTTTCTTTTATTTCCAAGTAGGAGGAGCCTGATTGCTTGAACAACTTACTGGGATCCACAGAAACTCTGCTGGTTGCACTGGGGCTGAGCACAAACGTCAAAATAAGCACTTATTAAAATTATGGAGACAAACAGAACTCCCTTGGGGAGAAGGGAAATATGAGGGATTTTTGTTACACAAAGTGGAAGGATGGCCCCAACTCCAGCAAATATTCCAGAAAAATGGACTTAAAGAGGCAGTGATTTGCCTCCCACTTAATTTTCTCAAGCTCTGAGGGAAACTGCTTTGACACGTGAGTGATCAGATAAACAGAAACTATGGTTTTCCAGGAAGAAGATAAGAGAGCCCTGGTGGGGAGTTATTATGAATTTCTGAAATATGTTGAAATAGTATCTTCAATCTGAACATGATAAAGCTTTATCAGGGTGAACACTTCACAACTTCATTATAAACAACAATTTGTTTGAAGCTTCAGGCAAGGTATCAAACATCCCATACCTGTGCTGTCTGCTTAGTACTTCTGGCTACAGAAATTAGTTAACATCATATTGACTTAATCAAAATAATGCAATTTAATTCCATGGTATTTTACATAATAATAGGCTGGCTACAGTTTTCCTGAGACAGAGTATGACATTTGCAAACTAAATTAATTTTTGTAGCACCTATAAACCGGTGAACACTTAGTATGAAACATTAACCTTGGGTTTCAAACAGATCTTTTACATAATGCAACTTGCTTCATGCAATACCTTTATTCCCTGCATTAAATGAGTATAGCTGCTTGATGTTAGTGTTTATCCTTTGTGCAGTGTTCCAAGAGGCTCTGTTCAATTTATTTTCAGGGCAGACAAAATTACACTTGTTAATGATCTCCCATCTAACAGAAAAATGAATGTCTTTAGCTTTAAACTTGCTGGAAAGACTGTACTGCTCTGGTGGCTACACACCAAATTCCCAGGAATCCAAACTCTGACTAATCTGGTATCTAAAAATGACTTCCCCAGGAATCCAACCTGTTCCAAAACACGAGAAGCATTCAAATACCAACAAACTTTGGAGAGAGATACATCTCAGAAAAGAACCTTGCCCTGTTGATTAGGGATAAACATGATAGTGCAGCCTACAATCCACTGCAGATCCATTAGCCACTTAGCCTCAGAGCTTAAGTGACATAAATTCCATCTTCCAGAGTATAAAGAAATGCTCCTCTAAGGTTACAGAAGCAGAAATATCACTATTCCCTCCTTTTAATATTTTGAGATTAATCATAATAGATTTTAAAATTACTACACTTAAAAGAGAGTATGGCAGGTAAGCCTTCCAGTTCAAGTTAGGAGATTTGTATTATTAGATTCCTTAAATCAGAAAAGTATTCAAACTATTACTTGTTTCAGAGATATAATTATTATAATGTCATTTAAATAAGTAAAGTTTTATGGTAGAAACAAGCAATAAAGAGTAGCTGCATCTTCATCTCCTTTCTACTCTCTTGAGTTGGGAGTAGGGATTTTCCTTGATGTTACAAGCCAGTTTTCCAAAACTCCCTTTTTTTTTTTTTGAAGCTGTGTTAAGGAGCTTAAACAAATGCTCACAATTATAAGTTGGACTGACTACTAGAGAAATGAGGACTCTAAAGCAGTCTCTGCACTTCTGCCCAGGTTGTAGCATTTTGCAGCACTGGCTCATTCTTCAAGTCCTGTTATCCCATAGTGCAGGAATTCCTGGGCAGGAATATAGACCAGCTTTTAGTGGGCCAGGTTTAAGATGAAAACCAGACTGGCCACATCATCATCAGCTTGGATAAAACAGCTCCGTGCTGCTACCACTTCTTGACTAGAAATATTTGGTAGCAAACTCACAGGACTTGGCTGATGGAAGAGGATATAAAAGATACCCATAAAAAGGAGGGCAGAAAGGTTAACACTACAAAAATGCAGAAGAGAAAGAGGATGGAAAAGAGAGGACAGAATGAAGAAAGAGTCAAGAAAAAAAAAGAGAGAGAAGTGCAAAATAAGGGAGGTGCTGCAGAGTTAACTACAAGAGACACAGAAAGATGAACAAGAAGAGACAGAGAAGGGCAACGAAACCAAAAGCAAAACCACATCGTGAATCTGAGGCTCAGCTGTTAGACATCAGGGGGAGAGTGTGGACCACTTTCACAGTCCAGAGGCAAGAGTGAATTCCTTTAGGCAGCACAGCTGGGGAGGAGAAGGTGTTTGCCCAGGTCCAGGCATTTTGAAGGAAGGGCCACAGAGATGTCTGCACAGAGCCTGTGCACAAGTTCAAAAAACCCCAGACTGTCAGGCTGACAGATGCTCTGAGGTGGAAGATTTCTGCAAAGCTCTTCCCTAGCAGAGTTTACAGCCATTACAATGACACATGGCTTCGTTGTAATTTTCCATGCGAAAGGAGACAACAACAGGGGAAAAAAAAAGCTAAGAAAAGCTCTCCCCTTCACTGGACAAGTGAGTCAAGTATAAAAATACTCCCAAGCAAATGACAGCTTTTTAGTTCATCTTTACATCAAACAATGACAGCTGTTTGCATGACTCAGACAGATGATTCAACTGGTGTTGTCCTCCCAGCTCACTCTAGAAAGGAGGGAAGGAGAGAAGCAGTTTATTTTTAAGTCTGCCTTACTAGCAATATTTTTATGAGAAATCCTTTACAAGGCTTTCTTTCCTTGAGAGCTGAGGTCTTACTTAAAATCAGCTGCAGAGATAAATAAGAGTAGATGGCTTCCAGGGAATCTGGAGACAAAGCAGGAAGCCTTAAAGAACAGAAAGAAGATATTTTGAAAATCCAAGATGCTTTAATTCTACAAAGATCTCCTTATCAAGGGTGTGAACCAAAATATTTTATAACTAAATCTTTGAGGGAGCACATCACCTATCCTGCTGTTGTTGATGAATATTTCAAATACAGGATTTTAAATGTCAGTACTGAGTTTCCAAAGGGAGAGAGCACTGAAGGATAATCCATACTGGTAAGAGCCCTTTCAGAAATACCAACTTAACCTTCCATGAAGCAGGAAGATATTCTACCTGGTTTACAGGGACACAGCTTAAGGCTAAAATGGTCATAAAATGGGTAAAGGTCAGAAACTGGTCACAAGAAGGAAAAATAAAGGGCAATTAATTGATTTACCTTCTCTAGACAGCTCAAAATGGAGATAGGAAACATCCATTTGTCAATTCTCAAAGAGTCTTTTCAGCTCTAGTATCACACTGAAATTCATAACTCCAGAAATCACGAATGTTTGGCCTCTGTTATCACAGTCTATTATTTCCATGGAAGAGTTCAACATGTTATAAGGCATTCCCCCAAATCCCAGCTCACTGCAAAGTACAGCAGAGGAACAGATGGAATATCAGTTCTTTTTGAATGGAAACTATAACAATATCACAGAATCATAGAAAATGTCTACTCCAGTTGATAGCCAGGACAAAAGTAACAAAAGCTGCTTGCTTTGCTCCTGAAAATAAATATCTTTGATGACAAAGAAATTCTTAGAGAACAAGGTAAATGTATTCTACAGATGGCATCTTTATAAAATGTACATGAAGATTCCTGAGACATTTTTGTGGAAAATGCTACAGATTTTTCAATGAGAATAAACAGTAAAACTTATCCAGACAGGTTTATATTTAGGTATAAAGCTCTGCATCCTAGACAATAGTTTGAATAATTGTGAATAAGTGTGGGAATACTCTTCATGCAAACAATCTGCCAGAGACAGTTTTAACCTGGGTTGGTTGGGTTTTTTAACCCTGGGAGTTTTTTTACCCTCAGAACCTCAGCAATAGAGACATTAGTGCTTCACCCTGTCAGAACTTCTGAAATACTCAGAAAATGTCAGTGGATCCTTTCCACTCAGATCTCAAGCACATCAGGATTCCTCTTCCAGAGCAGTCATCCCACTCAGTGCAGAAATCCTGGTGTTCTCTTGGGATCAAACTGCCACAAGTGCCAGATGATTCAGTGGCCTTTCCCACCTACCCTGGCCAACCATCAATGCTCCCCCAGCACCAATCCAGGAGCCTTGCCAGTGGTACAGGGATAAAAGCAGTGCCAGTTGGATACTTTTTTAAACACTGGCTGGTAGTTTGCTATTCCACTTGTTGAGTGAGGCTGGCCATACTTTTAGCCTGGCATTTCCTTATTGTTTTTATTATCCAAATGACAGTGACAGCTCCCACTGCTTCACTTTTGGGAATTTATTCTGAAATTCTGAAGCATGACCTAAGGTCTATCTCTGCAAAACAGACTTATTTTTCTTATACTCAGCAGGCTACAAACAAGACTGGAGAGATTAAAAACCCATATATTTTGCTTTGCTTTTCAGAAAGTGAAAGCTGCAAATAAAACTAAAACCAATTATGTAACAGAAATGATGAGGCTGGAATGAAGGAGCAGCTATTCCCACAGCACTCCAGCTTTTGCTATTTGCATGCTGTGTTCATGGGAAAGCAAAACATGAAAGAGGTGCCCTTAACTAAGCACAGAATTGAAATCAGATTTACAAGGAGTGAGGAACTGGAAGACGTGGATAGAAGGCCAGATAGTTGCTCTGTTCTGTGCAGGAACATAAAGTCACTTACTGTTCCCTGCCCATGTGCTGGTCCCTGTGTACAAGCCCAGGAAAAAGGATTTGTAGTGCTCAGGAATTTTATGTAAAGGAGGTGGGAGGAGAAGGAGCTGTTTGACCACAGCAGGGTGCAAATCTTCCATGCTTTGAGTTAACCTTGACATTGTTAGGAAGCTCAGGAAGGCAGCAATTCCCCCAGATCAGGAATTCACCCTATAAACAGTGTTTTGGAATAAAAATGGGCAACAACTTTAATTCTCCCTTCCCCAGAAAGAGACACTCCCAAGGCAGCAAATGATAATTTTCTTTATGAAATTCCTTTTTGTTTTCCCTCCTGTCACTCCTCCAAAGTATTAAACAACAACTTTTTACTTTACAAATTCACAAATAATTGTTTACTCCTCGTCACTGGATTTCATTGGTTTTCTACACCAAGCATGTTTTTCATGCTCTGCTGCTGAGCAGAGCCACTTGATGATCTTTTTAAACACAAAAGCCACATCTCCCACTCTGTGTCCCCCCAGCTTTCTCAAACTGCCCTCAGCCAGTGAATATACAATTCCTAAGTACTTCTCTGCCACTAGTGCTGGGAGAGTGGATTAGGTGGCCTTCATTTCTTCCTCAGTTTTTTGCACAGTCACAAGTTATAGTCCAACCTGGAAGGAACAATTCCCAGCTCAGCAGGCAGTGGGAAGCCCCGTCATTACAGGGAACACTCTGTAATTCCTCGGCCTTTCAAGGCAGCTGAAATTTGAAGCAGCTCAGCTGCAGTAACCTCAGATCCTGGGTGACATGTCATTTTATCTGTTCCATACTTTCAGCAATTAAGAAACATCTTCTGAAGCCAGGAACGTGCCACTAAGAGCCACTGATGTGGTTTTCAGCAACCACTACGAGAAAAGGCATCTTAAAAATTCACTGATAGCTTCAAAGACGAGGGAGAGAGTGGAATTCTAGTGGGCAAAGTTCCTAGGGCTCATGAAACAGGCTCAGGCAGTTGTAATAGCTAAACAATTTCTGGAAATTCTTGATGAAGGAAGTCTTTCTGACAAGTGTGAAACAGCTTGGGCTTAGTTCTGTTACAGGGCAACTGAAATTATATTGCTTTTGTAGCTCTTGCAGCTGAATACTGAGATGGCTGGAATGCTGCTGCCCAAGAACATGATGGTTGTGGCTGTTCTGCTCATCTCTAAACTGAAAATACCTCATTTGATCCTAAATTGAAAACGCTTCAACTGACTTAGAAAAGGCTATTTCTGAACCATTTATGGGGTCTGCAGAAGGAAAGGGAAGCACACGGGACCCAGGGAAAGTCAAACCCCGTAGTGACACAGTTGCTTTAATTTAATTCTGCTACTGACAACATGAACTGGTGATAAAGGTTAACTGTTTGTACTGTAGGATTTGTATTGGTCAGCAGCCCTTGCACAGTGACAGCCCCCACTGGACTGGCTTCTACATGAGCAACACAGAGAAGAAAATCCATCCCAAGAAGTTTACAATCTAAATACATTCAAGAATTAAAAAAAAAAAACCTGTCAGCTGAACTGAATAAACACTAACAATTCATTTAATTTTGTCAGTGCAGAAACTGGTGCAGTTGGAAAATTAATCTTTCCACATTGGAAAACTTTTGACATGAAAACTGAAGATGAAAAATTTAGAAATGTTTAGGCAAACACAAACCTACATGTTTATTCTGTGAATTCCTTACTGTGAGGAGATATAGGGAGTTCATGATGCAAAAAGAAAACACAGTCCACAATATATTTAAATTTATAGTTCAGCATCTGGAGAAAAACAGGAGCTATAAAAGACCATTTCACTGGCTATTACAGATATCCTCCAAAATATTACATACATAGAGGGAATGGCACCACTGTTTCCACAGAAATATTTTATGTCTTTGCATCCATAGAGTCTGCAGGGAGAAAGTGATACAGTTTCACAGAGAACAAGAACATCCAATTCACTCTGACTTGAAGGTAAATACAGGTCATCTCCCAGAGATAAACATCTCAACATGGGGTCATTTATCTTTTTTTAAGAAACTATAAAAGAAAAAAAAGAAAATTTGATTTTGACTAGATTGGATGGTTGCAATAATCCATTCAGCTCCTTTGGGACAGACAATACCATATTTCTACTTCATCGATGGAAAACATATTTAGCTTATTTTTCTCTTTAGCAACCTTCTCCTTGCTCTTTGCTCCTTAAAATCAAATATTTTGTAAGTTTTGAATTTGGAACATGGAATCTTCAACTGATCAATCAGCCTTTCAATCCCAGATCTCACCACTCTGAACACTACCCCATCTGAATCTCAGTGGTTGTGCCTGTAGGGCTCCCACTGCCTTCCAAAAAGATTACATGGACCAGAAGAAACCACTCTTGTTTTGCCCTCTGGCTTTCTATGTGAAACAAGTGTCATGGTGAAATGCTGACAAAATCCTCTCATGTTTTCCAGCTTTGAAAAACTGCAGCACGATGTTAATGTTGGAAGCACACAAGTAAAATATAGAGAGAGGTTTTTCAGTTTGTTTTGTTGGTTTGGTTTTTTTAGTTTGTTTTTTTTTTTTCTTACTGCAATTTGAGCAGAGAACTGAATTGTTCCCTTCTGTGCAGAAACAGGACAAAGGGAAGAGGGAAATCTTATGGATATTTTGCTAAATTGCCCCTAGATATGAATCCACACATAACAGGTTTCAGCCGTGCAGGACAGTAAAGGTTGAAATTCCTCCTTGTGCAGCACAAGACATGAGCATCAAGGAGATGTTTTGTAAGTTTGGATGTTTTCCATGCTTTATATGTGTCCTACACACTAAATTACACCAACTGTTATAAATCCTTTCCCTACTTTACTGCTGCACCACTGTGTTAGAGCATCATCCCAGGGAATGGAGCAAACTCCTTCCCAAATAAGCTTGCAGCAGCACAAGATCACTCCATGGCTGCTCTGTTTTAAACCAAGCTTTAGCCATCTGTTCCTCTGCTAATTATGAATGCTACAGATATCCCCAACTACATTGCAAGGAAAAAAAGTGATTAAAGTGCATGTATTCTTCCTACAGAGCATCTCTGTGGTTTATCTCACATTAAAAGCAATGCCACCCCCACCCAGCACACAACAAAGTCACACAGTGGAAAGACCACAAAAGTAAAGGTGGTTTTTGGTATCAGGTATTTTGTTTTGCTTTTAATTTTTTTGCACCTATAGTTTCTCCTTTTAAAGAATAATTGAGAAAAACACATTTATTCTCCCTTTGCTCTTTCAGTAACTCCTAATTTCAGGGAGCTTCAGCTTTAAAATCAGCCATGCCCTAAGGCTTCATCTTAGTATCTGATTTTATATCCACATATCTCTTTAGTGAGTTCAAATTTTATAGACAATCTTGCATCATTCTGGATGGAACTGCACCATTCCTGACATATCAGTAATGGTTTTGCAATGATGGGGCAGGTTTCAAAATTGCTTCCTGTTTGCACCTTCTTTCTTTGCTAATGGAAACTGCAGCACAAGCCACATCTGTCTGTGTTTGGTTTGCCCTGCTGTAATGGAATATTGCTCATTCCTGATTCCACAGGGCCAGATTCTGCCACTGAAATGTGGAGGGAAGTATCCCAAGAGAAACCCATGCTAAGTTTGTGCAGTTACTTAAAAAAATACTGAAAGCAAAACATGGCCCATAAGAAGTTGTTAGGATGTTTTTTTTCCCTTTATATACAGGGTAGGTCTATTTGTGACACCATATGTTGCTTTACAAATGGAAGTTTCCATATATTTTAATGTGGTTCTAAAATTGTTTCTATTA
Source organism: Pachyramphus minor (assembly GCA_013397135.1). Lineage (NCBI taxonomy): Eukaryota > Metazoa > Chordata > Aves > Passeriformes > Tyrannidae > Pachyramphus > Pachyramphus minor. Next base: position 1,839,739 of record VYXB01008839.1, read on the forward strand.
GCTTTTTGTGGGTGCTCAGAAATTGTTGCTCTATATCCATTAAAGTGTCTTGTACTTGTGTTCAATTCTCTTTTCTCTTTTACAGGGCCTTGCATTGCACCTGGATAGGAAATGCTCGCTCACAAGAGCACTATCTCCAGGGGAGAAAGATTACCTTTCATCTCAGGTTATAAGAAGTTCATTACAAGTCCCAAAATCTTTGCTTTGCCAGGCATTTTAACATTTATTCAGATAAGACAGAAAACACTTCCTCATGAGAAGAGAAAAGGCTTTATAGAAAGGAGACTAGATATAAAAATAGACATCTGTGTCACGTAAGGATCATCATTTCAGTCCATCCTGCCTCATATTCCAGTGAAAATAAACCCTTAAGTGTCCTGTTATATCCAATTTAACTTTGTTACATAAGCATGAAGAGACTAATAAATCCAGGGCCACTGATCTGAATCACTCTATACTTCATTATGAGCAAATATATCTGGTTTACCAGTTTCCCTCCTGCTGCACAACTGCAGTTCTACACATAGCTGACAGAATGCATATTTTTCCAGTTTATATTTATTCTAATTAAATGTGGCAGGATTTCCTTTTGGATGCTGCTGTCCTGAGTGGACCATAATGTGGAGATTCACAGTTATGTTTAAGGAATAAGGCAGACAATACTGTATTTAAACCACTAATTATCCCATGCTGATAGATATCCCTGCTGAATGCAGCACTCTGGTGTTCCTTTTATGTGAAACAGTTTCTTTTTTAGGCATATGAAACAGGTTTTAAAATGATCAGTGGATTTAAAAACCCTACGAGGTATAAGTTTCACTGGATGTAGTTTAACTTAAAAATAAAACAGATTCAGGGAACCTGCTCTGGCTAACATTTCTCCTTTAACAGGAGATACCTAGTCCCCCTCCAATATGATATCAAACCAGAGAGCATTTACCCAGCATCAAATAAATAATAAATAGCATAGCCAGCACAAAAAGGGTTGGTTACCTGACTTCATTTAGGAAAAAAGGAATACAATTTATCCCCTATATACCTTGAGTGAAGTTAATGTTATCACCCAGGAACTGAATCTGGGCCAATAAATGCTGCTGTCAGACACTGGCACATATATCCATGGGGAGAACACAGGCCTGTTCAGCTTTGGCTCTCTGTATTCCAGCACAGAGAACTGTCCTGGGACTCACATGACATCAATTTTGGCATTAGATAACTCTGAATTTGCTCTGCCCTCTGCTCCCACATCTGTCTAACATAGATATACATCCCTGAGCACGTCAGGAAGCTGCTTTCAGATGTAGCACGGGATGCTACAAAGAGATCTGATGTTCCCAAGTGAGAGGGAGGATCCTCACCCTCACCTGCAGCCCGGACCTCAGAGTGGATCCAGCACCAGACAGCTCCTGGCAGGACACAGCTGGAGCTCCAAGAGGATCCAGCACTGGACAGCTCCTGGCAGGACACAGCGGGAGCTCTGAGTGGATCCAGCACTGGACAGCTCCTGACAGGACACAGCTGGAACCCTGAGTGGATCCAGCACTGGACAGCTCCTGACAGGACACAGCTGGATTTCCGAGCAGATCCAGCACTGGACAGCTCCTGGCAGGACACTGCTGGAGCCTCGAGAGGATCCAGCACTGGACAGCNGCTCCTGGCAGGACACAGCGGGAGCCCTGAGTGGATCCAGCACCGGACAGCTCCTGACAGGACACTGCTGGAGCCTCGAGAGGATCCAGCACTGGACAGCTCCTGACAAAGCTGGAGCCCTGAGTGGATCCAGCACTGGACAGCTCCGGGAAGGCAGAGCCAGACTCCTCATCTCCGTCATAACATTCCTTGTTATCCACCAAGAAATCTCCGAATCAGAATCACATATTTGGAGTTGGAAGGGACCCATGAGGATCATCGAGTCCAACTCTTCAGTGATCGGCCCATTGAGGGATCAAACCCACGACCTTGGTGTTAGCAGCAAATGCCAGGCAGTTCCAAATTCTCTAAAACTGATTTTTATTAACATTTACCAATTGCGGTCAAGTTCTACCAAGGACCTCAACATCTTGAAAGGAACCATCAATGTTTCTGTACTCACAGAAACACTATTCTAAAAACAACATTTTCCACTCCCTTGAAGAAACAACTCAGCTTCATTTCTTCTTAACCCTGCAATTAAGATTTTCAGTCTCTCTCCTATACTGTTCACTACAATTTAAGCATCCCCCTGCTCCGTTCCAGTGATTGCAGCTGCCTCTACCTTTCTACCTCAACCTTCTGTTCAGGTTCAAGTTCTCTAACTGCTATAACATGAAGAGAAAGTCAGAAAGGACAATATACAAACACTAGAAGACAGTGCTGAAATAAATTCCTGAGCAGACAACAGAACAAGGGGAAGGAAAGATGAAGACAGATCTCCAAGCTAAAAACCACATAAAAATTATGCTGTGCAATTTCAAATGAAATTGTACACGCAGCTGAATTTCTTGATTAAACAATTTCAAAGCACAGACAAGTATCACTGCCTCTATCAATCCCACTGGTAGTCAGAATTCAACTCTAAGCCATGATATATTGAAACCTTTTTCAAAAACCAATCTGAATATAGTTACTCTAAGAGTAATTTTTAATAAAGTATTTTTCTATCTACCCGGGAGAAAGCAATCAGTGAAGTGAATTTATGACACAAAGTTCATTAAGAGGACAGCGAAGATCACAGAATTAATTGATGCCCCCGTGTACCTATTTAATGAGAATGATTTTCTGTTACCCTGGATTACAAACCAAGCCATAGAAGTGACAGATAAAGACCAATCTACTCCCTGCCAAAAATTCTATTCAGTAGCTTAGCAATTTATCTGTAAACTGAATTTTGAATCATATCTTAGCCTTGAAACTCATTAGACATTAGATGTTCAGTCCAAATGTGTAACTCAATTTCAGCTGCCAACCTGCAAGAGCAAATCCCCGAATGCCAAGTGCTGGAGTTATCTACCTGATGTCACACTACTCACTTCAGCTAAGTCTTGGTAACTGAGCAGCAAAAAAGCCCTACTTAAAGCTGAAAGAGTGAAGTGCTGGAAGTACAGAAAATCACACTGGAGGCAGCAGCATCACCTTAACTGTGCTCTGTTTCAACTTCACTTTTTTTTTTATTCAGTTGGAAACTATAAAATGTATACTTTGTGGATGTTTGATTTGCAAATAGTTTGATTCCTCCAGGGACTTCAAGGGAGTTGCTTCTATTTATGCTGGCCAGACACCTGATCTTTCAGTGTTTTCCAGTTCCACAAAGTCCTTAAAAGCCAAAGAGAACTGTTTAATCCAGCTGCTCTGTCATGTATAGTTGTTCTCTGTCTAAGAGGAAGGAAGATGAGGAATACAAGAATCAAACTCAGGCCTCACTGAAGTCTGTGAGAATTTGTTCATGAGCTTCAACATAACCAAGACTTCACCACAGCTCCTTTGGGTAAATCTCATTTTTGGTTACGTAAGGAAAGAAGTAATCAAACAGTCCTTGAATGAACGGATGTTATCTTAAGGAAAAAAGTTTTAATATCCTAAATGTAATATTTGAGTTTCATTTTCTTCATGAAGTCCTATCTCTTGTAAAAGTAGCTCAGCTGCTCCACCCCAGACAATCTTGGATTTTATCCTCAAAAAATGCACACATTGATAAAGACACACTGGCTGGAATTACACATCTCTAGCCCCGTGGTTAAAATCATTCATATAAAGTAAATAGTTAAAATATTTGAGACCACAATAACAAACAAACAAGGCAATAATCTCCCTGATGATCAAAACAAAGTATCATAACCAGGCTTTAACTTAAACTTTTGGCCCTTGAGAATAATGCACCTGTTTTTCTCCACCCTAATCCTGGGCAATTTACCTGTAATAAAACTGGTATCCTTTGCCCATGGATACCTGAGCCTGAGAACAGCTGTTACCCCACCAGACATCAGAACTCAGCCTCCTAGGATGACTTTCAATCCCATCTTAGATTACACTGACATGGTTTGACATGATGTATGGCTCATTTGTGGGGGTTTTTTTCCTTGTATGACAGTGAATTTCCCAAGAATCTCACAAAATTACAATTTAAATTTAAATTTAGATTAAAACAAACCTCTATGGAAAAAAATCTTACTGGGGGGACAGGACAGGGACAAGCAGTAGAATACCAGAATCCAAGAATTACTCTAAAAATGCATAAAACATGTCAGTGAAAACTTTGTATCTCCAGAATTTCATGGCAGGGATATGATCTGTGACTGCAGTCTCCAGAACACTTCTGTAAGTGAGGAAACTATTAAAGTTCTCATTTGAAACATATAATACAGAAACTAACACCCTAGTTTTGTACTGGCCTACTTAACTTTGCAGTCTTAGGTAATTCCTAGGGAAGCTGGATAAGTGTCAGTTAATTACAAAAAGCTGGCTCTCTGTACCTTCCAAGTTAATTATTCTGACATAAATGTCATTATTTTCCCCCTTGTCCACTGCATAAAGAAAATGTCAAATTTGAGAAGGGTTTTTTAGTAACCATATCTCTCCTGTTTGTAAGAAGCTGATTATGCACTACTTTTGCACAGATTCAGTCTCATGTGTTGCTATTCTTTTTAAATTTCATGCAAGTACCTCTCAGCTGTACTTTTTGATCACATTGATATTCCAGCCCTGTCCCTCTGTTGAGTAAGAATTGCTGGAAGAGAACCTATGTCTAAGATAGACTTATAAATCACAGTTCAACTCTGCTGTACTTCAGATCCACAGGAATAACACACACACAGTGTTCACCTTCAATTAAAGCTCAAGGTGGGCTTGGAATGATGATCTCCTGGGAAGGCAGCCTGAGGTGCCTGTGTCCTGTCACATAACCCAGACACTTCCCTCACTGGTACATCCATGACTTAGCCAGCAGGTTTTCTCCAAGTGTACTATCACCTTCCTTAGGACTAATTATCTAATTAGCAGGGCCTGAATGGTTTCTCCAGGAATATACTGGTATTGGATGCACCAACAACTGCATCACAGGAAAACCTGTGCTTGCATTTGAGGTGAAGAAAGTAGAAAAAGTGATGTTCTGCTAATAAATACCTAAATATGCATCTAAATACCACATAGAAAAAAGAAAATGCAATTTCAAAATGAGTAGCTTCCCCTTCTGGTGGGTTGGGGGTAAGCTGGAACTGGGAAGTCCTTGGCAGTGAGATGCCACTGAAGGATGGATCTGGCAGGGAAGGGGCAGCAGAAAGAACCCAGTCTGCAGAAATTACCTGGCAAAAAACCCAAAGGACCAGGGGATACTTGAGTGTCACAGATCAGGTTCCACCCCACCAGTATGGACAGGGAGCAAGAAAACCTCCAGTGAGGGGCTTTAAATCTCATGATACGTGTGACATAAAAATCCAAGGCCTTCTGAACCCCCAAATCCAGGTTATTTTATTACAGTTTACTACATCATAATCTCTTTTGTTGAGATACAAGCTACATATTGAAAAGGAAGTGCTCGTTAAGATAACTGTTAAAACATATCTGTGGGTAGAGTAATAACCTTAAATTCAGCAGTAAGGTTATTTTTGTCACAAATTATCTACTTGGTTTTTTATCTCAACTTCACTCAATGCAGTTTTTGCTGTCCTTTTTTCCATAAATATTCTGAAGCAGATCTACTCTTACACAGTTCCCTTTGTGTGGGGTAAACTAATAGACAATATTGTTTTAAAACAGGCTCTTTTTCCCTATGATGCTGGAAGGCTTTCAGATCACCAGCTCCACAAAAACTTCTCTGTCTTGAATTTAACTGATCAGAAGTGCTCACAATGTTCATCACTGAGTATTCACTCCTACACCTTGTGCATTTTTATTTCTTCAACAGAACCAGAAATCTTTCATTTTCTGCGTTCCTAGAACATATTTGCTCTCCTCAGAGTAGCATTACTTTTGTAACTTAGAATAACTCTGCAAATCAATGAAAGTACACAGGTTTTCCCTCTCATCTATTTCAAGCTGAGCTGCCAGGACCCAGAATAAATTTGTGTTAGCTCTCAATTCCATGACCTTCCACTTTGTACTTTTAAATTTCATTTCATTTCTATTACTTGAGTTCCCAAGGTCTTCCAATTCTGCCTGCTTGGTATTCCAGCCCTCCTCAGCACTGGGCATGTTTTCCAACTCCCTGTTATCAAGTTTCACTACCACACTTCTAATTTGGGGCTAAACAAATCAAAGAAAGGTAAGTGCCAACAAGGGGGAAGGCAGCAAAGAAGTGTGAAGAGCCAACCCAAAGGACAAAAACTCATCAGTGGCAAAGCTGGAACGAAACAAATCCCCAGTTCTTAATCCTGTATTTGCTTTGTCACCTCTGATCAGGTATGAGGAGGAATTTGCAGGCTCAGAAGGGTGATGTATATTAATAACTAACAAAATTTTAGGGGATGGTAGTCTCTGACCAATCTGGGAAATCTAGTATTTAACCTACTTATAACCATCAGCAGCTTGAACAGTTATATATATATATAGTTTTATATATATAACTATTTATCCAGCAAGTCTGAGCAACGTTTACACACAGATGCTGACATTTCATGCCTTGCTCCTTAGGCATGCACAGCCTCAAAGCATCTCCAGGCATAAAATGCAGGGGGTTTTAGCATGATAGCCTGAACTGAAACTCTGTAAGCAATAAAATTTTGAGAAACAGCTTAGTTAATGCTCAGAACGTGGGCTGGCAGCCTGCCATGCATAAACAGGCACTGAAACCACAGTTCATGCCAAGCTTTCAACTTCATAGAAATTCCTTGTATGGTTTATACTGGATCCTCTTAGTTCACTTAACTTTTTTCTTCCTTTTTGCAGTTTAATCCGTGGCTAGTTGAACTTATTACCTTTTTATATATAAGCATTAATAATGTAATAGACATAAGTCCAAGTAGAAGTAATAGAATTAGTCTGTTCATATAATTTCGATTAAAGACAGATCTAACACTAAAAGGACACTTATTCTATGCCTTCTGTGCCAAGGCTTTATGAACACAAGATGCTGCAGTGTTATAATAACATATGTGGCTATTTACATAACAATAAATATTTCTAAGACTTGTAAAAATTCACTCCACATTCAGCTCTCAAATCTGCTCTGGAGGTTTTACTCCTTTGGCTCCTCTCAAGCCAAAGGATCCCTCTCAAGAGATCCAAAGATTGAGGCCTTCAGGTGTAGGTTCCTAGTATCAAAAGGTCTAAATTGAGTCTTGTATCTCTCATGTCTGTTTTTCCAAGCCTCAAATCTTCACAAGGGAAATAGCTGTGGGTCCTCCCTAGAGACTGGACATAGCTTATTTTTTTCTTTCTCTAGTAATAATTCCATTGATTTAGTTTTTACTTTTGGAAACTTAATAGTCAGTTACTTAAATATGTATCAAGTCACATTCAATATATGGATTAGGTGTATAAGAAATTTTATATTACCACAGATTCTGAGCTCTGTCCTTTCTTATTTACAGCTTCAACATGCAGTTGTGAGGAAGACAAATACTATTATCCTCAGCTATAAAATGGAACTCTAGACAGAGCTAAGATTTTGTCATTTGCCACATAGAAAGTCCAGACAAGGAAAAAGGGGTGGAAGACAGTCTGGAATATCAGGTTCAGATTTCACTGAAAGCTTATTAACACAACAGACATTACAGCATTAGTGATGCCAAGCAGATGTACAATATACAAGATTTTCAACAGCAAGTGTTTCACAACAGATCAGTCACATGGGTCTTACTATTTATTACAAGCTCTGTTTGTTTTTAAAAATAGAGGACTTGAAAAAATCAGCAACTTGTGTTCAAATCATGTGAAAAGATTATAAAGTATTGTTTTAAACAGATCCCTTGAGGCCTTTGGAAAATGATGACAGGTCTCCAATTCACACTATTAAATTCAGTCAGATTTAGAAATTTAGCCTGATTCTCTGGCTGTAATGCAAACTTCAACTGAGGGGGATTTCTCTGCTCTCTTTTCACAGAGTAGTAGTGACTTCTGGGCCAATAAGTGCAACTACCACGCTGTCTTTGCCCAAAAGAAATATGGGTCATAGTAAAAAAATCAGTCAATAGCTGTCCTCTCAAATCAGGCCATATTGGCCCATAGCTCAATAAGGCTGACCTACCAATTGATTTTAAAAAGAATAACTGAAAAAGTTGAGAGAAATTCAATTTAAAATTTTATATTCCATTATACATCAACTGTAAAAAAACCCTACCCAGGATTGCAACATTATGAGAGATTTATGTGCACATCTGTGTGTGCAGATGTTTGTGCTGATGCACAGAGTTTAAAGTGGCCACACCCAAAACCATCAAATCTTAGCCCCACACCTTCAGCATTTCTCCCACTGTGCAGTTATGTAAATATTTGTGCAAATATATTTATGTAACATGAGGAAATTCAGAAAGCACCTGAAGGTAATTATGGTAATTACTGCAACCTGATTCACAAGGTATGAAGTCGGGCTTCTGCCCTGTAGTAGCTGCAGAGTCAGACCCAAGAAGGTTTCAAATTAAACACTTCTGTACTCCAGCCTCCTGTGCAAATCCCACATCAAGAACCTCATCTAGTCATGGGGTATGTAAGCTACAGTTTGGGAATGAAGGGAGAAGGGAAGATCATTTTCCTACAAGTCAACAACTATGGTTGAAATGCTGGTCTACTCCACACACAGCAGTTGATACTGTTATGATGCATCTCCCCAACATTTTAAGAGACATTTTAACAAATATTTTACCAATCTGTCACCAACACAGCACAAAGCAAGGAGCAGATTTCTTCTAACATCTCTGCATGCAAGAAGGGCTGTCTCTGCCATTCCTGCTATGTTGGCAGCAACTCTACCTATGGACACAGAACCTCTCACACAGGATTAGGATCCAGTAAATCATTCTGGTTGAAGAGACATTATAAAGAGCTTAATCACATATGCAAACTTTTTATATTCTCCTTTTGGAAAAAGCTTAGTAGGAGGTGATTAGTAGCCTCTGTTAATTTGCCCCATAAAAGGTTTCATGAATAATCATATGCATTTGTAATGTTCTAGTTTTGAAATATTTAAATAAAACCATTAAGATGGCTGGACAGAAGGATAGCTAAACTTTGCATGAACTTTATATTATTTCCTTTTCTTGGTAGGCCACTGGTTAAGCTTGTTTGGTTTTTTTCCATAAAATGATTCTTCCTATAAAAGAGAGTGTTGAGGCTTTATGCGGGTTTTTAACATTTTCAGAAAGTCTAAAAAAGCATTCTCAGCTGTGACACCTTAAAACGTGAGATATTCTTTGTGAACATCTTTCAGAGAAAGAGGAATCATTTCTCCTAAAGGGGATGAGAAGTTGCAAGGACTCCAGGTTTAAACAAAAAAAGGAAGAGGGAAGTGGAAAAGGTAAAAGTAACATAAAGAGCAAAGCAGAAAACACAAAAATTACATAAAAATCATTAAAAACTTTAAGCTGTGGGATTAATACAAGGCCTCCAATCAGAAGGAGACTGCTGAAAGATGTCCTTTGCTATAAATCTGTCTCTAGTTAAAAGTGTTTCCATATGAATTTTTCAATCCTTCATTCCATTTACCACTTTCAAATGCTGCCGAATTCTCACATCAAGTTGGATTCAGAAATTACCAAGTGAAATCCTTAACCTGTTCTCCCCAGGAGAGTAAACCAGATAGTAGCAAAGATCCCCTTGAACTATGGTAAAAATCTACATATTAACTGTAGAATCCCCTTTTCCAGACAACTCTTACAGGAGAACTCCACAGTCCCAGTAGGTGGATGTGTCATCACAGGGACTTCACAGGAATACACACCCTGAGAGAGCTGTTGATACCATTGCTAAGGCCATACTTTGTTATACTGAGATTCAGAGCAGCATTTCTATGGCACAGAGATGACCACAACTACATTCTCTCCACAGAATGCAGAGAGAACAAGCAAGGCAGAGACCCATCGCATTTACCTCTAAAGGTTTTACTTCCTCCTCAAAAAGTCAGATACTGCGTTAAGATCACAGAGACAGAAGCAAAGCATCAAAGTTTGACTTGTTAATATAGTATAAATGGCCAGGTATTCCTAAACAAATCCTTGCAGAGTAGTACCCTCAGAACTGCCAGCCAGCTCTACTCTTCCCTTGCCTAGAGTCACACTGAGCTCATAAACATTACCTTTACCATAAACAATACATTTCCCTTTCTGCCATCATTGACATAATACACATGACTGTATTCAAACAAGAGGAAGTCAAGATTCAATTTTAATGTCATAACACATCTTGAAGTTACCCCTATTTTCCAGACTGCAAAAAACCCCCAAACCCCAAGCCAAAGCATTGCTTCCTCCAACCCTATACCAGCCTCAAAGATCTCCACAAGCAGAACTGACAGTAAAAACTGCAGGCAAAAAAAGCTTCACCGTTTACCACCTTGTGGCTTGAACTGGTAAGTATTCCCTTCTCATACACACACCTCCCATTCCATCCTTTTTCAGTTAACCAGCCTTTGAGCATCAAGCACAGAAACTTCTCTCAAAGTTCCTCCCCAGAGGAAAATTGAAGCCCACAAGCTCACAGTGAGACTGACACAGAGCCCAGGCTGCCCCAGTTGATGGGGTGATGATCAAGGATGCCAGGACTCCCTGTCTAGCTCCCAAACAGCTCTGAGCATCCTTCACACAAGCAGCAACCGGTTGCCCAAAGCTGCATCTCTCTCCTACCCACAGCTCCCCAAAGCCAGCAGGAAGGATGCAGCGGAACGCACAAGAAGCATGCGGCAAAGGGAGAAGTACTTACATCCCTGAATTTGTTCCAGTACTTGTCCTTATCGTACTGCGAGACGGTGCTCAGCCATTTGTCGTTGTCCAGGAAATTGCCATGATTGCTGTTACTCGTGATGATTTCAGGATGCCGGCTCTCCACTTGCAGGAAGCACCAGGCAGCGATCAGGAACACCCCCGACATCTGCAAGGAGAGGAGAGGAGCGGAGATGAGCGGAGAGGGGCGGCGGCTCCCCGGGCAGGGAACTTTAGAGGGGACCCAAGTTGGGGCCAGCCGCCCCCCACGGTCCTCGCCAACTTCTGGCTGCGGAGCTGCCGCGTCCGCCGAGACCCCGCCGCGCCCGCCCAGCGCGGAGGGGCGGGGAACAGCACCAGTAACAACGACAATAATAACAATAATAAAAATAGAAATAGACCGGGTCACTAGTGCCGGGCGGGGACCGGTGGTACAGAACCGCGGCCAAGCCAAGCCAGCGCTCTGGCTGCGCGAAGTTTGGCTGCCAGGGCGGAGAAGCAGCCCCTACCTCCGGGCAGCGCTGCCGGCCGGGGCTCCCAGCACCGTGCGCTGCTGCTGCTGCTGCTGCTGCTTCTCCTCTTCCTCCCGCCGCCGCTCCGG